>CM053581.1:572351627-572439240 GCA_028627135.1 Pseudochirops cupreus
AGTGGACCAGCCAAGCTTCTTTGAGTTATAAATTTCTTCCAGGAAACTCAGCAATGGGCTTTTAAACTCAGCAAAGTGCAGTGTTACCCACAGACCTTGATGGTTATTAGGGAGAAGGGTCACTTAACAAGGCTATTTAAATGGTCACATCTTCCAAGGAAGACTGAATGATCTTGATGTAGACATAGAGATACTTTGCATTAAAAGAGCTCTTAATGCACCATTTTGTTCTACTGAGCAAGTACTTTTCTATAATCAGCAGAAATTAAACAAAATGGGAGCTTATGTTCTCTCTTCTTTTAGTCAGAGGTGAGATGGTAAAGATACACACCTTTGTGGGATGTAATTTGTGAAAGTCTCTTTGCTCCCCTCAGTTTGTGTATCACAGCAGAAGGGAGAGTAGGCACATGGGTCACCAGCTTACCAGTTGGGGAGGTTTTTTTCATCATGTTATTTTTTATATTCATCATCTCTGAGACGTTTTCCATGACTTTGGTGCCTTCTTCTCACCTACCATCCAAGTAGGGCTTGCGGGGTCCTCACAATTATTCTCTTTCAGCACAAATCTCTTCTCTGTTTGGTCCCTTCTGGGGGCTTTTCTCATCTTGGTTTCTTTTCTTCTTTCTCTCTAAGTACCTCCGGGTCTGTGGTTTTAGGCTCCAAGTGTGATGGATTATTCCATTATCCCTGAGAGAGAAAGAGTTTGTTATGCTAATTTTTTCAAATCTTTTCAATTTTTCTCCAGTTAGCAGTCCCATTTCTGTTGTCAGCCTTCGGTGCCTTTGAGGTGACTTGGCTTAGTTGGATATTTTGCCAAACTTTCTTTGGCCTTTACTGCTTCGCTCTGCCTTATGACATTATGTTGTTCATACTCATCCATCGTTCTCCTTCATAAGATTTTAGAGATAAGTTTATATTCTGATCTGATGTTGTCTTTGGCATCCATTTCTCTTGGTTTGGCAAGTCGGTCAGATGTTGGCTGACTAAGGCATACTGGAAGGAGGCTCAGGATCAGTGTATGAAAATCCCAATTGGAAATAGCCCTCATCATATTTGTATTTCTCCTGAATTTAGGATTTGGTGCTTAAAGGAGTTTGGTATTTATTTCATTGTCAGAATTTATGCTCTTTTCTCTTTAAAATATTATCTTTTATCAATAAAAATCATTAATACAAAAACTGAAAGTTAAAAACCCCTGCTGTTCTAAGACTATGAATGGATACCAGTCATTTTTATACACATTCTGCTGAGACAGACTGAAGATTATCAACTGATTGTGCCCCAACATTGTTTGGTCCAGTCAGTGTTTGGTATTAGACCAAAAAGAAGTCGGCATATGATGAATTTTAAGCCTTCCAGCTCTAAGTCTGTGAGCTTGTGGTTGATGAAATGCGGTTTAAGGAATGCCCTTCTGATCAGTTGTAGGGTATGCTCCTTCTTCATCTGGTCTTTTGTCCTTTCTTTCCTTTTCCATAAGCATGTGCATGTAGTGTGTCCATGGAGGCACAGGAAGGCAGAAAGGAACAGTGTTAGTGTCAGGGCTGCCCTCAGCTCATTAAATCACTAAGTAGAAAATGCAGAGAGAGAGCTTATCATTGTAGAATATCTGTCTTCTAGTATATAATACACTTATTATATAGGGTTGGGGCTTTTTATGGGCAGTGCAGAAGTTTGGGGTGGTAAGGGTGCAGAAATAACTATTATTTCCTCTCTAAAAGGGCATTTCCTAATCCAAATAAACCATGCCCCGTGTATGATATAGAGTCAGTAGTAAAATGATTAAGGGAGGATCGCTTGTGTTTGGGAAGATCACCAACTGCTGCTTGAAGGAGATCATCCTGGATGTGCCTGGAAGAGTACATAGGATTCCAGGGGAGGAAATGCAGGGCCAGGAAGTTTTTTATGCTTTCGTACAGGTGCTGTAAATGAGCCCATCATGAATAGAGAAGCTGCATTTATTAAAGCGGTACTCATTTCACAAGAAGATTCACCAGTCGATTCCTTTTCATTGCTATCTCCACTACTATATTGAAAAATAAATTCAATTAAAAATGTTTACTGTACACAAAAGCTCTCAGCCGCTTACCTGCTTAAAAAGAAGCTTGTTATGTAGATGTGAGGCCGTGCGCCGGGCCAGAATTCAGGAGTCACCTTGCCTGTGACCTTGGGCCACCCCTTAACCTTGGTGGCCTTGAGTGCCACAATTACAGGAAGCAGTATAGAGAGGCAGGAATGCGCCTTCAGTCCCCTCTCCTTGAGGTGTGAATTGTGAAAACGCCGTCCTCTCACAGGCACGTCTGCCTGCTCCCGGCAGGGGCCTGCGCCCAGGCCCTGCGAAGGGGAGGCTGCCTGTGCTGTTGCCAGCGGCCTTCTGGGCAAGGCCCTTTTCAGGAGGGCGCCCACTCTGCCCACCCCCACGCCGAGAAGGCTGGAGCAGCCGTGCTGCTGGTGGTGGTGGTAGGGGAGGCCCCCAGCCACCCTTAGGGCTTCTAAGCCCACACGATTGTGAGAGGCAGCGCAGGGCGGGGGGAGCAGCGCGTTCTGCCTCACGGCCCCCAGGGGAATCATCTCCTCCAAAAAATTATTTATTTATTTATTGAGCGATTGAGCAATCGACGGATTGATTGGAGGGGCAGTGGGGGTTAAGTGACTTGCCCAAGGTCACACAGCTAGTTTTTGTGTGTGTGTGTGTGTGTGTGTTTAGTGTCTGAGGCCACATTTGAACTCAGGTCCTCCTGACTCCAGGGCTGGTGCTCTATTCACCGTACCACCTAGCAACCCTGGAATTGTTTCTCTGTGCTTCCTGAGTGACCGGCAGGGCGCTGCACTGTGGGTATCTTGGCCAGAGCTGGGCCAGGTCACCTCACAGCCCACTCCCTTCTGACTCTTGGACCTCCCTGCAGCCCCAGGACACGGCCCCTCAAGGCTTTATGCTGGCTCAAGAGAGAGCGGTCCTGTGGCTCTGCTGCCACTCCTTCCCCAGTTACCTGCATTTAGGGAATAATGGAAATAATTAGACTTTTCCTGGATGGAGGAAACAGATTGGTAGTTTATCAAATCCTTTAGAAGGTGAGCTCTGTCAGGGCAGCGACCCTTGTTTTGCTATCCCTGGGGCCAGCCATGATTGGTGCTTACTCAGTGAGTTGTATTGGACCTTGTGAAAGAGGCACTACACACCTCACCCTTACAGATGAGCAAACTGAGACTCAGTGGGCTTAAATGACTTGTTCATCAAGTCATCAGGACTTGAACTCAGGGACCTCCTGACTCTAAGGCCAATGCTCAGTCTACTGTACTATGTTGCCCCTCCAACAGCTCAATAATTAGCCCATCTTTGAAATTGTAATTTGAATCAGTGGATTGGAGGAAACCTAATTGTCCTGTAGTGTGTCAGGATAGCTTTATATAGCATAAAGCAAAGTGTACCTACGGATGGATTCTTGGGTCAGTGTTGTCCAACTTCCTTTTCTCTCCCACTCCTGTCCTTTTAGAAACCCGGCAAGAAAAAAACAAAACAAAACAACAGCCTGTCCAAATCAGCAACACAGAAACCCTCTTTCTCTCTTTCCTCTACCTCCCCACCCCAAATCCCCCCAATGAATGCCTTACCATAGACATGATTGACCTGTGTTTACAGTTTCAAGTTATGAGAGGTGCCCAAGGTAAGGCACCTTAGAATCAGGTAGGAATCGGATGCTTAACATTGGTCTGATTGTTCTGTTCTGTTCTAACAGCAAAAAGTAATGTGCAAACATGCTGTTTAAACTCCCCCATCTCACCCCACCCTTCTACGTATGCACACACAGAGCAAACCTGTCCTTGTCCTTTTGTGATTTAGAAAAGATACCACTTCCTTCATTCTCCTTCTCATTCTCTCTCTCTCTCTCTCTCTCTCTCTCTCACTCTCTGTCTCTCTGTCTCTCTCTCTGTCTCTGTCTCTCTCTTTCTCTCTCTCTCTCTCCCCTCTTTCTTCCTTGTTTTGACATTAATTAAATTGATGGAAAAATAGGATTCTTAGTTGAGGGCAGATAGGAAAAATTAAATCCGTCTGGAACTGATTCTTTTTAGTTTTCTGCAATTCAAAGTAATGTTAAGGTTTTTAACCCCAAGATAGGAATGGAGATTCTGCCTTATTTATTTTCCCCAAAGATACCTAAACCATGAAAAAGGCAAGAAGCTGTTTCAGAAGAAATGGACTTAAAAATGGAAGTAAAATTTAAATTGGTAAATGGATAGGAGGCTTGACCTGGCATCTGCTGCGCTGAGTCTGATCCTCGAGTCCCCTGGCCAGTGGGTGCTGACTGGTCATGCCTAGTCAGAGTGGGCAAATGAGGTGTTGGTGTTCTTTGGCTGCTGTGAAGAATTGCTGATGTGAAGCATGCTTTATGCGCTGCCTTCTTGATCATTTCTGTGCCTTGCCACAGCAAAGGCATCCTGAATGGGAACATCAGATGTAGAATCCTATCTGGTGATTTTCCAGAGCACTTGACATTTTTTAAAACCTCATTCCAGAAGATACTGTTTTTTTTAAAAAAGTAATGTAATTGGTATCAGTTGATATCAAAGTATTAAATGTCAGATGATGAAAATTTTAAAAATACCTTATGACCTTAAATTCACGTAGCAACAGATTTGTTTTGAGAAAATTAACATATATAATTGGTGTATGTTATTATATTGTTCTAATTACTAGGTATAAAATTAATTCTTTCACAGATATTGTTAGATAATTATAATTTTAAAAAATAGTGTCATTTAAAGAGCTGTATAGAACATGTATAAAGTAGTGGTTTTTAAAAAGTGAGTAATCATGTATAGATTAGTTTGACTTGTATTTCTGATTACCAGAATGCTTCCTTTAAAGATTCCATTCTCAGTTTCCTTTCGAGTAACTGAAATTCCTATATTCTAGCTGTTCTAGTCAAAGCTTATTTTTTTCTAAGTGTCCAGGTTTATATAGCTCAGAAAATAGCAATTTATATAGCTCAAAAAGTAGCAATTTTAACAACAGACTTACTGTGACAAAAAAATATTTATTCTGTTCCTGACCAGATATCAGCTGTCTAATTGAAGCCCTAATGAGCCCCTCTGAAACTTGCTTGTAAGATGTGTGCTTTTCCATGAGCTCGTAGGAGTTTTACAACTGTTCTTCAGTGATCTTTTCTGAAATGTACAGGCCTTTCAGTGGTTTTTAATCTTTTCAAAACTAGCATATTCTGAAAAACGCTTCATTGGCATTGGGAAAAAAGCCTGCTCTTCTCCAGCATCTTTCACCCCTGGGCTGCTCAGGGGATGGGGAGTTGCAGACATGGGTGTTTCCATGGCCCTGCCAGAGCAATCCTTGTGTTTTTAGGTACTTGTGTCTAAGAGGTGGCAGGTTGAAGATGAGTATTACTGAAGTTCCTTTTTGTGGCTTTTATAGTGAAGCATCTGAGTGTGTTTCAGGAACTATAAAAAATTTTAAAGAGGAATGTTTAATGATGCAGAGCATGTAAATGAAGCTTTCTCTTTTGGGGGGAAGTTAGTCTTGTTTGATTAGCATTCGATGTCATTCTGTGACTTTCCCCTTGGCCTGGTTGACTCAGATTTTAGCTAATTCTATCATTTTCTCTGAAAAGATTCCCTTGTTTTCCTTAGATTTCCACTTTATTCTGTGTTTATATATTGAAGAACAATAGGTGTTAATAACTCTTCTACTGGAGGGGAAAGGGACTTTTTTTTGAGGTCAGCAGCATTTAGATTAATCAGGTTGACATTTCGTGCTGGTGGGTCATGAACTGTTGATAATAGCACTAAATGGTGATTCAGTTGCTGCAGAAGGTCCAACTCATTATCCAGCCACTATATTAAATCATCACTGAAAACAACTGGAATCTAACATCCGTGTTCTCTCTACAGAAATGGGAAATGAAGGAGCTGTGTAGGCTTCTCTTTTTGTTTCTGCCTTAGATTTATTAGAGGCTTAACTCTAGGGTTCAGGGACGCTAGAGATGTAGCCCTCGTTCAGGGAACCAGCCTTGGTTTGGGGGGAGGGAGAAGGAAAAATCTGTTTTCTATAAAAACCAAAATTCTTCTCTTGAAATTATCAGCCTTCTGTTTAAACTCTGATGAATAGACGTTTTAACAACCAGTTTACCTGAAATGCAAGAAATGAAAGCAGTGTACTTGTAATTTGGGTTTTAATTTTTTTCTTATGTTACTTTTACGGGAACATAGATGGCTTTTAAAAGATAAATGAATTACTTTTAAGGCAAAGATTGGCCATGGGAGGCCCTGGCCGTGATGTCAATAGCAGTTTTATTCTCGAGGTAGATGTGTGTGTAGAGCTTTTCTGAAATAAAAATGTAATTAATGAGTTACGCTTTTACTGTGGTCCATCAATTGACCTTTTACATACACTTCTGTAAATGTTAACGTGGATTTACTAGGATCTATATATTTTAAAGCATGTTTTTAGTATTCTCCCATGTGTTAATGATTAGTCAACACATATTAACAGAAATATATAATCTTAAAACTAGTGTGATTTTTTCCTTAACTAGACAGCACATATAATGTCAATTTTCCAACAGTAAAAAGTAAACTTCTTGCATAATATACAGTAAGCATTATTGAATAAATTAATACTTTTTTGCTGTAAGCAGGTGAGCATTTCCCAACCCTATATTTGGCGTAGATAATTTATTTTATGGGAAGAATGGAAAGCTGAATTGAACAGGATAATATATTTGAAAAAACATTCACTCTTCAAATGAATCGCTATTTAGATTAAAATAGTCCATCTGAGCTGTGTGTGTCTGTAAGAGAAACCATATGGCGGTAGAAAGCCTTGGGCCACTAGAGGTCACTGTTGGGTAATCAGCGCCCAATGAGCCAGAGCATTCGGGAAGGGCCAATAAATTACACTGTGGATTTTTCTAATTACGAATTCCTGTTTAATCATTCAATGCCAAGTTAACTGTGGCAGTGGCTCTGTGTATTTTGCATATACCGTTATGCTAATGCACTATTTTATTTCCCGAGATGCTGGTCCTCTATCATTAGAATAGTTCTTTGCCAAAGGCTTTGTTATCTAATCTTAATTACTGATTATGGGAAATAATTAACTTTGCCACCTCCCATCCCCTTTTAGTTCTCCGGCCAAAATGCCATTTGGAAAAAAAAGTACTTTTTAAAAAATGGAACTTTAAAAGTTCCCCTCCTGTATCCTCAGGTACGGGTGGGCAGTGGTTTTCTGTTTCTCTTGGCTACTTTCTGTCCTCTTCATCTTCTTCTCATGGATTCTTCTTCTTCTGGGGCCTTTCTCAAACCCAGTCTTGGCACCTTTGCTCTACCTCCCTCATTCCCCAATTTCACAGTAACTTGGCTTCCCATTTCCAGGGATCTCGGGCTTCCCAGACTAAAGGTGTTGAGTAGAATGGGACTTTTGCTACATAGGCTAACTAATCCCATTGTGGGCACCTTGAGCTGAGGCAGCCAGCATGATGGCAAAGAATTTGTGGGGGCTACTGCTGGTCCCACTCCTCCTATCCAGCTCAAAGGCTTTCAGGAAAATGCAGGCCTCCTTACAGACTGTGAGTGAAGAACGTGTTCTCTTTGTTTATGCTAGCGTAGCTACTTGAGGGTAGGTCACACAGCCAGAAGGGAGACTGAGTTTGTGCACACGTATGTTCTGTCCTTAGAGGCAGATAACTTTTGTCTATTTTTACCCAAAAAGAGGATAAGCACTTTACGTGGAGCTGGAATGTAGAGGCCCACAGCCATTATCTGCTCAGCTTTGTCCTGTGTCCCATTAAAGCATAGCCTTGTTCTTGGTGTTCCTCTGCTAAGAAATCTTGACTAGTGCCCCATTGCCTTAGCGTGGCATATAAGGCCTTCCCCTTGATACCTGGCCCCACCTTTCGTGTTTCTCTCCTGCTGTTCTCCCACATTCTGACCAGCCGGGATGGCTAAAGATCCCCTAATCGTCCTGCCCTTTGCCTGTTTCTACATTTTTTTGTAAGTATGTAGTTCTCTCCCCTACCGCCCCTTTCCAGCTGCCTCTGCCGCTCTACCTTTTAGTTGGCTTTCGAGGCTTAGCTCTGATACTGTCTCTTCCTGAGACATTCCCTCACCTCTTCTTGTTACTCGGCAGAAATAATCTCTGTGGACTCCACGGTTATTTCCCGGACTCTTTCTTTTAGTACTCAGCTTTTCTGCCGTGTGTTGCGGTTTTGAGAGCACGTTTCCCAGCTCCCCTAGTAGATTCTTTGTTGCTGGAGAATAGAAAATGTGTCTTATTCATGTCTGAATCTCTTACATGACCTCGTGTAGGATGCTTCATAGGTTAGGTTTCCAGTGAATACCTGATGCAAACAAACCAGAGTTACTTTGCTCAGCCATGATGGCAGCTGGCCATTGGGAACTGTTGTCGTTGGTCTTTTGGCCATAATGAGGCAAATCACCTAATTTTCTGTATGAATCTCTGTTTTCAGAGGGGGCTGACTGTGCACTTACTTTGGGTGATCTATTCTAGAAGAACTTTTATAAAGCCAAGCACTGTAACTGCCTGATCATGGCTGATTGAGGTCTCTGTCCTGGACATCTTCTAAGTTTTGGGAGGGAAAAGGAGGGAATGAGCTTTTCTGCAGTGCCTCCTATGTGCCAGGCCCTGTGCTAAGCACTTTTTACAAATATTTGCTCTTTTGATGCTCACAGCAGCCCTGGGAGGAAGATGCTGCTATTATCACCATTTTAGAGATACAGGAAACTGGGGCACACAGGTGAAGTGACGGGGTCACACGACCAGTGGTAGCTGAGGCCAGATTGGAATCATTTCTGCGCTAATGACTCTCAGATCTACTTATCTTGTCCCAGCCTTTCTGTTGACCTTCAATTTAACATTTCCAACTGCCTTTAAGGATGTCCAGTAGACATCTTGAGCTCAATAACTCAGTCTTTCCAGAACAAAATTACTTTTTTCCCTAAATTCTCTTTCCTCCTCCCCCCACTTCCTTATTACTGTGGAGGGCAGTGTTATCCTTTCAGCCCCCCAGGCTCACAGCCTAGGAGTCAGCCTAGATTTGTCACTGTCTCTCATTCCCCATATCCAATCTGTGGCCAAGCCTGTTGGTTCTACATTTACAACGTCTCTTGAATATGCCACCTTCTCTCCTCTGACACTGCCCCTGTCCTGGTGCAGGCCCCTGTTCCCCAAGATGTCCTCTTTGATCCAGTGACACCGGCCTTCTAGCTGTTCCATGAACAAGACCCTCCCTGGCTCGGCTCCAGGCATTTTCTTGGGCTCTCTCCCCCTCATTTCTCCCTACTAGCCTCTCTGGCATATTTGAAGTCTCTCCCAAAATCCCATTTTTCTAGGGAAGCCTTTCCTTTCCAGTGTTTTATTCTCTCATTTATTTCTTATTTATCCTGTATGGAGCTTGCGTGTATATTGGTTTACTTGTTGTCTCCTGTTCTTGTTTCTTCTTAAGACACACTGACAACACGTCTTAACTTCTGTCTGCTCACCCAGGATAACTCTGCGTTGCTGTAGATCTCTCCCTGTAGATGGGACTGGCTTTGGCCTCTTTTTGTGTCCCCCAGTGTTCTGCATAGTGCCTAGCATGTAGTAGGCACTTCATAGCTTCTGGACAGACAGAATGCTGGCCTTCCTGACCCCAGGCCGGTGCTCTCCGTGGCACCATCTGCTGCCTCTATCTTACTGTCTGTGTGGAGGGACTTTTGTGTATGTGAGATGGCACACATATCTTCTTACCCCAAGATGAGTGAATCGTCAGAAGCCAGTTTGTCCTGAGCACATGTTAAGCAGAAGGAGCTGATGGTGCAGAAAGACAGACACCTGCCAGAGTAGTTGGTCTCCGGGCTGGGAAGAGAGCAGATGAAGTGGGAAAGAACATTTATGAAGGTGTGGTCAGGGTTAGGTAGAGCCACGTTCTGCTTGCTGCACAAGGTCCCGGGCCCTGCCACGCTACAGAGCAGGGGTGCCCTTGGCAGCTGTCAGAGTGTGTGGAGGCCAGAGCAGGAAGGGCTGGCCGAGAAAGGCAGGCCTGAGGGCATGGCACCAGTGATGACAACGGGCTGGAGAGGGCTCAGCCCGACATTGTGCTTGTGAACAACAGTGCTGTGGTGTGGAGGAGTGGAGACAGTGTGATTATGCTTTTAAAAGGTCAGCTTTGTAGGGCTGTGCTGGTAGGATTCCGTTTAGGTGAACAAGTGGTTATTCACTGTCTAACAACGCCGTGATAGGTGCTTAGGGACGTTCAGGGCGTCCAGAAGGGTAGTGTAGTTTTAAGTGTTTAAACTTAGAACTGCACTAAGACTTTTGGGATATTAATCACCCCTTTGGTAAGATTTGGACCCAGCCCTCCTGGGGCTTCTAAGCTAAGTGGGCATGGTACTCATACCCCTCCCCCTTCTGAAAAAAGAAGGGAAAAGAGCTCCTTGTAACAGGTAGGTGCTGTCAGGCAGAACCAACTCGTGCCTCGGTTTTGTCCTGATAATAGGACTCCATCTCCCTTTGAGCCTATCAGCTCTTTCTCCAGAGGAGGGGGACGCATTTCATCTTGTGTCCTCAGAATCAAACGGCAGCAGCTCTTGAAGACCATGCACGGGGTTATGGAAGCTATGCAGCTTGTATTAGTTGAGAAAGTACCTACCCCCAGCCAGCTGAAGGTCTTTGCCCTCTATCACAGGCTCAGCCTGGCTTTACTGAGCACACATCTAGGAGCCAGACCAACCTCATTTCTTTTCTCGACAGTGTTGCAAGACCGGTAGAACAAAGGAATGCTGTAAATACAGTTACTGAGCCTTTAGTAAAACCTTTGGCTAAATCCTGCTGGTCCTCTTGTGGCCTGTGGGCCAGTCAGGTGGACTCTTAGGTAGGCTTGGCAGTGGTTTTCAGAGAGGGAGGCCTTCAGGATTCCTGTCTGACCTGTACTGCTTACCAGTACCAGAGGTGGTGTGCATAGTCCATTGGCAGCTGGCACTAAGTTGTGAGGGATGGCTAACACATTGAATGGCAGAGTTAAAGTTCAAAAAGATACTGACTGCCTAAAACATTTGTCTGAATCTAACAAGTTAAAATTTAATAGGAAAAATGTAAAGTCTTACTTTTGGGTGAAAAATCTACTTCTCAAGTATAAAATGGGGGAGGTATGACTAGAAAGAAATGGTACTTTTAGTGAACTTTGGGTCCAGAATGAGTCAGAAACGTGATCCGGGGGTCAGGAGTATTAGCGGAGGCTCAGTCGCCAGGACCCCCACGGTACCTGCAGCGCTGCTCTCTGATCTGCTTGGGTCAGACCCGTCTGGAAGAGCGTTCAGGTCTGGGCACCATTTAGGAGCCTGGTTGATAAGCTAGTGCTCAGTGTTCAGAGGAGGGGCAGCCAGGCCTAGAGGGTAAAAGCCATGTGATGATCAGGACTGTTTAGCTGGAGGAAAGACTGTCATGTGGCAGAGGGAGCAGACTTATCCTTGGTCCCAGAGGGCACAACCAAGAATGGAGGTGAGAGAAGTGAGGGGAAGATTTAGGCTTGATGTCATAATCCCAGCTCTCCCAGAGTGGAATGGGCTGCTTTTCCTGGAAAAAGATCTTAACGAAATCCTGACACATGCAAAAATAAATCACCATCATCTTTGATGATCAAGGACTCTTTTAATTTTCTTCTCTGTACTTCTTGAGCTTATAAAATAGCCCCAAATGGAAGTTCCTGTTTGTACCATTACTGAAATCCCAGCCTTATAGAAAAGTGACTCGATAAATCTGACTTTGAATTTCTTTGCAGTTTTATCATACTAAAGAAGGTAGATTCAGAAGAAATTTTGATACACATCTGGTATTTCCTACCTATGGTTGTTTTTTATTTTTGGTGGGGGAGGGCAGGCAGTTGGGGTTAAGTGACTTGCCCAAGGTCACACAGCTATTAAGTGTGTCAAGTGTCTGAGGCCACATTTGAACTCAGATCCTCCTGACTCCAGGACCAGTGCTCTATTCTTACTGAGCCACCTGGCCACCCCCACCTGTTTTACAAATGAGAAAAGTGAGGTCCGTAAATGGGAATTGGGAGCAAGCTGCAGAGTTGAGATTTGGGCTCAGTCTCTCTGAATCCAGGTCTCTTCCCACTCAGTTGCTCTGGGGAATGTACACAATGCATGTACAACACACACCACACACCACAGTACAACACACACAACACATATACTACACATATACATACAACACACATATACAACACACACCACACAATACTACACCCCCACCCCCCACTCCCCCACTCCCCACACTCCCCCCCCCACACATGTACACACATCACACTTCTAATCCTGGGGCTCATTATGTTCCTGATAAGATAGAGGTGACTGACAGGTACTTCCGTTTTCCTACTTTCTCTTGTATCTTCTTCATGGTAGAGTTCCAAGAAAGACCATGACATCATGGCTGAGAATGCCTTTTATGGAAGTCAGATGGGAAGGTTGCCATGTTTACAGCTAACCCTCTATGCTATTCAAGACTCAGGTCTTCATCACCTGTTTCCTGGGTCCTTATAATAACCATCAGGCGAATTCTCCTTGTCCTTCCAGTCTCTCCCCTCTTCAGGATACTTTTCCTATCACCACAAAAGAAATCTTACAGAATTAGAGGCTCTCAGAACTGGAAGGAAGCTCGTGGTCATCGGGTCCACCCTCTGCTGGGTGGAAGACAGTTCGAGTAGGAATCCTCACTCTAGCATTCTTCCCAGATCTCACAGACTTCCCGGATCCAAGACTTTCAGTGATAGGAAATGAATCACCTCCTGAGACAGCCCATTCTGCCTCAAGAGAGATCAGATTTTCACCCCTTCTGTACCCATAGCTCTCTCTGAGAGTGGGGGAAGCAAGTAAACATGAAGACAGCTAGTAGGTGCCTGTGGTCATCTCTTCTTCAGCCGGTCCTCATATGGCATGATGTGCAATCCTCTAACCAGTGCTGATGGCCCCCCTTCCGGACGTGCTCCATGTCCTGGCCCTCTCCACGCTGAGCACCTGCCTTCTGGTCGTCTTTCTCCTCCCTCCTTGAAAACTTGCACCCCTGCCCCTCCCTTGCTCTGTGTTGTGACCATCTCCACACCACCCTGTTAGGAACACTAGCACCATCCCTCCCCTGTCCCTTCCTGGCTCCCTTCAGTGTGCTGGCTTCTTCCATTGTAATGGTGCAGGACCAGTCTGCTTATTTGATATTCCTAGCTTACCACAGGGCATGTAGTGGTGAGCTCTTACTAAGTGCTTTGTCTGTATAGAATCTCTCCCAAAATGCCAACGAATTTAAAATATGGCATCCAGGACAGAGCACCAGAATAACACTAGAGACTTTGTTATAAAATCAAGGTAACTGTATTTAGAGTGCTCCTTTGGTTTGTCGGTCCAGTATGAGATTATGTAAAACAAAAAATCTTTGATTTTTGTCGTTGTGGGAAGCTCCCTTCCCTGTATGGGTCACAGCTCTCTTTGACTCATTCTGTAAGACCTGGGGAGTTGCCTGACTCACATAGAAGAGGTTGAATGACTTGTCTAGGGCCACCCAGCTAGGAAGTGTCCAAAATAGAATTTGAACCCAGATCTTTTCTGACTTCAAGCACAATACGGTGCCAGGTTGTTTCTACAACCAGTAGAGTAGCCTTGTCAAAGAAGGGCTTGAGGTTAACCTGGAAGATCCTGTTCTTGATGAGCCATGCTTTCTTTTCTTGGTAGTTTTTTATTAGCTATCCCTGTAAGAGTAAAGTTTGGATTGTGTGTGAATGGAAGCCAAGCTTACTGGCCTGTCATTCAGAGCCTCTTATTTTCTCACCCTGCCTTTTTTCTGCTTTTTGGAGGGGGGAAGGCAGGACAGTTGGGGTTAAGTGACTTGCCCAGGGTCACATGGCTAGTTTTGTGTTAAGTGTCTGAGGCCAGATTTGAATTCAGGTCCTCCTGACTCTAGGGCTGGTGTTCTATTTACTGTGCCACCTAGGCCCCCCCCTTCTCCCCTTTTTTGAAAATCAAAACATTTGACTTTCTCTAGGCTTCTGGTACCACCACGTGATCTCTCAAAAGTCTGTGACAGAGGTTTGACATCACAGTTACCTGTCCTTTCAGTATTTGAGAAGGTGATGTAGCAGAGTTTGGTGATCTCGCATCACCACGGGGAGCTACCTGTTTCTGCACAATCTCTTGAGCTCACTATTGGCCATCTTTGTTTGGTCCGTTTTGGCCTTGAGATCTATTCTCCTTGGCAGTGAGATCAATAAACATTTGTGCAGTGAGGCTGCACTGTGCTCTGCTCTGAAGATACAGGAGTGAGGCTTCTTCCCCTCAAGGATCTTCCATTCTGGCAGAAGGATGCAGCTTGTTCACAGATAACTAAAGGTGGTATGTGGAAAGTCAATACAAAGTCATTTTGGGGTGGGCAAGTAATGAGAACTGTGAACACCTCTAGATGGAGGGAGTACTTAAGTTGGTCGTTGAGTCATAGTGGACAAGCTGTCCAAAGATAGGGAGGGAGGAGATGGAATGTCTTAGGATCACAGATTTAGAATTGGGAAGGACGTATTAGAGGACAGAGAGGCCCATCCCTTTGCTTTACAGATGGGGAAACAAAGGCAGAGAGAGCTTAAGTCATTCACCCAGGTCATACTGCTAGAAGGGGCCTGAGATGGAATTTGAACTGGGGACTTCTTGACTCCAGTGCACTGCCCTCTCCACCTCCCCTCACCTTGACCCTCTGCATCTTTTATGGGGGGCAGCAGGTAGGCCAGTTTGGCCAGAGTACACAAGGAGGAAATGCCTGGATGTGCACTCAACCCTGAAAAACAGAAGCAAATTGGAGCTATCATTGCCCTGTCTATCCGGAGCAAAAACACGGACAGGGTAAGAGTCCGGGAGGAAGGGTCATCAGCAGTATCAGACACTACAGACAGCTCAGAACAAGTGAGGACAGACGGACATCAGCTTTGGCGGCTAGTTCCTGATGAACTTTGGAGAGGTCACTTTCACTCGTGTGATAATTTTGGAAGCTAGGCTGCAAAGGGCTCTGAAAGAAGTGATTCTAATGAAGAGGGTTTGAATTACAAAGGAATTAACTCTTTTCCTCCTATAAATCCGTCATCAACACACCTGTCAAGCCCATGTCCCTGAGGCAGTGGTCTAATTGAGTCATTCCCCTGCTCCCTAAACTCCATTGGCTCCCTCTTGTCTCTGGGATCAAGTACAGATTTCCGGTTTGGCTCCAGCTTCCCTTTCCCATCTCGTTATACGTTCCTCGCCTCCACAGACACATTCACACCAGCCCATAATTACCATGTATCTCACATCTCTCTGTTTTTGCGCTGTCTGTCCCCATCCTTAGATGATGTAAATCTCATTACCTGGCCCCAAGACAGCTCTTCAGAGACTGGAAGACAGCTTTCACCCTCCTGACTCCTCAGCTCTTCATGCCAGACATGTCCACTTCTCTCACCTGATGGGAGTCCTAGGCCCTTCTCCAGCCTGGCTGCCATCCCTCTTCAGCTGGTCATCAGTGCCCTTCCTACACTATGGTACCTGCAGCTGCACACAGCATCCCAGCTGGCATCTGATGGGGGTTGAAGGTAGCGGTAGTGGGACCGCTATCTTCTTCATATTCTAGAAATTGGGCCTCTTGGTGCAACCCAAGGCTATGGTCCCTTTTGTGGTCGCCATGTGACACTGCGCCTCACTGAACTCACAGTCTTCTCCAAGCACATGGTTTTCTCACTATGCTTCCATCCTCTTGTGCTTATGGAGATTTATGATGTCCAAGGGCAGAACTGAATTTACATTTCATTTTCTGACATTGAGTCCCATACCGCAGCCTGGGAAGATCCTTTTGGATCTTGTTGTTTCCAGTGGGCTGCCCCTCCCGATTTTGTATCACCTGCAAATTCTACAAGGTCTGTCTCTCAGATATACCCCTGTCTTTCCTCCAACACTGCCCCTGTCTGGGTGCAGGCCCTCATCACTCAGGCCTGGACCATGGCAGTAGCTGCTGGGGGGGGCGGTGTTTGCCTGCCTCAGTTTCTTCCTCCTCCAGTCCATCCTCCCCTGAGCTATCAAACTGAGCTTCCTAAGGTGCAAGTCTGACCATGTCCCTGCTCTCTTCAGTAAACTTCTGTGGTTCCCTCTTCTCTTCAGGATTGAACACAAAATCACCACTTGGTGTACAAAACCCTTCCTCACCTGGCCCCTCCTCCCTTTCCAAGCATCTTCATTTTGCTTTCTTCGATCCCAAGTGACCTGCCCTCTTCCTTGTTACAAGCAGCCTTCCCCAATCCTGCTTTGGCAGTTGTTGTCTGTTGTTCCTATGCACACCCTGCTTGCTTTCACGGTCATCTTCCACATTGGACTGGGAGCCCCTTGAAAGCATCTCAAGTGCTTGGCACAGAGTAGGTGCTTAGTCAGCATTTCTTGCCTTGACACTGTCTCAGGGACTCCGAACAGTTAATTACCAGCTGCTCTCAGTCTGGCCATTCCTAACTTTGTCCTACTCCCTTATCCCCTAATCAGTTTCTCCTCCTTTTTTTTTTCCTTTTTGGAGGGGGGAAGGCAGGGCAGTCGGGGTTAAGTGACTTGCCCAAGGTCACACAGCTAGTAAGTATTAAGTGTCTGAGGCCAGATTTGAGCTCAGGTCCTCCTGACTCCAGGACCTGTGCTTTTATTCACTGTGCCACCTAGCTGCCCCTCTCCTTGTCTTTTCTTAAGAGGTGCTTTATCAGAAGCTTGGCTAGTACCTGGGTAAACTTTTTGAAAGCATTTTCCTTTTTTGTCAGTTCCTCATTTCTGAGTAGTCCTGTTAGAAAAGGAATTGAGTTTGGTCTGGCATGGCCTGTCCTTGATGAAGGCTGGCTGACTCTTGGTCATCCCCACTTCCTTTTCTAGACATTTGCCATCTTTACTTCTCCACTCTAAAATATTCCCTGAGAATGGAAGCCATGCTTACTGGTCCGTCATTGGTGGTCTTCTTGGCTCAAGAGCACCATTCACCATGATCTCTCCAGTATGGTGGCCAGGGGCTCTGCTTCTCATCTGGAGCAGGGGAGTAGACTCATGGAGAGCAGCTACAGATGCTCTGCTGTCTCCATGTCTGTCTTGGGGCCAATCTCCTGTGAGTCATTTTCTTGTTCCGTGGCTTTCAGAGTAAAGACCGTTTTCCTTGGTAGAGAAAATGGAAGCCAAAGAAGAGGTGAGCATTTCTGTCTTCTCTGGGTTGTCAGTTCTAGGCTTCCCATTCATCCCAAGCAATAGTCCCAGACTGTCTTTGATCTTTTTTTTTTTTTATCAAAGTAGAGTTTAAAAAAAAAACTCAAACCAAATAAAACAGAGTTTTTTTAAAAAACAAATCCCTTCTGTTGTACTTAGCTTCCCCCTCCAGTCTCAGCTCATTTGGAGCTTTAGCATTCCCAACCCTTTTTATATCCTCTGTTTATGCATCCTCCTTTATGCATCCTCTGTTCTCTGGCCTCTCTTCCTATTCTTTTTCTAATCTTGGTCCAGTAAGGAGTTCCTTATGCAGTCATGCCATTTTCTTCCTCACTGGAATTGTTTCCCTTTGTATCTTTGGGATTTTATTCTTGACATCTCCAGTCTGTCCTGTTACCACCTGTGAAGCATTTTACTTCATGGGCTCCTGCCTATATTTCATCTGAACCCTTTGAAATCTACTTTCCCCAAATCTCGGATGCACAGAAGAATATGGACTCTGACTTAACTGTCCTCTGTCATAAATACCAAGAGAAAGTGGTCACTTTCCCACCCACCCCCCCATCCCCAACTAGATCCCCATCATTACCACCCCAGAAAGCACTTCCTTCCTGTTAGTGAGAATCAGCCCGAGGACAGGATTTTCCTTTATTGGATCCTCTGTCTTTTGGAGGACAAAATGCTCACCAAGGCACGTGAAGATGTTATTAGCATCTGTGCTTTGGTAGAGTGAGAGGAAACTTCAGCAGACGGCTGGGTGATTGGAGTCTCCCATTACACCCATGTGATTCTTGTGGGCCAGGCTTCTTAGCTATGTTCCAAGCTCAACTTCTAGGGGGTCTGTAGTGTACCCCAATGACAATCACTTTTATTTCTCTCTCCATTGACCTTCATCTAAAGACTCTTCATAATATTTCACTTGTAAGGTTCCTGGATTTCCGCACAAGAGTGTACTTGATTAATAAACAGTTGCTATCCTAACCTCTTTTTGCTTACTTGACTTCTTTGTTTTTGAGTGAGACAGACACACTGAAAGTCACCGACAGGCAATGGGGTTTATTCCTCCAGGTCTCAGTGACACCTCAGTTCGTGTTTTCCTTCTTGCATTATAACCTTTATTTCGTTTTGTCTGTTGCTTAAACTTTGGTCATTTGTCTATAGTGGACATTTGAAGCCATGGATTTTTCCAAGTAAACTAATATGTTTTCTCTCTGTTCTAGTGTACATAATCATTTTCCCAAAGAAATCTAAATATACTCTTAGAACATCCATTCCCTGTTGTGAAGAGAGTGGGTTGGAAATTCAGTTGCTGCACAGTAAATAATATTTGTCTATGGAGGTGCAAATGAATCCCAACTATTACAACTTACAGTTTAACTTGTGTAAATCACTTAAGGGTTCATTTATATTTTAATTCAAAAAATATTGTAATAGTCTTAGCTTTAAATTAGAAAGTATGAAAATTGTAGGTCACAGTGTCTGAATTTGCCCCATTATTGTGTCTGTAGATTTTCTCACCAGGTTTAATTGATTTTAAAATGATGATGCATTTTTAAAAGATTGCTAGTGAGTACTCAGTATTCAATTATTTTTATAACAGTTGGATCTTGGTGTGATTTTTCTTCAACACAGCAGTATCTCACTGGCCTTTTAAAAAATTAGAAATACTGGTGTTGTTGCTTATTTCATTATTATATTATTTATGTAGATAGATGGATGAACTGGCCAGCATATTTTTTTAATGTTGAGGGTCAAAAGGTTTTTTGTTCCCTTCTTGTCATTAGGATTTATTTTCTTTAATCCTAGGATTAGCCTTTTGGCCCTCTTCGGTATCTTTTCAAGTGCTATCCTGGTTCTCTGTCTGACATTACGGTGACCAGAATGCAATAGTATTTCATACATTGTCTCAGATGCAAATAAAAGGACATCTTTCTGCTCCTGTCTTCATGAACAAACTAGTTGTAAGCTTTGTTTTTTGCAGAGCCTGGTCATCTGTTAGTTCTCTGTTGTTTCTTGAGTGTGCTTGAGCACTTCAGAAGATTTTTAAAATACTTCCTTCGAATTTCTTCTCCCTTAGCTTTTCTGTCTGTCATAGTTCATGTACTTTTTTTAAAGACAGCATTTTACTTCCAGGTTTCAGTGCTGTTTGATACGTGCTGTGCACAAGTTACTTTGTGAAGTGATCATTTTTGTTTTTGAGAGGCAAGTTTAACCTCTAAACCCTGTGGAATCTCCTCGCTGCCTCTTCAGTCCAGAAGTCCTCTCATTCACGTCCTGATTTGAGCTTAGCTGGTTTTTATACTTGCCCCTGCACTGCAGTGATCCCCAATGTTTTCAGTTTCACTCATTAGGTACCCTGGCTTCAGATGATGTTACCAAGACTATGTGGTGGTGTCGGATGAGTTGTGATGAGTTATGGGACATTACCTGGTCTGGTATGTGTAGTGAATGTGCCAAGCATAGGATTGGGGTTTTATCTTGGGATTTTGGCCTTTTGCCTACCAATTGGTTTGGCACACTTCACTGTTCTCGCTGTTTTCTCCTACAAAACGTGAAAATCGTAAGACTGATCACCTTTCCCACTAAGTTGCCTCTTGAAAACCAGATTAATGACAATAGATGTGTTCTGGCACCTTCTTAATAATCTCTGTTTTATTCCATTGAGGGGTCCTTTTCTTTACCACACGTAGTATTCAGAATTTCACTCATTAAAAGCATGTACCATGTCTTAGTAACCTTGAAGGCTACGTACTCTGACTGATCTTTATAAAGCTAGAATCCAGATTTAAAACCAACAGATTAGTCATTTCTTGTTCCTTGTTTGCACTCAGGATACTGGGCATATTGTACCCACATTCACTGTGTGCATGAGTTTGGAGGGGGGGCTGAATACAGGGGTGAAAAGGAAGAAGGCCACCCCCAGTATAGGATGTGGATTTGAAAAGGAAAAGTGAATCCTCCCCACTTCACTCTAGAATTCATCCTTGGGAACCCAGATAAAGAATTGTTCTGACCTTGACCTTCAGCTACACTTGTTTGTAATGTGTTTTGTCTTGTCATAGTCTTTAATTGTACCATGTGTACATGCCTTGTCTCCCAATAAGACTGCAGGCAAGGAGGTTCCAGTGGTTTGTATGTTGAGAGCCAGACCCAATGGGAATGGGAATGTGGTTTGTTGTACCACTGAGCCAGGCTTCTTACCCTGAGATGCTCTCACCACACGCTGCGCCTTCAATTGTCCCTCTGCCCGTTGTACGTTCATGCTGAGAACTCTCCTCTGAGGTCCTGCATCTCCGTCTGCCTCCAAACTAAAATCAGCGTTCTGCCCTCTCTGCCTGCTTCCCTCCTACCTTCCCTGTGTTGGTGGGTGGCGCCATGATACTGTCATGCAGCCCAAGCTCCTTACCTCACAGTCCCCTTTGCCTCTTCCAGCCAGCTGGCTGCCAAGGCCTGCAGATTCTGGATTCCTTTCTTTCCACTCACATTCATCACCACTGTTAGAGCCATCTGATTTAGTGCTCTGCTGGACTCCAGTCTCTTCCCCTCTAATACATTTCTCATACAGCTGTTGGATTACATTTCTTAGGGCACAGGTCTGACTGACGGTGTCATTCCTTTGCACAGACATTTTCTGTGGTTGCCTGTTACCTATAGGAGAAACAATAGACTTTTTATCCTGGTAAGGTCCATTACAGTGATTCCACCCGACCCCTGCGGCCTTCATTCCTATCACCCTATTATTCCACACCCCTCATTCTGCTCCAGGCAGACTTAAGTGCTAGCTGTTCCCAGATTTTGTCCTTTCCTCTCCATGCATTTAGGTGGGGCTGTTTCATGCCTGGAACACACTCTTTCCCCCTCTGTGCTCCTTGAGATCCCCTTAACCCGATAGCCCTGGCCAGGGGCCACCTTCTCTGACCCCTTTCTGGACCGACCCCAGCTGAAAGATTTCCCAGTATCCTTTGCCTGGGTCACTCCTAGGGCTGCAGAATTGTAATTGTAGGGCTTAAATGGACCTAGGGGTCATCCAAGGGCCCTCTTCTCTTTTTACCACTGAGAAAACTAAGGCAGTTTGGCCAAGATTGACCTGGTAGCATTCTGACTCGCAGTCTGGGGTTTTCCCACAGTGCCAGGCTGCCCTTACTTTGCCCCCTGCGGGGTCCAGTTTGTCCTTTTTGTTTATGAGCATGTTGCCTCCCAGGTGGATCCTGGTCTCCTTTGGGGCAAGTTCTGTGTGACTGCCCTGTTGGCATGGCGCTTGGTCATTTGGTCAGCAGCTGATGAGTGAGTGGACGTGGTTTCTTGGAGGAGCCAAGCTCACCCATCCTCAGCCCCAGGCCAGGTCTTCAGAAGGGCTGCCCCAGAAATCTGAGAAAGGAACTTGGCTCCTGGCTTTCCTAGAGTGAAGAGGGGCGCAGTGCCTGACCAAGTGGCCCTTACTTGTGTGACCTTTCCCGTTGGCCACCCATGTCATGAGGGCTGCCTTCTCTTCTCTTCCTCTTAGCCCAGTTTTTCCTAACACGTCTTTAATCATCTCTACTCGCTTCCTCTACTCACTCCTCACCGGCCTTTCCCCAGGACACTGCTTCTCTCCCCTTTTCTCCTTTACAGATGAGGCCAAAAAGTGTATCATTTATACAAAAACCAAGAAAGATGTTCCTGTTGCCTCTCTGTCCCCCTAGCCTAGAAATTAACCCCTTACCCCCTGAGGAGGATCAGGAAAGAAAAAGGGGGGGAGTGGGAGAGGAGAAAATAGGAGGTAGGAGAACATCTCTGCTCTAATTGTGCGCCTTGAGATCCTAATCTGTTCTGCATTTGGGGTGTGTGTGCTTGATACAGGGGGCTGTTGTGTATATGAGGAAATAGTTCTCTCATCACAGGATTCTTGTGTTGTGTATCATAGCCTGCATCTAGGAGGCAAAGAAAAGCCAGTGCTAGATTTTTATTTGGTTTTAAATGTGTCTAACAGATATTTAGTGCTTTTTTTTCTTAAGGGACAAAAGATGCATTATAAATGTACTGGTTCGTGATGTTTTGAAAATTAAGTTTGTCAGAACCATTTTGGTGACTTTTATCCTTAGCTTACAGATGCCTAGCTTTCTTTTTCTTGTAATCTAATATTATGGATGCCCTTAGTCTAGGGTGAGTGGTGTGGAATTACTTTGAAAGATTTAAAAAATAAAAGCTAACCAACATCACTTTTTGGTTTTTTCTGCCCACTAAGAAGCCCCCAAACCTTTCTTTTCTGAAGTCTTTCAGAAAACTGGTGCTTCTGAACCTAGCACAGTGTAGCACCCTCGGTTCTGCTGTTCCTTCTGCATAAGCAGGTCTATTGTGATATTTATCTGAATTCAAACAAGGCTAATTAAAAGAGCTGCTGACAGTTGTTGTGATCTGACTTTGACTGCAGCTTGATGGTCGTTATGGGTAAATAATGAACCGGGTCTGCAAATGTAGCAGCTGCCGACTCGGGCTGGAAGGACGGCTCTGGCTTCCAATTTAAGGATCTATCGACCGCTTCCCTCTCCCCGCAGATCTCTGCAGAGAACGAATGTTTTCTGCTGCTGTGTATTGTGGTTTCAGCTGTTTCAAATATCACCTATAATTTCCTTCTTTAATATTTAACTTAGCACATTATTAGCTTTCAGAGCTAACAACTTTTCTGTTTTAAAGAAGTCCAGTTATTTCTTTATGTGTGACAAAACTAGCTAACCATCTGTGCTTTATTTATGTGTATTTAATTTGTTTATTATTCAAGGAACTGGAAGCCTAGGAGAAAGGAGAGGGACAGCCTTATGAAGACTTATTTCCAAATCCTCTACACATGTTTTCCTTCGAGAAAGATGCGTGGCACTTGAGGCCTTAAGGCTTTTGTTTTCTTAAAGGCAGACGTCCTGTTTAGAAGAGTGCCCCAACCTTAGCTTCGGTTTTTGTTCTGCACATCAACAATTGGAGAAACGTTTTGATACAGAGTCCTATTTATCAGTACAGAGAAACTGCCGCGACTTTCATTAAAATGCTGTTCTGAATATATTGTCGCTTCATCATGAGCTTTGCCTTGTCCCATTAGCAGGAAGGAACAGGTGCATTAAAGCGAAGAGAAAAGGCCAATTGCAATCACAGATTAATAGAACTTCCCTGTAGACTCCCCCCCTTTTAAAATAAAGCCTCCAAACTTAAAAGCCCCATTCGGGAAGATGATGCCCACCAGTACTTCCCTACACCTCCCTGGTATTTGTTCCGTCTGTCTGCAGGATGGAGAGCAGACGAACTCTGCTTTGTGCATAATGCAGCAGGGCGTGGGGATCTTGCTGGGAGGAAATGATCCCAAACATGCCCCTGAAAGACAAGCCTTACTTTGAAAAATAATGATGAAAAATTGGCCATTTCTGTATGCGTTTGTGACTCTGTGTGTGTTTCAGAAGAAGCTAACTAAACTTTGTTTTCCTGACCATAGAATAGTGCTATGATGATCTCTGAGTGGCTTTTTTCTCTTGTGTTTGCTTCTTGAATAATGCCAAAAATAATGTTAACAAGGGGTGATATTATGCTGGCTTATGTTAAACCAGATCACCTCCTACCATGTGCAGAGCCATTCATCTGTGTCCCCAAAACCCAAGAGAACATCTGACATGGGCCTGGAACAGAAACAGTGATCGCTTACAAATCAAACATGGCACGCTCTAAACTGATTGTGCACGGCAATCTTTTCTAGAAAGGACAACTAATTGAACATGATAAAGTGTAAAGTTAATTAACACCCTTAAATTTGTTGATTACTTTCACGGGATTATATTGTTCGTGGAGTAGCAGCTTTCTGTCCCAGCTGTCGCCTTTTTTCCGCGAATGCCCTAGTAAACAATAGAGACACCATAACAAGTCGTAAATGGTCCCTGTGACAGCGGCCCCTTGTGAGGCTGCATCTGTAGAAAATGATTAGAACAATTGCATTTTAAAGACGGCTCACATTGCAGCCCAGGTCCCCTTGGCCCTCTTCTTTATCTCTTTTGATGGCAGACTGGTTAAAACATTTAAGTTCTTTTGAGTAAATTAAGTGATTTACTATGTTGAGTTCTGCAGCCATAGAAGGGCTTTGTATGGACCTTGCCAGATCTGGAGGGCACTAGAAATAGATTCACTTGGATGATTGTTTCTTAGACCCCCCGCCCCTAATTCCTCTATGCTTTGGGGTTTGTAGTCCTTTTTTCACTGGCCTCAGGATCTGAGGTTTATCCCCTTCTCTGTGACTCCAGGTAGTTACTGTAGGTGCTGTTATTACAGTCTGTATGTCACAACTGTTTCTGTCCAGCTTTCTTGTTGGCTCCAAGGAGGCGACCTGGGGCTACCTTTATGACCGGGGGACATATTCCCAGCACATACGAGCTTTGTTCTTGTGTGTATGATGTATCTAACACTTGAAGGTTTCAAAGAGTTTTTCTTGACAGTGAGCCTATAAAGTGACCAGTGCAGGCATTATTGCTCACATTTTATAGATGAAAACATTGAGACAGAGCAGGTTAAATGACTTAGCCAAAGTTACAGAGCTAGTAAGTAGAAGAATTGGGATTTGCTTCCATGTTTTCTGACCCTAAATCTAGTATGTAAGTGAGAGGGTATCTCTCATAACATACAAGAATGAACCCCCAAAAATCACTGTGCAAAGAAACCTCCTACAGTTATCCCCTCCATATCCCAAGGATTAGGGGTATAGTACCTCCCACAGTCTGGAAAATCTCTGTAAAATTTTTTGGTCTTCTCTTTGTATCAGAGAAGCCTGAAATTTTTCTTGTATGTGGTGTTTTCAGTACTTTATTGTAAAATTTTGATTGGTATTATACAGTCCTATACATATATTTTATGCATTTCTGAGTTTCTAAACTTTTTCTGTGTCATCTGCTGGCCTTTGCATATCATCTGCAGCTTCTGATACAATTTCTGTATCATTTTTTATGCTGACTTGTGATATATCAAGACTGCAATGGGGAGAGGGATAACTGTACTCCCAAGTCAAATGCACACGTCCTTCCCCTCTACCCCCCCAAGTCCCGTAGAGCCAAAAGTCATACTTTTATGTCGATATGTGCCTATGGCTTAAGCTTCTTATGTGTCCTCACGTGTAATATAAAGCTAGAGGATGACAGGGAAATAAACCGAGTACATTTGTCAGGATATCTGAGAAAAAGATATTAGGGTTAGTTTTTAAAGCCTCTTTCACAGGTAGGTCCAAAAAGAAGAAAGTAAGTTATGGAAAAAAGTCAAGCAGAAATAGCTTTGTTATTAAAAGCGCTGTTATTAAGAATATTAAATTTTACTGACTCAAAATAAAGAACATCAGTTTGTTGCTAAAAAAAAAAAAGAAATAGCTTTGACTGGATTTTAGCTCCATGTCTGAATTGCTCATGCATACATTAAAATCATTCAAGTTATCCATTGATCAATCAATAAGCATTTATTAAGCCCCTGGTAAGTTACAGGGACCGTGCTAAGCATAGCCACAGAGACTCTGCTTATCAGCATTAATTGAGGCCTAAAAAAGAGATATGTGATTCCCAGGGCAGGGCGTTGGCAGTGTCATGGAGGCAATCTTTTACAGAGCCGAAATAGAATCAAATCAGTGAGCAAGCATTTATGAAGCTTCTACAGTGGGCCCAGGCCCTGAGTTGGATGCTGGGGACACAAGCACAAAGAATGAAACAATTCTATTTATAAGGTGCTGACGTTCTCATTAGAGAAACATCAATGCATATATACATGCTTATATACATACCTGTACACGTGTGTGCTGCATAAATAACAAGCGCATTCCAGACATGGAGATGACCGGTGCAGAGTCATGAAGACCGGAGGGAGAGGAAATGTTGTCTGTGGGGCACAGAGGAGGCCACTTTGACTGGACTGCAGAGTGGGAGAGGAGAAACAATGCCACTATGGTTGGACATTTCCAGACATGTTGGGTCCAGGCTGTACAGCCCCTGAGAAGTGAAGTAGAGGAGTTTCTGTTTGATCATAGAGGCGGTAGAAGCCCTGGATTTACATAGTCAGATGTGTACTTTGGCAGCAGCCTGGAGGATGGATGGACTGAGGGGATGAGGGCCTGAGCTAAGATGGCAACTGTGTCTAGAGAAAGAGGTGGAGACAGGTGTTGTGGGTGGCTAAATGGCAAGATCTGGCAACTGATTGGATGTATAGGATGAAGGAGAATGTGGAGTCAAGGAAATTAATGGAGGGGATGAGGCTGGAAAGATGGTGATTGCTTCAAGAGCAACAGGGAAGTGTAGAAGCATGTGATGGGCTGAATCCTTCCATATGCTGGTTTTGTACCAAACCTCATGATGTTACAGGGCCTGCCCATTTAAGTGTACGATTTTTCGAAAGAGACCAGCTTAACCATCCATGTTTGAAAAACTAAATGGATGAAGAATCCTTATTGTCCAGACTGTGGCAGCACTGGATGGCTGTTCCACTGAGCTTGGTACGTCTGTACGTCTGTCTGGTTCAGACACTGCAGACAGAAAAAGAAGTGGGCGTAGGAGTTTTAGGAGTAAATTTTATCAGTAGCTTTTGTTTTTACGTCATCTGTATTCCCGCTGTTGTGTCTCAGCCTCCAACTCCAAGAGAGTCATGCCTTACAACAAAGAGTTAAAGAAAGAGAAAATTATCCATGTGCCAAACTGACCAGCACATTATGCAAGGCTGGCAGCTCAAGCGTCCCCCACCCACAGTCCCCTAACTCAGCAAGGAAGGAAGGGAGGGGCCTTAGTTATCATGACAGCACTGGTTTTCGGTTCTATCGTTGTTATTCTTTCTGTTGACACTGTCATGGCCACTGTCTCGGTTATTTTCTGATTCTGCCTCTCTTCACTTTGTATCAGTTCATATACATCTTCCTATATTTCTTTGAATTCATATGTTACAGGACAGTGAGATTCCAGTATATTGATGTATCACCACTGTGCAGCCATCCTCAGCCAGTGGGCATCTCCTTTGTTCCCAGTTCTTCACTGTTGCCAGAAGAATCCCCACCACTATGAATATTTTGGTGTGTTTTGGGCTTTTTCTTTTTTGTCATTGACCTTGGAGTATATGCCCAACAGTGTCATCTGTAGGTCAGAAGATAGAAACGTTTTTTAAAATTTAAATTTTTTTATAAGTTCATTTTTAGTTTTCAATATTCACTTCCATAAGTTTTGAATTTTCTCCTCCCTAAAACAGCATGTAATCTGATATAGGCTCTACATATATGTTCCTATTAAACATATTTTCACAGTAGTCATATTGTATAGAAGAATTATAATGAATGGGAGATATCATTAGGAAGAAAAAAACCCAAAACAAACAAAAAAAGAAAATAGTCTGTTTGCTCTGCATTCAAACTCCATAGTTCTTTCTCTGGATGTGGATGACATTTTCCAGAAGATAGAAACATTTTACTTGCTTTCTTAGAACAATTCTCAATTGCTTCCCAGAATGGTTGGGCCACTGCACAATTCCATTAGCAATACATCAATGTTTCTGTCTTTCTTTCTCTAAAATAAAAACTTTATTGATGTGTTTTATTTTTATATCACAAACATTTATGTATTTCTCTCTAAGAGGTCTCCTGTATCAAAGTAAAACAGTTAAGCAAAGGTTAAAATTTAGCCCCTTCAACATTTGTCATTTTCCATTTTTGTCAAATTTTCCAATCTGATAAGTATGAGGTAGGATTGCAGAATTGCTTTACTTTGCATTTTTAATTAGGGGAAGGGGAATTTGTATAAGGCCTCCCATGTGTTAGGCACAGAACCAATTAGTAGTGATTTGGAACATTTTTTCATATGGCTGTGGATAATTTGGATTTCTTCCATTGAGAACTGCCTATTCGCATCCTTAGACAATTTATCAAATTTGGGAATGGGTCTTATTCTTGTAAATTTGAATCAATTCCTTACATATCTTGGAAATGAAAACTTTATCAAAGAAACTTGCTGCAAAGATTTTCTTCCCTTAGTTAAATGTTTCCCTCTTAATCCTAATTTTATCAGATTTATTTGTGTGCTTAAATTTTAAGAAAAATTATCCATTTTATCTTCTGTAATCTGTTGGTCATGAACTTTTTTCCTACCCATAGATCCAATAGGTAATTTTTTCTATGTTTCTCTAATTTGTTTATGATATGACATTTTATATTTAGATCACATACCATTAGGAGCTTATCTTGGTGTAAGGTATGAGATGTTGATATAAACTTAATTCCTTTCATGCTGCTAATTTTCCCAGAAGTTTTTGTCAAATAGGGAGTCCTTATCCCAGTCACTGGGGTCTTTGTGTTTATAGAATACAAATGTTCTAGATGTATTTACTTCTACATGTTCTATAGTTAATCTGTTCCACTTGTCAATCTCTCTTTTTTAACCACTACCAAATTGTTTTGAGAATTGCTGCTTTGTAGTATAGTTTGAGACTGGCACTGCTAGGCTTCCTTCATTTCTACCTCTTTTCATTATTTTCTTTGAAATTCTTCACCTTTTTGCCTCCATATAAATGTCATTATGTTCTAGTTCTATGAAGTAGCCCTTTGTTTGGTAGTTTTATTGGTATGGCGGTAAATAAGTATGTTAACTTAAGTTATGTTGTCATTTTTATTATTTTGACTCAGCCTGCCTAAAATAAATGAGTAATTTTCCAATCATTTAGGTCTGTCTTTATTTCTGAAAATAGGAGTTTGTAGATGTATTTATATAATTTTTGTGTGTATCTTGATATGTAGATTCCCAAGCATTTTATGTATTATGCAGAATTTTATGTGGAATTTCTCTTTTTATCCATCCCTGCTGAGTTTTATTGGTCATATATGTATAAGAATAGGTAATTTGTTTGAAATTATTTTATATACTGCAAATTTGATGAGGTTGTTAATTTTATGGTTGACTCTTTTAAGATTTTTTTAAAGTGTGCCATCTTGTCATTTGCAAAAAGTAATCATTTTATTTCTTTTTTGCCTGTGCTTATTCCCTCCCTTTCTTTTTCTTGCTTTATTGCTGTAACCAGCATTTCTAGTACTTTGTCAAATAGAAGTGGCAGCATTGAACATTCTTGTTTCACTTCTGATTTTGTTGGAAAGTATTCTGGTTTATCTCTACATATAATGGTAGCTCTTGGTTTTGGGTATATACTGTTTATCATTTTAAGGAAAGGTCCATTTATTACTATGTAAGTGTTTTGTTTTGTTTTACAACAGAGATAGGTGTTGTGTTTTGTCAAAAAAAATTTCTGTGTCTGTTAGCAATTGTTTGATTTTTGTTGATTTTATTATTAATGTTGTTAAATAAGTTTATTAAACTAACCCTACATTTTTTGGTATAAATCCAACCTGGCCTTAGTATATAGTCTTTTTAAAAAAATTTATTTTATTTTTAATTTTAGTTCCAAATTCTTTCCCTCTCTCCATCCCCTTACATACCTATTGAGAAGGCAAGAAATAAAATACCCATTATGCATATGAATTCATGTAAAACATATTTCCATATTAGCTATGTTGTGGGAAAAAAGCAAGAAAAATAAAAAGATAAAAAAATGCTTCAGTTTGCATTCAAAGTCCCCCAGTTCTCTGTCTGAAGGTGGTTAGCATTTTTCATGTCCTTTGCAATTGTCGTGCACCTCTGTATTGATCAGAGTGGTTAAATCTTTTACAGTTGATTATTGTTACAATATTGCTGTTAGAGTACCATGTTCTCCTGGTTCTGCTTTCTTCACTTTGCATCAGTTCATTTAAGTCTTACCAAGTTTTTCTAAAACCATTGCCTTCATCATTTCTTTCTTCACAGTGGTATTCCATTACAATCATATACCACAGCTTGTTCAGCTATTCCCTTATTGATGGATATCCCCTCAATTTCCAATTTTTTGTCACCACAAAAAGAGCTGCTAGAAATATTTCTGTACCTATAGATCCTTCTCCTTTTTCTTTGATCTCTTTGGGATACAGGCCTAGTAGCAGTATTACTGAGTCAAAGGATATGCACAGTTTGATTTCCCTTTGGGTATAGTTCCAAGTTGTTTTCAAGAATGGTTGAACCAGTTCAGAACTCTACCAGCAGTGTGTTAGTATTCCATTTTTCCACATCCCTTCCAGCATTTATTTTCCTTTTTTTTTTTTGCCATATTAGCCAATTTTATAGGTGTGAGGTGGTACCTCAGTGTTGTTTTAATTTGCATTTCTCATGTAAATAGTGATGTAGAGCCTTTTGTTCATCTGACTATATTAGATAGCTTTGATTTCTTCTTTTCATATCCTTTGACCCTTTGTCAATTGGGAAATGGCTCTTTTATTTTTATGAATTTGGCTTTGTTCCCTATATATTTGAGAAATGAGGCCTTTAGCAGAAAAACTTGCCGTAAAAATTCCCTCCAACCCTCCCTCTGCCTCCCACCCCCAGTTTCCTGCTCTCCTTCTAATTTTGGCTGCGTTGTTTTGGTACAAAAACTTAAAATCATTCATTTTACTTCCCGTGATCTTCTCTGTCTCTTGTTTGGTCACGAACTCTTTCCTCGTACACAGCTGATTTTTCTGTGCTCCCCTAATTTGTATATGATATCACCCTTTACGTCTACATTATGTACCCGTTTTGAGTTTATCTTGACATATAATATGAGATGTTGGTTTATGCCCATTTTCTGCAAGACTGCTTTCAGGTTTTCCCAGCGGGTCTTGTCAGATAGTGAGTTCTTGCCCTAAGAGCAGGTATATTTGGGTTTATCAAAACTGTGTTGCTTTGGCTGTTTGCTTCTGTGGACCATGTACCTGACACATCCCCCTGACCCAGCACTCCATTTCTTATTCAGAATCGGACTGTTTTAAGGATTGGCGTTTGGTCGGCAGCCCGAGGTCTGGTCCTGCGGGGCCCCGGCCCCCTTCCTGTGCTTGTTTTTTTCATTTATGCTCTCGATATTCTGGACCTTTCGTTTCTCTCGATGGATTTTATCATTTTTTCTAGTTCTGTTAAGTTATTCTTTGGTAGTTTGGTTGGTGCGGCGCTGAGTAAGCAAATTAATTTAGGCAGTGTTGTCGTCTTTGTTACAAAGGCACAGCCCATTCATGAGCAACGGGTGTTTCTCCAGCCGTTCGTTGCTATTGTTCAGTCACTTTTATTTGTGTCCGAGTCTCTGTGACCTCGTTTGAGTTTTGTTGTTGTTATTATTATTATCTTTGCGAAGATACTGGAGCGGTTTGCCGTTTTCTTTTCCAGCTCTTTTTACAGGTGAGGAAACTGAGGCAAACATGGTGAAGTGACTTAAAAAAGGGTCACACAGCTGGTAAGTGTGAGGCCAGATTTGAACTTAGATCTGCCTTTGTGTGAAGAGTGTTTTCTAGTTGTGTTCATATAGTTCCTATGTGTGTCTTGGCAGATAGACTCCCAGGTGTTTTATGTACCCTCTGCAGATGTTTTAAACGGAATTTCTGTTTCTGTCTCTTCCTGGTAAATTTTGTTGATAGTATCTAGAAAAGCTGATGATTTGTGTGGATTTATTTTATGTCTTGCCACTTTGCTAAGGTTGTTCATTGTTTTGACTAGTTTTTTGGTTGATTCTCTAGGGTCCTCTCAGTAAACTATCATTGCAGAAAAATGATAATTTTGTTTCCTTGTTGCCTATTCTTATTCCTTCAGTTTCTTTTTCTTGTCTTATTATTATAGCTAGCATTTCTAGTACAATATTGTATAATGATAACGGATTTCCTTGCTTTACCCTGATCTTATTGGGAAAGCTTCTGCTTTATCCCCACTACAGATGAGGCATACTCTTGGTTTCAGATATACATTACTTGTTTTAAGAAAAGCACCATTTATTCCTATGCTTTCTGGTATTTTTAATTGGAATGATTATTGTATTTTAGCAAAATATTTTTCAGTACCTATTGATAAAATCATATTATTTTTGTTGATTTGTTATTAATGTGGTTAATTAAGTTTATGATTTTCCTAATATTAAACCAACCCTACATTCCTGGTATAAATCTAACCATAGTTTTTATAACTTGTTTAGCGTCTTTGCTAACATTTGATTAACATTTTTAAAATCAGTGTTCAATAAAGATTTTGCTTTAGAATTTCTTTTTCTGCTTTCATTCTGCCTATTTTGTGTATCAAGGCCCTGTCTGTGTCATAGAAAGAAATTGGTATGATCCCTTCTTTTGTTGTTGCAAGCACTTTGTATAGTCTCAGGGTTAATTGTTCTTTGAATGTTTGAAAGAGTCACCTGTGAATCTTATCTAGTCCTGGAATTTTTGTCTTTGTAACTTCATTTATGACTTGGTAAGTTGCTTCTTCTAAAATTGGGTTTTTTAAACCCACTATATCTTGTTCTTTTAATTTGGGTGTGGCTTTTAGTTTTACAGAACCTTGAGGTGAATAAGGAAGAAGATAATGAGGTGGCTTACATTTAGAAAATTGCACCATGATTTTAATGTCCCAGTAATCTCTAAGAAATAAAAGTTGTAGGTCAGTGGAGAGAAGCCTACAAAGTGTAAGGAAGCTACAGAATACAGTTGTCTAAAGGCTATTTTTTATATCAGTTGAGCAAAACTAATGGCTATTTGGAGAGGGAGGTATACTGGTCAAGAGAGATGGGGAGCCATTATACTGTACTGGAACTCACCCCATCTAAAAAGGCCTAGAGTAAGTGCTCTGGTCTGCTGGCTCCTTTCTGGGGAAGAATATTGACAAGAATCACAAAGAATAAGAAGACCTGCTTAGACTGCAGCTCAATAGGAATGAGGTCTTGGATGGGTTGAGGTATTGTCCAGATACAAAGTTTGTTTAAAAAACGACGGCTTTTGTGTGTAGGTCATTTTATAATCTTAGTGAATTCAGTGTTTAGTGGATTCAGCATGCCTATCCCTTGGAAAAGTTCTCATCAAACTAGAGACTCAGTAGCCACATCGTTACATCTATAAGGCCTCTCAGTACCTTTCCAGATTGTTGTAAGAATGGGACAGGGCAGGGAGAGAGGGGGTGGTGCTACTTGGTTTCAAGCCATGGCTTAAATACCTGTTTCTCAAAATATGTGGTTGCGTAAAACCTCTCAGATATCATCTAGGAGCAAATTAATGTTTTGTTTTACTTTGTTTTGTTTTTAAGCAAACCCCTTATGATGAAAAATCCAATTGACTGGGGCAGATCAGTAAATGAAGAGCAATAAAAGAAGCCCTGATTTTCATCTTGTCCTCATACTTGTGTGCCTAAAAGATCGCAGTGGGAGATGAATTAAATGAATTTGAATCGTGTTCCAGTTGTTTAAAAGTTAATGTGAAACTAAAAGTTATGAAAATGAATATAACCTGTATTTTTGGGAAAATGTCCTTGTACCATCCCTTATTCATATTTTCTCCAGTATTTAAAAGAAGATGGAGGAATCATAGATAATCTGGAGAAAAGGAACAAAAATGATTAAAGGAATGAAAAATAGGCCCCTTGAGCAACAGAAGTTGCTGATTTTAGCCTGGAGAAGAGAGAACTAAGAGAGGACTTTATGATTTTCAGTCCTTGAAGGTCTTGATATAAGGATACTAAATGTTCTTGTGCCCACTGATAGTAAAAGTAATTATGTAGAATTAATTAAGAGTGGCATCAGACAGAAATGAGAAATTTGTAATCATAGGAATGATCACTCAATCAGAAAGCGTTTCTTAAATGCCTATTGTGTGCCCGCCACTAAGGTTATAAAAAATACAAGGGTGACCTGCGCTGGGGTCCTAGGGCATATAACAGAGGATTGCGCCAATAACGCTGATGATGGAGCTACGCCGCTGTTCTGTGATGGGTGTGGGGGCGCGGGGGACAAATGACCTTTGTAAACGTCTTAGACGAGGTAGAAGGCTGAGACATATCTGTAGCAGGAGGGCGCCTGGCCGGTTCTGTCCAGGTGCTGCAGTTCTGATGGGTTGGATGAAAGGGAAGGAAGTTTGTCTGAGGCCAACTTAATATGGCAGGCAGAGGGAAGGTTTCATTTCTACACCTTCTTGTCCCCAGCTGGGGCAGCTGGGTCTCAGGACAGTTGACACTGGAGCATGCTCCCTGAGAAGGCCCCACAGCCCTGCTAGGGCACTTTAAAAATAGGATAAGCAATTGTCCTTGCCTTGGATTGTTTAAGTGTTGGCGTCTGGCTTCTTGGAGACCAAGGATCGTACCAGATGAGTTCCTTACTGAGTTATTCTGATTTGTGGATAAGAAACGAAAAGTAGCATATTGATCATGGTAAATAGAGGCAGTACATACAGAAGAAAATAAACCTTTTTTGATTTTTATCAAAAATGCACCTGTCAATCTTATATATATATATTAACAAGTATATACAGGGATTTTTTTGGTTTGTTTTCCTTCAATTTATTTATTTAGGTTAAATTTTGAGTTCTGAGTTGTCTCCCTCACTCCCAACCCTGTTCTAGAGAAGGCCAATATTTGACACTGATATTTATGTGGAACCACACAATACATACCTCTGTACATCACTTCTTTCTCTGGAGATGAGCAGCATCTCCCTTCATAAGTCTTCTGTAGTTGATTTGAATGTTCATATTTCTTAGAATAGCTTAGTCATTCAGGGACTCTTCAAACAATATTCCGGTTACGGTTTACGGTATTCTTCTTCAACACATTTCCCCTTGTATGCTCTGTCAGTTATCGCCAGTGGCTCAGAAAGAGAGCACTATATTGTGAAGGGCTTGGGAGGGAGAGGAGAGGAAATGGAGACACTGGATAGACAACTTTCTCAAGGAGTTTAGACACATCAGGTGGGAGAATGTAAGACAGGAAGCAAAGATGATAAAATCCTAATGAGTTTTTTCTTTGTTTTTAAGGATGGCAACAGACAGGGCATATTTGTAGGCAGCAGGGAAGCCGCCATAAGACAGGGAGAGATTGAAGAGGAGATGGGGATGATATCTGGGGAAATCTGTTGGAGAAGATTGGGGGTGATAGTCATGTGTACTGGTTGAAGGGTCATCTTTGGTAAGGAGAAGGGCTACCTCTGTCTGAGACTGGAATGAAGGAGGGCATCATGAGAGAAGACCTCTGAATGATGTGAGATGCATAGGAGAGAACAAGGGGGGGAGCTTTTGGTACAGGGCCTTAGTTTATTTGAGTAAAGTATGCTGTAGGTACTTCAGCTAAAAAGGTGAGGGGAGGGATTCCATGGGAACTTTGGGAGAGATGAGAATATTTGGAACAGCATTTCTGGGAAATTGGGGTACCTAACTTATGAGGGAAGAATAGAATATTTTTCTAGTTGAAATTAGATAATAAATTTGTAGTGGACCTGTTCAGCATCATATAAATAAAATTAAAAGAGATAGCTGGTAGAAGTCGTCTAGAGTTGGGGTTTTTGGCAAGGCATAGTTGGTGATAGGACAAGGGCATGAGATTAAAATGTAGAAAATAGTGCAGACATGAACAGATTCACTAAGGAGTCCAGAGAAGGAAGGAAAGAAAGTGCAGAGATGACGGCCTGGAAAAGAAGAGAAGAAAATGGAGGAAGTGCAAGTCAGTGAGAATTAAGAAAAGGTTAAGGGTTATAAAAGACAGAAACAGTCAGGGAAAGGTGCTGCTACGTATTTCCTATGCAGTCTCTGAGAAGTAACTTCTCCCTCTTTGGGTATCCGTGTCCTCATCTGCAAAATGAGGTTCTATACAGTTCTTTCCAACTCTAAATTATGTGGTTCTTACTTGGATTCTGAGCCTGTCCTGCCTTTACAACTTCATTTTCTTCTGCTGCCTTCCGTGAGCTCCACATTGGACTCCCCACACCCCCATGCTCATTTGGTGCTTTTCCGTCTCTGTTTTTATTTACGTGCTCACCTACATCTGGAATGCCTTCCTCACCATTCTCTCGGCCCTGTGATTTCCTGCTGTCCCATCAAATGTCAGCTTCTCCATGAAGGGCTCTTCTGTCATCAGTTATGGCCTTTGCTGTTTTGACCTCACTTTGTGGTTTGTCATACAATGTTAGAGATTTCTGTTCTGGCATCTTCTACCGTGTTAAACTTTAAGCTCTATGAAGTTGGTGATCACATCGTATTTAAATTCTGTGCCTCCCTTAGTACCTGATAAGGATCTGTACATAGTGAATGTGTCTATTGATAAATATCCTCAGGCTGGCAATACCTTCATCCCGATGGCCCCTTTCTCCTCTGATTGGTGAATCCCTCTGGAATCTCCATCAGAGGAAATCCCCATGTCAGCTGTACTCACTTTGGTCTTGGCTGAGACCACGACTCTCCAGATGACTTTTCTACCCTGCCTTCCAAGTGGGAATCTTCTAGCCTGTCCCCTGCTTTTCAGCATCCTTTTATGTGTTCTCCATTAGAACATAACTTCCCTGAGGACAGGCATTGTCTTTCTTTTTGCTTGTATCTATAATCCCAGAATTTACTATGATATTTGGCACATAGTAAGCAATTAACAAATGTTTTATCTATGTAGAGTAGATGTACAGTGAATATCTAACTTGCTTAAGTGGCAGCTATTTTTAATAGCAAAAGGTAGGGTAGAAATTCCTTTTTAAATTCCAGCAGCTATAAATTCACAGTTCTTGTAGTTTGAAGTTACTTTAAAGAGTCACATATGTAGTGAGCCCCAGAACTGTGATATGAAGCCCAATCCTTGAACTCCACATCCAAATGGGCTTATACTCTTTAAACTACCTTTAAGTAGTTTTATTTTTGTGAAACCCTAAAACTATGTCAGCCATGTTCGTGTGTTCTAGCTGTTCCTCCAGGAGTTCCAAACGGCTCTGTTTTTGTAAGAATAGTGTCGGCTTTAATTTTGCTCTGGGTGTGGAACTCCACTGGGTGGATGGTACAGAGGTGGGGTGATGGCTTGGGAAATCCTAGGCTATGTGCTGGAAGCCCTTTACTCCGCTATACTGTGCTAGAGGCCTACACTGGACCTTAATCCTGACGCCCCTGCTGGCCATTTAGCTTTGAGCAAGGCGTCCCCCTTTTCTAAGCCTTCAGCTCTAAAAATGGCCAAATCCAACTGGCACTGTTTGCCTTGTGAAGATCAAATGAGATAATGATCACAAATTTAATTATAATCATCATAAATTACAATGAATGATAAGTTGTACTCTAATATGACGTGTGACTGTATGCTTGTATTATTGCCCTATTGGGACTCTGTATTGGATGTGGCCTCTGGGATTACCAAATACTCATTGGGGGTAGAATCTGCGTTTTGCTGTATACTCTTAAGAGGTGGTGAAGAATTAAAAAAAAAAACCAGCACGAGTTTGCCGAGGGATTCAAATGTTGGAGGGAAGAAGAATTACAAAGCTCTCTAAGTGCGTGTGATGAAATGAATTGTTCTTTTGCATGTGAGTTTTTTACATTTCTTTTTACATGAAATAAGTGTTTGAACAAGTGAGAAAGTGCAGCTGTCAAAAGCTTAACCAGCTGAGAACTATTGTCATCGTTAATTTTTCTCTAATAAATGACTCTGAAGCTGTTTAGCAGCCTGTAATGGAGCTACAAAGCTATTGGCCTATGATGGATAGTTCTGCGTTTTGTGTGTGAGCTTTGACTGAAATTGTTGCTTAATTTGCTGCAGGTCACGTCACTGCATCAGTAGTAAGCTTGGGTATCGGCATTGAATAAACACAGTTCTCAGCGTTGGAGGCCGTTACCGTAGTGATCTCTGCATCCTGTTCATGCTGGGAAATATGTCAAAAGCCAACGTGCTAACAGTCACTTGTACTTTTAACGTGATCAGAGTGAACAGTAGGCATAGGTCATAATTAAAGCCATCCTTTGAACCTGGGACTGCCATGCAGAATAGCTTCCAAAGAATGTGTTTTGAAGTGTAGCCATGGTTCCTGGTATGTGTGTGTCCTTTCAGGCTTTTGGAGATGATCTCATTTTCCAAGATACTTTGGCCAACATAATGCTGACTTCTTACAGTGCCAGTACCTAATTGGTTAAAAATAGTGTGAACCCCAGTAGGCTGTTTGACTTGGCCATAGTGAAGTAGTTCGCAATTTGAATGAAATATGGTTCCTCTCACTTGGGCTTTTTAAGTATAAAGATGGTGGGTTTAGGTGAATAAATTAAGTTCAAAAGTAGGCCATTACTTGCAGCTGTCTCTTCTAATGGGCTCTGGTTTTATACACGTCCCAGAGTCTTATGGTGTTTTCATTCCCAGCTCTAGTGTAAAATGAAGTGTAAATATAAGACATTGGTTAATAGCTCATCCACATAGTATCCTTGTCTTGGACAACGGGATTTGACATGAAAATTGTGAGCTGATATTTTTAGTATCAATGAGGAATGGCTCTTCCATTCCTCTCTGAAAACAACACTGATAATGTGTCTGGCCTGTTTTATAGTTAATAAGATTCTTAGTTGGATTAAATCTATGTCAGTACTTAACTGATTTTTGTTGGTCCTGAGGCTTTACCATGTTGAATGGTACTTTTGTGTAATCAGTGCGTAGGCTGTGAGTTTTAAAGAGTATACTCTAAGAACTAGGACACAGATTTAAACAATGCCGCCTTCTGAAATTGGAGCTAATAGGAATCAACATAAAATAATAACATCCAACATTTAAAGAGTGCTTTGATTTGCAAAGTGCTTTACATGTAGGATTGCATTTGGTCTTTGTAACAACCCTGTGAAGGAGGCATTCTTGCTCTTCCCATTTTACAGATGAGGAAACCAAGTCTGAGGTAAAATGACTTGCCTAGGGTCACACAGCTAGTAAGTGTCTGAGGCAGAGTTTGAACTGGGGTCTTCCTAACCCCAAGTGCAAATCATGGACCTGACTAGTGGGCTTCAGAAATAACCTATCCTAAAGTTTATGAATATGTTACTATACAACTAAAGTGCCCCTTTGGAAAGAATGGAAGTAAACTCTACATTACAACATGCTTCTCATCAAGAAGTGTTAGAACTGACTGAAATTTTTGGTGACTGATAAAGAATTTTGAAAAAGAACATTTGGATGGGAAGAATTTGCCAGGACTTAACCAACACTGTCCAAGGAAGAAGGTGCTCTGATTCTAGGTGACTAATATTGGTTCCTAAAGCAGAAATGTGCTTGAAGTGGAAAAAAATCAGTTTATCAAGCTCCCGTAGGTTGTTGGAAATTCTCTTCAAGAGCATTGGCTCAGGTGGGTCTGACCATTCTCCCCAAGCAACACTGTAATGTTTATAATTTTATTTCCTGATTGTATCTACCACCAGGAGGAAATGCCCATAAGAATCAGTCCTGATTCCTATGCCAGCTAGAGCTTCCATTGTCAATTAATAGCTTAGTATCTGGAGTTGTAAGTTGGGCTCTTTGGACCTTATTTTGCATTACTTATTTCCCCAGTGTCTGATTGCGTCTGTCTAAACTGAGAAAATTACGTTTCTCAGTGTTTAGTCAGGGACAAGACTGCATTCATGGTGATTCTACCAAAGTACTGCTACCACATGAAGGAGATCAGCAAGCCCCTGTTCTTAGGCACCATCTTTTTTAGCTACAAAGCTGTCCATTCTGTATCCTTTATGCCAATACAGAAGAGGAAGAGCCACAGATAAAAACTTATTTTAAAATTAATTTTAGCCATAAAATTCTATGTTTACTCAGCAGGTCAACAGGACCTTTTAAAAAGATTGTGAAAAATAGCAGAATTAATTTAGAGTTTTAGTCCCTATACCTGCTTACCTCTTGGTACTAGTGAATTGGCCAAACTATGACTTTACACAGTGCCCGCTGGAATAATCAGTCTATGAAAGCCTCAGAATAGAATCTTATTATCTGAAATGTTCATTTAATGTCTTTGCTGGCAAAGAAATACTTTTTTTAAATGGGAAAAATTTAAACGCAGGAAACAGACATGACAGTCAGGGAAATTTCAGCAGATGATCATTTAGCACCTGCCATGTACAAGGCCCTGGGGATATAAAGACAAAAACCAAAACCAGTCTATGCCCTCAGGGAGCTTACATTGTCATGGTGAGAATGCACCGTGTCAGCAGCTAAGTCAATGTAAGAAAAGGTGATTCAAGCTCTCTTGAAAGCATGAGGGGAGAGGAAAAGGTTGTGGAGGAGGTGGCAGCTGAGCTGACCCGTGGAAGAAGAATGCTTCTCAGGCATGGAGCTGAGGAGGGAGCACATTCTAAGCAACGCGTGCAGGAGAGGTGAGAGACGGTATCATGCTCCAAATCCTTGGGTTCCAGTAGCCCTGAGGCCCTTCTTCCACACGAACCTTAAAAATAAGTAACTGTCGCTTGGAGATAATGGATCAGTGAGGTGAGAATAGAATGAATATTTAGAACAGGACCTGGGCGTCTGTTTCCATGTGAATACCTTAGTGAAGACTGGAGCCCTTTCCCCAAAATCTTAGCTTGTAGAGGGGCTCCATTTTCAAAGACTGTCAGGTGCTACTGAGATAAAGATGTGTGCCTTTGGGCTTGGCACTAGGATCTCATAAGGAGAGCTGGACAAAGCCCTGGAGGTCATCTCTTCCGGTCCTCTAATTTAACAAATGAGGAGACAGAGGCTTAGAGTGGGGAAGCGGGGATGTCCAGACTGCATGTCTGGCACTTTGATTGCCAGGCTAGCTAAATGTGAAGTGGCTCATCCCTGAAAGGCTGCCTGGGCATGAGATGATTAAATTTTGGGCCACATCAGCTCATCAAAACTGTCAAACACCATGCAGAATATTTTAGTCATCATTTTTCAAACATGGAAATGGGACTGGCCCTAAACCCCTTTGTATCATCCCTGTTTCTGCACTCTGAAACCTTCCTGTGCTGATTCGTGTCCTCTGCCTTCTTTGGGCTTCCTTAGGCAAAGTACCTTCATGGGGACTTTGGGGACTCACTCCTATGTGAATCACCCTCCTCCATCTCATCTTGTCCTGGGTCATCTCGAGTCTTCATAAATCCTCCCTCGAGGATTCCTTCAGCATGCTGTAGACTTTCCTTTGCTTGTCATGGTGCACAGTCCTCACGCATTCTGTCCATGCCTCCTGCACTCTGCCTCGCCATCTCTCTATGGGATAATACATGAGCTTGGGTGCATCATCATTGATAGGATGCCTGAGCCTGCTTGCCCCAGCCACACGTCTTGCCCTTGCCTTTGGGCGCTGTGTATCATATGCAGTGTAGCATCTCCCAGAGTGTGTCGAAGCATGGCCTGTGCAGCAGCGTATGAGTTGGGATCATGAAAAGCCTGCAGAATGTGCTTGGTGTGTTGATGTTTGACTTTGAATTTTATGTTTCTGTTAGCCTAACCACAGTTTTAAAATTCTTTCATAATGTTCCTCTGCATATATTCTCCACTTCATATCTTTTTCCCCCAGGGGTGGGAGCTGCTCGAGCTGGGAACCTAACATTCATGGTTGGAGGAGTGGAGCGGGAGTTTGCTGCTGCCAAAGAACTGCTCTCATGCATGGGATCCAACGTGGTGTACTGTGGAGGAGTAGGAACTGGACAGGTAACGTGGCAGCTCAAGGGTATGTAATGAGGTCATTTTCATTTTTCTTTTGGGCGTACGTATTTTCCTTTTACATATCTGTTTCCTTTTACATATCTCTCACATTCATTTAGTTCTTTCTCTCTGCCATGCTTTACTCAGGGTCTCCTATGTGTCAGGCACTGTTTGAAGCCCTGAGGCTATGAGTCCCCCCCCACTCAGGAAACTGGCATTCAGCTTGGGGGGACTTGGAGGGAGGGGCATCAGCACAGTCACAGAAAAGTCAACAGACCAAAAAACCCAAACCCCAAATGACCCACACTGGATCTGGATGAGGGGTACTACCAGCTGGGCAGTCAGGAGGGGCCTCAGGAGGAGGAGGAGGCTGGGAGCTGAGCCGTAATGGTGTCTTGGGTGCTTTTTAAGCCTGCATTTGCTGCTGACAGTGACAAACTGCCTGCTGCTTTATAAATAGACCTATGAAAGCTTCCTGCAGACTCCTGTGATTCTTCACTACCTCAGTGCTGAAAACTTTCCCGTATGTTCCTAGTGAAATGGCTTGTTTTTTCTCACCTGAGTGCTGGGCGTTTATGTTCAGCTGCTTGCTGGACTTTTCCCCTTTCTTCCGTCTAAAACTGCTCTCCTCATTTCTCCTCTGGACAGGCTCTGGGCTCTTCTTAGTGGGTCACCACAGGCTCAGTCTCAAGGCTTCCTGATTTCCCCATGAGTACTCCTCATGCCGGTCCTTTCTTCTCTGTGGCTGAGTGGGGCTCTTTGGAGGTCAGAACATTTCCCCTCTGAATACTCTGGTCCTTGCACCTCAGTGCCTCTTGCAGTCCTTGGCAAGAGCTTAGTGAATGCTTACTGGTTGCTCCCTCTTGCTACTTCGAGCTGATCCCAGGCCGTCACCATCACACTCAGCCGGCTTCCTGGACGTCACACGCTCCCCTCTGCTTCACATGACTGGCAGAGTAATCTTCCACGATTCCTTATTTCCTCTTGCATCATGTCTGAGCAGCTTCCCCCGTGATTCTCTCATGGCCTCCATAGCAGACCATACCTGCCTTTCCTCCCCAGCTGTGCTGTAGTTACTACAGTTCCTCACTGTCTCATTTTCATCACTTAACTTACATCTGTTCCCTTTCTTAGAATCCCTTTCTGTGTTCCTTATGCCTCTAAATCCTGCCCACCATTAGAGATCTGTTTCTCCTCCAAGTCTTGCCCCTAGAGCTCATTGACCTTTCCCTTTCTCTGACCCCAGCGTTACCAGCTGAGCATGTGTGACCTCCTCCCTCTGTGATACTGCTTGGGTTCTTGCTCAGAGCCTCACTGACCCTTGGTTGCTTTTGCATCGTGTGACCTAGCCCCGCCAGTAGGGAGAAACCCACAGAGGGACCCTCCTCAGTCACTGGCACTGGGCTGCAGAGGGACTGTGAGAACAGCACGGTACTGATTGGTTTGCTTAGTGCTTAATGAGCCCACTTTGCTCAAGTCTGCTTTCACTTGTAAATTATGGTCAGAGGAAGAGTACTGCTTTCTGTGTTGTTTTGTGATATTGACCTAAGAGACTAAACCCTACGGTATTTGCTGGTCTACCAAGGAGAGACTCAGGCACTTGGGAAAGTAACTAGGTGAGAGTTACCTTTAAGAAATTAATGGAACCAGGTACAGACAAATATCCTTCAGAAATGATGGGACAAAGGCAATCACATTGACCCAACATGTTGACCATCTGCTTTGTTTTCAGGCAGCAAAGATATGCAACAACATGCTGCTAGCCATCAGCATGATCGGGACTGCGGAAACGATGAATCTGGGAATCAGGTTTGTTAGCTTTTATGTTCTTAGGAGCTGCATATATACATGTGGTGGGAAGATAATATTCAAGACACACATAGGAATTTTTGCCACAGAAGTTTTGTAATTATTTGGGATGTTGGAATATTCTAGACCTTACTTCACCAGATGTTGGACCTTAGAGAGCACCAGCTTTTTTTGTAAGAGCCACAATGTGCCATTGTGTTGTTCACATTTAAAGTTACATGATCATTTGGTGTTGTGACATTCATATTTCTTCTGTTATGTTGAAGTAAGGGTTATAATCACTGTAAAATTCAAATGTACCTTGGCAACGAGAACCGACCTGGCGTGAACTGGTCAGTGCGCACAGTAGGTCATGTGCCATATTCCCAGATGGTTATTTGACTTTATTTACCTTGAACTTAGTCCTCCAGATAAATGCTGCTAAAAAAGAAACCTCCTGGTGGTTCTGTGTTTTCCACATAAACTAGAATTCAGTCCTAGAGAGACATTTCATAACCATAATCTGTTAGTACACTAGGCTAAATTTTTCACCCTTGCAGTCAGAACCCAACATTTCTTTTGCTCATTAAAATGTATTCACACATATACCTAGAAGTTGTTAAGTAGATGGCTATTTTATTTTACATATATGTTACCCAATCATGTACCTAAATTATTTCAAGAATTTTCTTTTTTTTTGTTAAAAGGAAGGAAATAAGCACCTCCTGGGTACCTGGCCCTGTGCTAAGTGCTTTTACAAACATTACCTCCTTTGATCCTCACAACAACACCGTGAGGGAGGGGATGTTGTTATCCCCACTTTATAGTTGAGGAAACTGAGGCAAAAAGTTTAAGTAACTTTCCCAGGATCACACGGCCAGTAAGTGTCTGAGGCTGGGTTTGAGCTCGGGTCTTCCTCACTCGAGGCCTCTATGTGCTGTCATCCTTTAGGTTATAAAGGGGATAAGTTCTTAGTTTTGACTTACAAATCTGTAGTCTTTTGTATTTGAAACTTTTCATATGACAAATTGCTGAACAATTATATATGGCAGTATAATGTATGTTGAATCAAGTACACATGTTCAGTGTATTCTTTCTCTCCTCTCTCTCCCCCCATTTTTCTTTCCCTTTATATACTTAATCTCATTCTCATTTTGTTCTTGTTCTCTTTTCCTTTTACTCTGCCTACCTAAGCTCCAAATTAGCTAATTATTTTGTTGAGTATTTCATGCATTATTTGACCCTTTAGATCAGAGGTTCTTAACCTGGGATCCATGAACTTGGTTCTAAGAAATATTTTCGTAATTTTATTTCACTATACATGGTTTCTTTTGTAATCCTGTGCATTTTTGTTTTGTATATTTAAATACTTTATCCTTGGGGGTGGGGTTCATAGGCTTTACCACATTGCCAAAAAGGTCCTTGACGTTAGGGTTAAGAACCACTGTTTCAGATACACCCCTAAAATTGCCCACCCCAGACTCAAATATCAAACACATTTAATGAAACTAGGGTAGTATAACCTACCATCCAACTTTTGATAAAAGCTACAGAACAGCAAAAATCACTTGATTTAAAAAAAACCAACACAGTAATGGATCCACATTTCCTCTTAATTACCATATCAAGATGCTGTTGTTTTATTGAATTGCCCCTGTCTCAGATGTTGGACTATCTTGACCTATTAAGTTGTCATGTTGTAATTGAGATAAAAGAGGAATTTGCTTTGCATCAGTGCTAATTGGTTTATCAATATCCTGTACCATTTACATTTTAAAATTGAATGTCTGTAAGATGGTGAAGCATATCTGTATTAAGCTTTAATAAAATGGGTAGTCTTGTATGTAGCCATTGTTAAAACCAATTGTAATTCAAAGTAGTGTATCTGTATTATGGTCAGTTTTAGCCTATGGGTCACTTAGCATAATTGAAAAACTACTTGCCTACAACTTATTTCCATGTCCTGCTCTATCGCGGATGAAAGAGGGAGATGGAAATTTCTGGGACAAAAATGCATACAAAATTAATTAGTGTTGACAACAGGATGAGTGACTTGGTGCATATCTTAACATAGTTCAGTATTTTGGGACAAAAGAAATAAAGACAGAGAGTTAATAAGGCTTGTAGATGGTAAATTTTCCCCCACATGGCATTCCAGTCTATTCCATTTCCTTTGAATGTTGTAACTATGGAAGTTATTCATCCTGTGAAATAGTACCTCTTATTATAATGTGTCACTGCTTTTCACTATTCAGACTACAGAGAGGATTATTTGCAGTGGACTGAAAAAAGCTGGACATTAAACAGAGTTCTGGAAGTTCTAATTCAATTAAATTCAACAACATTTTTTGTACTCCTATTATATGCTAAATGGTGATATGTAAATGGCTCAGGTGTGTCATGGACCTTCTTCTGTAGTTCTCTGAGTTTACTTGTTCCCCCAGCTCACACTTAAACTGGCAGATCTGGGATTCTCAAATTAGGGTGTGCCATAGTGTTATTATTAAAACTTTTCTTAGGATCTTAGGTGCATCCTTGGAATGAAGAGGGATAAATTTCTATTTTTAACCCTGTAGCTCCTGAGCCCCCATCAGTGTGTTTCACATTTATACAAAATCAATCACCATGATACCATTAACTGTGAAACATAAAACATTTGCTAAAGGATGTAGCAGAAGAAGGAGTAATTCTAGTATTTTCTTAGTAGAGGGCAAGAGCAAGACTTATCTTAATGCTTGAAGTCAGTCCTCAACATTCGTATGTTTAACTTTTGCAACTTCAAGCGTTCACTTGATTTTATTAGTAACCGCATTTTTACTTTCACATTGGCAATCTTACCCAGCATATTCACAGCTATTCGTAGTAGAGAAAAAAAAAATAGAGGCACAATGCAACATTTATATCTGCAAAAAGGGAGAAAGTGTTAGTAAAAGTGTTCATGAATCCTTTCCAGAAAGTGCAAAAGTAACCTCTGAAATGCCTGATGAAGGTATTGAAAAAATGGAAAAGCAGTCAAGTTTGTGGGTAAATGAAACAGTGATTGCTTCTGCTCTCTCTCTGATGCTTACAGAGCAGCCTGGCATTATCTTTCCATCCACCCCCCCAACCCCTCTCCCACCCATGCAGCTGGGCTCCTGAGTGTCAAGGCCTGCCAAGAGCCACGTTAGGCCCAACTGCGCCCATCTAGGCGGGAGTTCTGAGCTCAGATAGGGAGCCAGGGACTCTGAGGCATGTGCTTTTCATCAGGGATCAGTTCAGCCCCTGAGTCAAAAAGGAGATTAGATATGGCAGATTGCCCTTGGGGGTTCTTCTGACATTGCTGCCCTTGCCCCTCTTGTCTGGTGTTCCCTCTCTTCTCACCTGTGTTTTTTGGATTATCTCATGGTCACTGTTCTAGGAAAGACGCATATTATCAGGATCGAAGTTTTTAGTTTTTTTCCCATTACATTTTAGTGATTTGCCTGTTACTGATGATATGAGACGTGTGAGCTTACAGATCCAGAATTAATGCTTTGTAATAAAGAATTGTGTGTGCAAAAAAGTTTATTTTCAGCAATCTCTAGCAAAACATTAAAGTTTTTGGTGGTCATAGGAACCTAAAACCCTGTTTTCCATAAGTTTAATGTATCATCGTTCATGTTTTTTATTTTCATGCCCATTTCTAGGAATGTTAGAGGATTGATTGTACTTAGTGGAAGATAAACACGTGAATAATGATAACATTTGCTCAGTAAAAACTAAGAGCAGGAATAATATAGTCCATTGTTCAACTGGGATCATACTTTCCTACCAATGTGCATGGGAGGAGTGGACACATATTTACAAAACACTAGCAAGAACGCATATTGGAAGGAAAACTCATGCTCAAAGCATCTAATAAGCCTGGACAATAGCAAACTTGACATCTTTGGTCACCTTATAGAGCATGCTGGTTGATGCATCACCTGCTAAGCAAATCTCTTTTTATCTTCTGTCCTTCTGGTCCTTACAACTCTTCAGCTTGGCAGTTTCTCTTCTCCATTATACTTGGGACGTTGAAATAGTGACAAGCTCTTTTAGCACTTAGCTACCTTTTACAGGGTGCTGGGGAAGTGTTATGCTCTTTTAGTGGCAAGCCATTCCCTTAAACTAGAGAAATGCCAAACTTGCTCAGGTCTGCTCTAGGGCTTTGAGAAGTTTCTGCCACTTAAGCTATAGATAGCAAAAGGGCCATAAAGTATTTTCATAGCCATTTTTTCAAATTATAGGAGATTCTATTTTATTCAGTAAGCTCTCAGTCATATAATTCCTGTATCCCAATCAGCATGGCTCCCAGAAAAAATATAGATACAAAGCCTGTCTTTCTCTTTCTTTTCTCCTTCTCACATGAGAGAAGGTAGTAAAGAACACATCTAACTTTGAAAAGATTTCCTTTACTTGAGCTACAGATAGCACTAGAAGGCAATCACTCCACTTTTTGAGCACAAAGGACAAACAACAAAAAAGCAAAACAGAGGTTAAATGACTTGCCCAGGATCATACAGTTAGTAAGTGTCTGAGGCTGGATTTGAACTCAGGTGTTTCTGATTCCAGGTCCAGTGCTCTATTCATTGAGCCACCTAGCTTGCATCTCGAGCAAGATATATAGTATGATAAAGACAAGGGACTCAAGAGAATGAGACAGTATAGAGTTGAATTGGTTCACCAAAAGGTCATAAGGGGGAAAGGAGGAGAGTATGTGTGAGGGTGATAACCTAGGAAAGAGCAGAGATGCTGAGGGATTGGAGATGACAATGTGAACAAAGAACAGGGTACGGGGTCAGGGGCTGCAAAGCAGAGGGAGAAGTAGAATGCCAAAAGATTGTGATCCGATAAGGGGATTCCAGGTTTCATCAGCATGGAAGCTGTTGCATTTGTGGGTGATGGCATGATCAAGGATAAGACCTTCTTTGTGTGTGTCTGAGGTGGGCCATGGGAAATGAGTAAGCTGAGGAATGTGACGTTAAGGTTTTTGAGAGAGTAACAATATATATGTTGAAGTCCCAGAATTTGCAGGCAAGAGTTGAGGAGGAGCAAGGGACTAGAAGCTGAGTTCCAGGATTGCTAAGGAAGGAAGGGGCATGTCTTTCTCTACCAATCAGCCTTTAGCAAAGCAATGCCCTTCTTCCAGTCAGCACAATTCCTGGAAAAATAGCTGTAGGTCCTACCTGTAGCTTCGAATCACCTCCAAGTGATATCTTGTATAAGCATTTATAACCTTTTGTCTTGCCTCTTGTCTTCTGTCTCCGACTCCTCCTGTATTAAGCTTCTTTCTTTCTTCTGCCCTTACCTGGTAGTCTGTTCCATCTCTTTCCTCTCCTACTTTTTTCTTGGCCTCTAATACCTCAGGTTAGGGCCTCCCCAAAAGCAGTGACCCACTTCTAACTTAGGTTGAGGGGCAGCTAGGTGGCACAGGGGATAGTGTTGGGCCTGAAGTTAGGTATATTTGTCTTCTCAAGTTCAAATCTGGCTTCAGACACTTACTAGCTGTGTGACCCTGGGCAAGTCACGTAATCTGTTTGCCTCAGTTTCCTCATCTATAAAATGAGCTGGAGAAGGAAAGGCCCAAACACTCTGATATCTCTGTTAAGAAAAGTCCAGGTGGGGTCATGAAGAGTCAGACATGATGTAGATGACTGAACAGCACACACTTGGTTGGCACAGCTCAGAACTCCCACTTGGTTTTGCTAGGTATGATGTCAGTGGCCCTTAGAGTCTTCAAACAGTTATCTGATTCAGAATTGGGCAGCTGTGAATTTTATGGTTGAAAATAGTCGCATGCTAACGAGCTGATGGACTGGGACGCTTTGCTACCACCTTTGCTTCCATCCGAGCTCCACATTCAGACGCATCTGCTCAGAACATTCCTCCAAGTGGCAGTTTTCTCTCACGTTCTCAGAATAGTCTATATTTCTCCTCAACATTTTATCTGAAAGACTTTGTTTCTTTTCACGTTATTTTTTTATCATTGTTCCCTACTCAGTGTTCTTTTTCTGCCCCTTTCAGAAGCCAGAATGTCTACCTGAGAAAGGGGCATTGTTTTACACAGAGCTAAAATCCCATGTTCCCTGTTCTTGCAGATTTTCTGTTCTGCTGTGAGCAGGGCAGGGTTGGTAAATGGTGTAGGCATGGCAATAGAGAAGTAACAGGGAGACAGGTATAATACAAGAAAAGTGAGGAGAGAGCAAGCAGCCTGCCATGACCACGAGAGGTGACCTGTGAGCTGTGCTAAGGCTTATGCACATGCCTGACCAGAACGTGGAGCTTGTGAAAGGTGAGAAGGGAAGGTGGGGTCCAGCCCTCAGAAGGCGTTCAGGGCCAGGCTGAGAAGGCTGTATTTTAAACTGAAGCAGTAGAGAATCACAGAGGACTTGGGTGGTACAGAGTCGGTTAGATTGTGCCTTAGGAAGCTGTTTTGGCAGCTGTGTAGAGTGTGGATTGGAAGGTAGGAAGTGAGAGAAGTGGTAAGAGTCTAAACTACGGAATGGATTGTGAGAGACAGACCTGCCTGTCAGTGGGTGTCATGGAGGTAGAGCAGGGAGGTGGGGGTGAGAGAGAATTCCAAACCTGGGTGACTGCGTATGAGGGTACCCTAGAAATAGGGGAGTTTGGAAGTGGGCTCAGATTAGGTGAAAAGATAATGAGTTCTGTTTTGGACATGTTTTGGCTGCCTAGGTAGATAAATCCATGGCGCGGTTGTGTTTGGGATTAGAGTTCAATAAAGAGTATACCTGGAGAGGTCTGGCAGCCATTTACATAGAAACAGCACTTGAAAGCCTGCCAGTAAATTAGATTTCCATAGCAGAGAGTAGAGAAAGAAGGGAGAGAAGTCTGGGCCTGAGACTTGGGGATGCCCATCCAGAAGATGGAAGATGAACCAAGACAGGAAAGGAGGGCTCAGGTGGGAGAAAGGAGCCCAGAAGCTGAGAAGAGAAACTCTTCAATAAGACCATGTACTTGAAGTCAGAAGGCCTTGCTTCCCAGCTAGGCTTGAACACTCTATTGTCTAGCTTTGGCCAAATTCCTCAGCTTCTGTGACCTGTGCGCTTCCTTATGTGCAATAGAGGACTGTTAGTCCTTGGGCTGGCTCTCCCAGGGATTTCAGAAATATGGATTATATGACATAATGCACTGGTTGGGCCCCAGAGGGACAGAGGAGTATAAGATACTGTACGTACATGTGTGTGGAGATGTGTCCATAGACACACCCATCTTTATACCCATTTGTGTCATAAGGACTGATTGCCTCTTGTCGATACCTGGGCATCTCATCGTATTGCACTTTTGTCCTGGCATTTCTCTCCAGATCCAGTCCATTACATTTCCTGTAGTAGGTGCTTAACAAATGAATATGGTTGAAAAAGTGAAGCTCTCGTGGGGCAAGTAAGAAGCCCTGGCCTAGCTGAGTGGGGTGGATGTGAGTCAGAGGAGATGAAGCCCGGAGAAAGGCTTAAAGGCTGTGAGTTTTTATAAGGCGGAACTCATCTCTTCTCTGTTAGGCTGATGCCGTGACAAAATCAAGGGTTAGAGGAAATTGAAATGCAGAAATACCAGCAGTGTAGCTGAAAGGCTTTTCAGGACTCAGCCCAAGTGTACTCACTTCTCCTCATGCATGTGGCCCCCATCTGGGGCCATATGGAAGAAGCTCGCTGCCTGTGTTTAACTGTTGAGAAGCGTGTGCTGGTTGCCGGTGCCGCAGCCCTTGTTAATGAATTGCTGCCTGGTAACATAATTCACAAGCTCATTTTTCAAAATGTTGAGATCTTTCATCCCATTTTCTTTAGGAGATTCTCAGTGGTTTGCAAGCACTAAAATATGAGTGCTTCTACTATTGTCTTTTCTCCATGGTTTACAGACGTGTTTTAAAATGACAGAATTGTTCTCTAATAGAGCATAGATAGCAGGCAGGATTTATAGAGCTCTGCAAGGTGAAAGAAAATTGGCATCAACGAGCATAAATTCGCAAGTAGTAAATTCCCACAAAGTAGTGCAGCATCGGGGTGCTTTAGCTCCATTTATATTCCACACACTCTGGGGGAAATGTGTTCTTTTTTTCTCTTTTTGTTCATAAAAATAAGGCTATCTTTCTTTTGAGAGTTTTAATGGCAACATTTCCAGGTACAGTCGCCCATTCCTCTTAAATATGCATTTCTGATTAACTTCCCAGTTCAGTTCTTCTTCAGAAACATTTATTTTTACTTTTATCTTGATTAGTATTGTCTGGTAAGTCTCTTCTCTCACTAGTCCTTTTCTTGGTCATGCTTTGGGTCTTTAACGTTATCGGTTTTAAACAATGTTAATCAAGAATGGTAAGTCACAATACACAGACATAATTTGAAGTTGTCTCTTCGTTGTGGCTTATCCTCTCAGTTTGGGTCCCTAGTTCTTATCAGAAAACAGAGTCTAATATTGAAAGCTCCCTTTTTGAGATAAAGAGATATTCTTTGGCCACATTATGTACCAGTATAAGCAGAATTAACCATTTTGGGGGGACATAGAGAAAATTCAGGTTTGAAAATTGTTGAAATTTAAGTTCCTTGAGCAATCTGGAATCCCTCTAAGAGTTACTACATTTGTAGTATGAGTGAAAATAATCTTTTAAAAATAGATAATGATGCATGATGTCAACTTTTAAGAAAATTTCTTTGGAAAAATCTCCATATTAGATTTTAGGTGACTGACTTAGCCATCTTAATCAAAACTTGGTGTTTTACCCAGGGGCTGTAGCAAGCCACAGAAAGCTTGAAATAGAAGTTTGACTTAACTTCTAGAAAACATGATGTGGTTTCTCACCTTAGTAAGCTATATATAAGATGGGTGTGTACCACATTTAACCTTAGGTGGTACGTACTGCTTTCTCATACATTTCTCATTCATTGTAGGTGCTCATATACTTCTTTCATCGAGTTCAGTATGGCACTTATCACAGAATTGTAGGTTTAGTGCTGGATGGGGCTGGAAGGTGTTGTAGTTCAACTTCCCCATTTTACAGAGGAGGAAGCTGAGGCAAAAGCATGACTTGCCCAAAGTCTCCTAGCTGGTACATTTCCAAGGCAGCATCATAAACCCCCTGCTGTCCTAGGTGTCTGTGTACAAACATATCTTTTCTTGCCAGTTGATTGTAGGGCCCTGTAATGGGTCAGGAACAAGGTCTTTCTGCTTTTGTTCCTTATTTTACTTTGGGCATGGGAGTAGTCAGTAAATATTCATTTTGTGCAAGATAAACTGCACATAATTGAAGCTTAGGTGTGTCATTCCTTTTTTTCCATCTGTGAAATGTCTTCTCCAGAAACCTGCTTAGAAGCAAGCAAGTGAGGAAGTTAATCTAAGTCTTTTGGCCTGGTTTAGGGCCCATGTTTGGTTATTTTTAAGTTATAGCTGTTTGGTCATCACCAGTCATCACCTTCCCTAGCATTTCCTTTAAGATTCTTGTGTTTTAAAGGTGAATGGTGCTTCTTGGGGAAGCATCATCAGTGTGGCCAGGGCGTCGGATGCTTTCTCTGCTTATTTCAGAAAATGTTTCCACAATTGTAAAATCCCCTGCGCGCACGCGCACCCCTAGCTGCTTGAGCTGCGTCCAGCGGCAAGTTATTATGGGGACTGACAGCCCGTCATCACTCTGACGGCTCGTGTGGTCTATCTGGTGAGCGGCAGCAGAGCTCTTATGCAGAGAGCATCATATGTTCCCAGCCAATTTACAGGGAAACAGCAATAACATTTTATCATGGTTGAGAGCCCAGTAGCAGCTTCCTATTAAACTTGCCCTTTCAGATACCTGTCTTGGATTAATTTGTTGATTTCAAATGGAAACTCAGTCTTCTCCAGTGAAGCATGACGTTCTAGGAGACTCTCACTGAATGACAATTACTGTATATTCTGGCTGGTTTCAGACCATTACAAGCCACAGGCCCAGTGGAAGACGGAGGACTTGAGTAACTGATTTTAATATCACGTCTAGTTTTAACTGTCAGTTATATATGTGCCATTGGACGAATCCTCAGAAAGATGAAATGCAGAACACTTCTAACTTGTGCTTCTTAATGATGTGCTTGCTCTGATGAAGGGGGAAAACAGGAAGAGGAGCAGTTTTCTGAAGGGAATCGACCTAGTAAAGAGCATCAGTTTAGAAAGTGGAGGTTTAAAATTACCGCCGAAATCACTCTGAGTTGTCCCCCTTCAAGAATGCTTCTGAGGAGCAAAATCCTTGGTTTACCAAAAAGCATTTTTGAATTTCGTTTCAATCTGTTTGCTCAAAGAATGTAGTTGATTAGGTTGTACTTACTTAGAATAAGAGTCTCTGCCCTTGCGTGTGTGCGTGTGGGGGGGTGGGGGGGTTGGAGATAGAGAGCGTTTCTTCCAGCGAGCGAGCGTTAATTTCATGTAGTGCTCGGCATGTACTCATTGTTACCTGTGACGTTATAAAGAGGAGGAGCGCTGTGCTAAAGTAGTTAAAAAAAGAATTTTAGACTAGGAAGCCCCTAATTTTATCTCTAGTGGTAGGAGAAAGGCAACTCTTTAGATCTCAGATGCCCTTGATTTAAAGCAATATTAAGTGAGAATTATTTGCACTTGGAAAATATTTATTTGCAGCTAAAGCAAGTTAGCTCATCGCCAGTCTGTGTTTTTGCATTTATTCCCCTAGCAATGTTTATTTTGTTTGACTAAGTAGCCTGATACTGGTTAAAAAACTAGTGCCAGCATACTCCACACATTTGTATGATGCAAGCCCCTTCAGATCTCTTAGAGTGCCTTACAAAAGCAAAACTAGTTCAGAAAAGATGAAAAATAGTGGGAATTCTTTCCTTCTGCAGGTGGATTCAGATTACAATTAGTGACTTAATGCATCACATTTATTATACTCTTCTCTAAGATATTTAAGCATTCAGCGTAATCTCCTATTTTAACACAGATCCTTATGTCTAACTTTGGGTATGTCAGGAGTCAAATCATGTTCCCTTGAATACATTTCAGAGTGTGAGGTAACAGTAATAACCTCTACCAAGCTTGTTAACGGATTCCCAGGACCGGTACAGCAAAGGGTTTTGCTGAAGTTAAAATTTAATCATTTTCTTTTTCAAAACTCCCCTTTTTGCTTTCATACAAAGTACAATGTACAAAATAAACATGTTTATGTTTTTATCTTGATCTGCCTTTGCGTAATAAAGCATATTGTTTCTCTTCTTAGAAGAGGTTGGTTCTGAGTGAGAATAGAATACTTCATAGCCATTTTTTGGTAACAACTCTATATTAAAGAAGTAGAGAGAAATCATCCGTAGAAAATGTTATTTGAAACTTGAATGAATGATACTTAACAAAAATATGTCCCAACTGGGTAAAAATACTTAGTCCCACAACAATGCCGTATTTTGATTCTGTTTCCTTTAAACTCCACATGGAGCAGCCATTTACACCGTCAGCCTAGCGTTAGGACAAATGATGTTTCTGCTCGGACAAGCTTTGTTTTATCAGGATCAGTGACCTCATCAGCAGTTGACCCAGAACTATAATGCATGTCTCTGAATAGATAGCATATGTCACAGCTCTGTGCACACTTGCTTCATAAGCAAGCTTTCTTAATGAAAATTTAATAAATAAATAGTTTTCAGCAATGTACAACAGAAAATATGTTCTTTTGCAAGATAATTTCTTTTAAGATTCTTTTGCTGTGGGTGGCTCAGCTCTTGCATTTATTCTCATGAAAACTAAAAGAATAAATACACATATAAATGTACCCGCACGTTTACTCCCATGATGCATCGTTTATTTGTCAATGTATCATTTTGAAATATTTTAGTTATGGGCAGGGTATGTGGAATTTAAATGTTATCTGCTCTTAGAGATGGTAATTTTGGTTTAAGATTCTTATGAGGCACATAGATGTAGCGATGGCCAAAAGACCAGAAAAACTTGTGCTTTCAATAATCAGGCAAGCCCACAGAAACTGTGTTAGGCAGTATTTATTTTAAAAAACAAGATGGGGCCAAAGGTTCTCATTGAATACAAAAGGGCCTACCTCTGAAATATTACTGCTTAGCAGCTAACTCGAGCCCCTGTAATTTAAGACAGAGTTCCCCACGTCTAATATCAATACTCTTTTATTTTCCAAGACATAAAATAAATGGGAGAGAAATGACACCTTGTCGTCATATGTAAAACAAGTCACCCATGTCTTGCACATTTTGACATTTAACACTTCTTTTCTTTGACCTTTGACAGGTTAGGTCTTGACCCAAAACTGTTGGCCAAAATTCTAAATATGAGCTCAGGTCGTTGTTGGTCAAGTGACACTTACAATCCTGTACCAGGGGTAATGGATGGAGTGCCTTCCGCTAATAATTACCAGGGTGGATTCGGAACAATGCTTATGGCCAAGGTACTGTATATTTTAGAGATCTCATTTTTAAATCTTTTATCTTATTCTTGGGTTGTTGGTTCCCCACCCCCCCCCCCAAACAAAATCTATCCCTATCCTTCACATATTTCTCAAGCAACAAAAATCACTTTTTATTTCAAACTTGGAAACCTCTTTACCAGGGATGAGAAAGAATTTATTCCAGATTGGTAGGAAAATGCTAATAACTACAACTTTACTGCTAATATACCTTACTAGAAGAGATTGACAAGGGCTTTTGTATTATTTTGTGCCCTAGTTTATTTTTAAAATAATCTGGAAAAATTTTTGTGTGGTTTTATAAAACTCTATGAATAGATCAGATGCCCAGAATGAGATTAGTGAACATTGATTTTATGTGTAAAGTTTCCAGCCTCTGTATTGGCCTTATACGTATACTTTAAAAGAAGAAAATACCTCCCAACTCAATAGAAGACCTCAAAATAAAACTATGTAACTTATTTATTAAGTAGAAATGGGGGAGTCTGTGAAGGGCTGTACTACGTATTTTTTTGCACATGACAAATTGTATTAAAGACATTCTTTCTTTGGGGAACACCTGTCTTGTCAGCTCAGAATTCACTTTCTCAAAAGCCATTACTTAGGCCTCTCTGCACTTAACATGTTATAAGCATGTTTGCTAATCTCAGTCCTGAAAGAATATTCTTCATTTGGCTGTCATGGGCAGGCTTGCTTATCTAGCCCAAGTTTGCATCACTCACTGTACAAAACCAAGGGATACCTGCTGGGCTGCAGGCACAAAGGAATAGCCACGTACAAGCAGCTGGCTTGAGATTCATGGCGTCCTGGAGATCTGTTTGGGAAATGCAGCCAGAGACTGAAACCAAGAGAGAAACTAAGAAATGGAGCACAGTCTTAGAGCCAGGATGAGCTGAGTATGAATTCTGCTGTGGAGACTTTCTGTAGGTGTGACCTTGGAGAGGTCAGCTTCCTTCTCCTCCTCTGTAAGATGAAGGGCTTGGCCTCTGTGGCCTTTGTGAGGGACCAGAGATGACCTTCTCTTCGTGTACCCTCTGTCAGAATTGTTCTTTGGAGTCCCTACCTCGTAGAATCACTGCCTCTCTTCAAGCTTCTTGAAAGTTTTTTCTACAAGTTCCTGTTGCAAGAATGGAAGTTTGGGGTGAAGAAAGAAAAGGCAGTGGAATAGGGTTGGTCTCCTCACTTAGGAGGGCAAGGAAGACACCAGCAGCATCCACAGAGTGACAATGGAGTCATTTTTGATGCTCTGTCTTATGCAGTATGTGGGTGAATAGGCTCCACAAATCTTTAGTTTCTTCATAGAAATCACAATATTGGTATGTTCATTGAATCCTAGCCCATATTCTGAAATGCAGATCATTAGTGCCTACTACGAGGTACTTTGTATGTAATAGGGGCATATGAAATTCTGGATTCAATCAGTTCCCTTACGATAAAGAGAGCCCTTAACTTGAAATGTTTAGAGGACTTTTTCTCCCTCTCTTCTCTTTATTGTGACGGTACATGGTCCGTAGCTAAATGGATTACCTTTTTGTATAGGTGAAGCATGGAGAGTTTAGGGACGTCCTTGTCAGTACCACGCAGACTGAAGTTACAGTGTCCTCTTGAGCAAATTAAGAATTTCCCTCCTCCAAGAAAATGTGTTAAGCTTCCGGTTAGCGAATTGGCTGGTTGCCCTTTGCCTGAGCAGTTTAGACGTTTGTTCTTTAATTTAATGTGGGTTTAGTACTTTAAAATTCTCCCCTGATCAATGTAGTTGCCTTTTTCTGGACCTTCTTTAACTCTGGCCCAGTTTTCTGGAGTGCAGTACCCTGCAGGAAGTATTCCATTTGTGGTTTGCTAGAGCCATGCTTCTTTGCATTCTTCTTCTTCCTGATACCCAATATTGCTAAATGCTTTTAGCTGTATGAGAAAGAAAAAAATACAATTGGATATACAGCTAAAAACTATAAAAAGCAACAAATCAGAAACCTCAGCTGAAACACCTGAACACAAATTCTAAACATCAAAGAAGAAATCCGTTAAATTGAAAGCAAAACCCATTAAATCAATAAATAAAGCCAAGTGCTAATTAAAAAACCTCACAAGATAGACAAACGGAAAGCTGATGTGAGATTCCCTCCCCGCGAAAAAAATATTGCCAAAATTCAGAGAAAAGGGAGAATTCACAGTAGAGAAAGAAGTAATGAAAATTATTAGAAACTGCTTTGCTCAATTACATGCCAACAAAACTGATAAATCAAGGTGAATAGATGAATATTTCTAAAAATGTTAACTACTTAGATTAAATAAACCAGAAAATAGAGAATTTAGATAACATAACCTCAGAAAAATAAATGGAACAAGCCATAACGGAGCCCCCAAAGAGGAAAAAAAACCAGGAATAGATGGATTTAGTTGTGAATTCTATCAAACATTCAAAGAAGCATTCGCTCTATTATATAAATTGTTTGAAAAAAAAACAGGAAAAGAAGGCATTCTCTCAAACCCCTCCTATGAGGCAAATATGGTCCTCGTTCCTAAGCCAGGGAGAGATAAAGCAGAACTGTAGATCAATAATTCTAATGAATATATATGCAAAAGTATTGAATACATGTTTGACAAAGAGGCTAAAGCAACCTATTAAAAAGATTATACATAATGTTTAGATCGGATATACCAAGGTTCAGTTTTAGGAAAAATAGAAACAAATAGACTCTGTTAATAACAAAGCCAATAAACACAGTGCTTATGCATGGTTAAGAAATGAAAACAATAGCTATGAATTGGTCTTTCCTTTATAAGGTAAGAATATCTATTTCAAACCAGGTAGTGGTTTTTTTCTGTAATGAAGTAAGGTTAAAGCAATATAATACCAGAGAGTGCATATTTATTAAGTACTTTCTGTGTGCCAGGTAGTGTGCGAAAGGCTGGAGATGCAAATAAGAAAAAGAAAGACAGTTCCTGCCCTCAGTGAGCTTACAGTCAAATGGGACAAACCATACCCAAAAGGAAGGTGAAAGGGGGTGGTAAGGATATAACGATTGTAGAGTTGAAACCCAGCCGTGCAGCTGGCAGGAAACGAAGGGCTGGCCGAAAGGGAGGCTTTGGGAGAAGCTTTATGCTCCACCCAGCAGTCCTCCAATAAAAGAAACAATGATATCTATTATCCTCACTATTTTTTGATATAGTTGTAGCAGTAAGACAAGAAAAGAAATTGAGGGACCAAGCATAAGTAATATCTAAGTAAAAGTATTGCTTTTTACAAACTATAAAAAAGTTTGCTTAGAGAATCCTAGAGACCTAACTAAAAAATTAATTGAGACAGTGAGATCAGTAAAGCAGCAAATTACAAGATAAATCGACAAAATTATTACCCTTTATTATATTATCAGCAAAATCCAACCATAAGAGATCGTAGAAACAATTGTATTCAAAACAGCATGCAGAAATTATGTGAATACAAGTGCAAAGCACTCTTTAGAGAGATAAAAGAAGACTTAAATCATGGGAGAGAGAGCAATTGCTCATGGTTGGCTGATGCCAATATAATGAACATGACACTTACCTTAGTGTTAATCAACAATTAACTGAGTACTTTGATACCATACCAGATACTTTATGTAAATAGATAAAATAATAATAAAATTCATCTGGAGGAAGAAAAGGTCAAGAACAGGAAAGGAAATAATGACACGAAGTGGGAAGTAAAGGAGCCTAGCTAGAACGACAAAGCAGGAGTCATCAGAACAGTTTGGTGCTGGTTAAAAAAAATAGAAAGTTAATCAGGTACGCACGACCCCACAGCACGAGGCAGGATAGCACGGTTTTTCATGAACTCAAGGACTCCAGCTACTGTGGTAAGGATTCACGGTTTGGTAGGGACTGCTGGCAAAATTGGAAAGCAGTCTGAGAGAAATGAGTTTTCGTCCACTCTCTGCCACCATATACAATAGTAGGCTTCATGTGGATAAATGATGTAGATACAAGAACTTACCTCATAAGAAAAATTAGAGGAAAAGGGAAGAGAAGACTTTTCATGACTATGGATGGGAGGGTGGGGGAAGAGTTTTTGATTAAACAAGGGATACAGAGGAAGACAGGAAATAAAATGAAGAATTTTGACTACATAAATTTTAAAGGTTTTTTGCACAAATGAAATCAATGTAGTTAGAAGGGAAACAGTGAAAAGGGAGGAAAAAGTCTTTGCAGCAGATTTCTCTGAAAAAGAAAAATATATCAAGAACTGATTAAAACATAAAAACAAGAGCAATTCCCCAATAGATAAATGGTTTTCAAAGGAAGAAACCAGATTATTAATAACCATATGGAAAAATGTTCCAAATCATTAATAATTACAGAAGTACAAATTAAAATAACTCTTAAGGTTCTACCTCACAACCATCAGATTGGCAAAAATGACAGAAATAAAACAGGCCAATTGTTAGAGGGCAGTAGGAAAACAGTCACTCATGAGCTGTTGGGAAGAGATGTCATTTGGCCTAGCCATTCTGGAAAGCAGTTTGTTTGTTTGGGTTTTTAAAAGAGGATTTTATTTTTTGCTCATTACATGTAAAGACAATTTTTAGCATTCATTAACGACCATGCATACCCTTTGACCCAGCAGTACCACTGGTAGACAGCCTATATACCCCAGCAAGCTCAAGCTAAGTTTAAAAGGATCCATCTGTATAAAAATATTTAAACAGCTCTTTTTGTTATAAACTGAAAACTAACAATTCCCCTTGGTTGAGAAATGGCTTGATAAATTGTGAGAATATTCATTAACAAAAACATTATGAAGACAAACATCTTTGAAACAGTCAAGAACTGTGATCGTTGCCATGACTAACCACGGTTCCACAAGACCAAGGATGAAGCATGCTGCCCACCTCCTGGTAAAGAAATGCTGGACTCATGACAGAAAATTTTTTCCTTGACTGTGCGAATTTGTTTTTTCTTTTGTTTCCATAGGGATGAGGTAAGAGTTTGAAGGGGGATAGGGTTGCCCCTCAAAAAGAGAAAATTTAGTCATTGGGGCATTTTTTTTGATGTACACAAGGAAGGCCAGAAGACATTATAGAGACACAGGTCACCTTTCAAAGTTTTAAATGTTGAATTTAAAAGGAAGGCACGCTATACATTGTAAACATTTGCAGTACAATCTTCTTTGTCTATTTTACTATATGTGGATGTTCTAATTTGATTTGGCATTTTAAGTTAAGAATATTAACATTTTTTAAAGGATTCAAACAGTTCTCTAAATAAGGACAGACTGTCAAAAACTGTATCTAAGAACTAATTCAAGTCAATAGTTTTAAGAAAAATGCAAATTAAAACAGCTCTGAAGTTCCAAGTCGCCCCTGTAAGATTGGCAAAGGCGGCCCCAAAGGGAGAGAGAGATGAGGAGAATGACAGGTGTTGAAAGGTCTGCAAGGAAGATAGATTCACGTACGTACTACAGGGGAAAAGCAGCCTAGAAGTAGACCCCAGAAACATCAATATGACACATATATACCCCTTCCTCTGCCAAGGACCCACATGTGCAAAGACATTTTTAATGACACCCTTTGTCGTATCAGAGAATTGGAAGCACAGTGGGTACCCACCAGTGGGGGATGAGGGTATGACTGAGTAAATCATGGCATCTGAATGTAATGAAATATGTTTATATCCTAAGAAATTATGAAAGACACAGACTCAGAAAGGCCTAGGAAGACTTGTATGAACTGATGTAGAATGAAGGGAGTAGAACCAGGAGAACAATTTATTCAGTGACAATGTTTTAAAGGAAAATAATTTAAAAGAACTCTGCTCAATGCAGTCACCAATCGTGACTCCAGAAGACCAGTGATGAATCCTGTAATCTTGCTCTTAGTAGAGAAATGATGGATTGTAGGCGCAGTAGGGGATGCCTGTTCTCAGGCATGACCACTGTGTAAATGTATTTTCTTGACTTATTTCTTAAAGAGAATGCTTTTCTTGGGGGTGGGGTTGGGGGTGTGTGATGGTGACATTAAAAAAAGGAAGAACAGAAAGACAAGAACATCAGTGGAATGTTTTTAAAATTCACAGAAGAGCAGAAGTTTGCTTGAAAATTGTACACCATACAAGCTCACGGGTTCATAAATGGTCCTCTTTTTCTCTTGTATGTGAATATTTATTTATCTTTGTTAAGTTCATAATTCTTTTAAGATAGAATTTTAAAAATATTCCACTATATAACATTTCATTTGTTATACTCACCATAGGAAATATCAATATACTTTTTTTTTAATTTGGGGAAAAAATAAAAGAGGTGAAAATAAGAAATCTCAGTTTTGCGCAACAGCCATCTCAGAGCAGCAGTTTCAGATCAAACATCATCACTTATATAGATGCTGTAGTTTGGGTCACTTTGTTTTCTGCCCTGTATGACCCGCAGTCCCTCTGCTAATCTAACTGTTCTCCCTCTCTCCCCTTGTCTTTGCCATTTGGTTTCAGGATCTGGGTTTGGCCCAGGACTCGGCCACCAGCACAAAAAGCCCAGTCCTTCTCGGGGCCCTGTCGCACCAGATATATAGGATGATGTGTGCCAAGGGCTATGCCCAGAAAGACTTCTCCTCAGTCTTCCAGTTTCTCCGGGAGGAAGAAAGCTTGTGAGCTGGCTCTGGCAGTGGGTGACAGCAGAAACCCAAAGCTTTCTGGGAGCCTCCTTGCCACTCACCCCAGCCGTAAGTGGGTCTCATCAAAGGTCAAGAGTCATTATCTTTCCTAGACCCGTCTGCTTTTGCTTGTCTAGGTCACAACAATCTAGGTCTGGGAGTGTTTTTCATCCATTTAAAAAAAACCTGATTATTCTTTTTAGTTCATTTAGTGATCACATCATAATTCAGAGGCACACCAAAGCAATACTAAGCTTTAAAAATTTTTTTAAATGTTTTTGCCACCCCAAAGTATTACTTTGGGCAAATTCAGCTGAATCTTTGCTTACTTTAGATAAGTTATTAGTCACTTCATTTTACAAATAAGCCAGCTCTCAATTAATTTTCACCAGGACAAAACCTTGCTTTGTGGGGAGAAGGGGGTACAGTTATGGGTTGGGGGCAGATTGGTTAGACTGAGGAAGCGTGATGAATGACTTCCCTCTCTCCACCCACCCACCCAATAGGTTTGTCTTTTTAAACACGTGGTTTCTCTTAGGCTAATAAAGTTACTGATTTTTTTTTTTGTTCCAAGGAGTTGATAAAATTAAGTGAAAATTTGTTATTGTGTGTTTTACAGTTTGGATTTAGTTACAATATCTGTGTGAGCGTTTCTGCCCCTTCCAGTAAAGCCTCCGTACGCTGTGAACTGATTTTTAACCTTTGTGTTTCCATGTGCATTTTTCCAAGCGTTTTGGACAGCAGAACGGGCTCTCTGGGGCCGACTCCGGGGTTAACAACGTATGTTTGCTTTAGGCGATTATTATGTTACTCCAAACAAACCGCATTATCTTGATTTCAAATAAATTTCTATGCTGATAATGCCTTCTTGGAGTTGTTTTTTTCTTTCTATTTACTGAGTGTGACTACCCTACCCAGCCGCCCTTCTGAGTGGTGCACTTCTTCCTGGCTGATGCCTTGTGTGGATACCCCATCGAGAACCTCCCTGCACAGCTGGTGGCGCTCCTCTGGCTCGTGGAGCATGTCTGGTGTACCAGAGCAGTGCCCCAATTATCCAGGCGCCCTCCCCTTCCTCCCTTGCCCGTGGCTTCACCCCATGCCCTTCTCTAGATATGCAGGTCCTCCATGCCTTTTATGCCACTTCCAAAACACGAGTGGTACTTGGTGATGTGCCGACCTGGGCTCACACCTGGCAAGGGCCTTTCCGTTGACCTTTTGGTCCTCTGAAATTTTATAGCAACCACTTTGTTTGTTTAAGAACAAACAAACAAACAAATCAGCCTGGTAGCTCCGTTATGGTCCCTGACTGCTGGGTCATCCGAGGCAGTGAGAGAGGTGAAGTAGATAGGAGAAGGCTGGTGTGAAGCTGGGCCAGCATCTCCCTGACTGCTTGAGTCTTCCGCCAGCCATGAGTTCAGCTTGAGGGCAGGGGGATCACACAGGGCCTGGAGTACAGCCCTTTCACCGGGAAGGCCACGGGAGCAGATGTGCCGGTGACAGTCAGTCTGTCAGACCCCATCCGAGCTGGACTTGGATCTTCCTTTTTGCTTTTCCCCCCAGAACTGAATAGGTTTGCATACCTTTGGTGTGTAATCCAGCTGATAAATCCTAATGTTCACATCAGTTGTCAGCTTAACCAAGTGATTGTCCTCAAGTGCAGGTCCAGCCGTGTCACCCCCTACTCAGTAAACTCCAATGGCCCCTTGTCCTCTCAAGGATCAAACACAAGATGCTCTGTTTGGCATTCAGAGTCCCCTCCTACCTTGCTGTCTTCTTCAGCCTTACTCCCAGGCACGTGTTCTCTGATCTTGTGACACTGGGCTCCTGGCTGTTGTGCTTCTCAGCTCTGGCCGTGCTCTCTGGCTGTCCCTGTGCCTGGAGCACGCTCCCACCTCACCTCTAGCCACTGGCCTCTCTGGCATCCGTGAAGTCCCAGCTCAAATCCAGCATTGTGCAAGAAGTCTGCCAGCCCCCTCTTGACTTTAGCGCCTTCTCTCCATTAACTGCTTCCTGTCTGTTCCACGTTGGATTGTAAGCTCTCTGAGGGCAGGTAGTCTTTTGCCTCTTTTTTTATCTGTAGTGCTTAGTGCAGTCCTTGGCACATATGGTGGTTAATGAATGTTTATTAACTGACTTGGGCAAGTCAGTCACCCCCTCTGCCCCTTAGTTTCTCATCTCTAATAATAAACGAGGGACCTGGACTGACCCCCAAACCATCATGCAGAGCACCGTTAGTTTGGACATGGCTCCCTGAAGCCTTGCCACCCGTCTCACCGCTGTCTTGAGTAGCTAGAAACAGGCCAGGTGGTGAGCAGGGCTGGGGGTATGCCCATTATTCATTAAAAGTGCATGGCAGGGTAATAGGAGGTTATCAGTGAGCAGCATCATACGCTGGGGATGACGGTGCTCAGCAAGTGCTTTGCACGTAGCAGGTGCTTCATACATTCCAGTTGCCTCTTAAGGCAGCATGGTTTGGTGAAAAGAACATCAAATTGGAAGTTGGAGGATCTGCATTCAAGTTCCAGCCCTACTGCTGGCTAGCTTTGTGACTTTAAGTCATATTAACTTTCTAGGACTCAGCTTTCCCGTCTCTTACATGAAGGGGTTAGAAGAGATCAGGGTACTTTTTTGAGTCTAGTGAGGAAGTGCAGGACGTGAAGGTGTGTTCTGGATTGGAATCATAGATCGATTCAGATTGTTTTGTTAGGTTCTCTCCTGCATTTCTGTCTCCCTCTTACACTTGTTCAGGGCTGCACATAAAGTAAGTGATAATCAGAGGAACTGGCTGTCACTTCTTGAGAAAAGAGGGAAGTTCTTTCAAAGCCCTGGGGCAGCAAGTCATGTGCTGGCCAAGGACATTTAGTAAACACTCTGCTAACCGGAAAACATGAGCACATTTCCAAGGAGAGAGTGCTTTTCTTCACCAGGAGCAGACACTTCTCGAAATGGTGAACCGTGGATCAAAGCTCTTGTTTGATGGTTTAATTATTGGTAGTCACTTCATAATTATTTCTCTGCAGAGTCATCTAGGTTGTTTAAATATTCTTCAATTTGTGATATTCAGTAAGTTCCTTCAGGTTTGACTCTTCTCAAGGGTAAGATGTGTAAAGAGTTCGTGGCAGCCCTCAGGCTTTTGTGTTCTGAAGTTCTGTGGAATTGTTTGTGCTAAAGACCCTCCCACTTCAAGGGTCCCTGATTCACCTGCACTGAGATAATCACATTCTCTCATGTGGCAGAGTCAGAGTCTTTGTGAGCTTCTGTGGCTAAGAACCGCCCCCCCCCCACCGCTGACCAGGAGCCTCTCCACACCTGGCTGGATGTGAAGAGCACATGTGGAGAGCACACCAGCATAGACTTAGTCTGTCTGTGGCCCTGCATAGCACCCTTGTAAGCAAGCGTGGGCTTTGGTCTTTCACCAGGGCTTTCGCTTTCCTGGTGGGGCCTTCAACCATCAAGGATCGTCGCCGTATCATGATGGGTTCCTGAACAAGAACCACAGTGGAGGAAATCCAAGACAGTAATATGTCATCATCGATCAAGAGGAAGTGTTGGGGTTTCTGTTTGGTTTTCCTAGAAGTTACAGGATAAAGGTGACATGATACAGAAGAAAACACACTGGGCTTAGGGTCAAGAAAGACTTGAATTCAAATTCTACCTCTGGCATTTACTGGTGGTGTGACCCCAGGCAAGTCACTTAAGCTTTCTGAGTCTCAGTTTTCTCATCTATGAAAATGGGGATAGTGTTTCTTACTAGTAGACCCCATAGTGGTTGTGAAGAAAATGCTCTTTAAAAAAAAGGAAATGCTGTTTGAACCCTTAAGTGTAAGTATAAATTATGAGTTGTTATTGTTTTTCAAAGGGCTCTGTGAGCTCTTATATGTGGATGTTCTCCCCAACGAGGAAGGTCACACCCCGTTCATGTCTGCTCATCGTGTGCAGCTCTCGTCCATGTTCTCCCAGATTCACTACAAAGCGTCTCCCTCCCATGCTGGGTGACTCCATCCCTTTGACCTGATGTCATAAGGATACCAGTGGAGCACACAGGCTGCCCATTGGTTGTCTCGTCTCACCTCATGACCAACCCTTCCTTTCGCAGTCATGTTTGTCGGATTCTAGTTTTGTTTATGAAAAGAATGTCAGTATTGCTACAATTCAGATTCTCCAGTGGTCTGTTCCCTTTGTCTTGGGACAAGGACCTCACATTCAGAGTACCAACAGCGGCTCAGGTTTGTGGATGGCCTGGAAATTCTGTGACTCTCCGAGTCCTCTGTCCCCTTTCCTGCCCCTTAATGACTGTCATCACAGAAGTGGAGAAGGGGGACGCACCGGCCCAAGGGCAATGTTCTATGTTTATTTGCTTCATGGTTTGCCACGGTCAAAGAATTCATCATATGACCAGACTGCAGGTGATTCTCCTGTCCTGCTTTAGCTCAACTTGTCTTCCCAAAGTCTACTTGGTCTGTTACATTCAGAGCCTTTCCAGCATGGTAGGACTTGCTGGAGCTTCTGTTTTGCTGGGTTAACCTTCCAGAAACAAGTCTTCTCCACACCATAAGGAAGCCTCAGATTAGGACTTAGTAGACTTCATTGTCACCTGTCCCTAAAGGAGTAAACCATATCCCTTTCACAGAACAGAGGTCCTTTCCTCTTCGGACGGGCTGCCATGGCTTTCTTGTTGAAGTGATTGAGTAATTCCCCTCAGTGATCTCTTAGTAGGAACTTTCTTTAAATGAGAAAATTGTTAGACTTTTGTATGGTTGCCCTAGTAAGCCGCGCTGTGCATATGAGCTTGGCGTAACTTCGGACGCACCATCTCAGTGCATCTGTCTCAGCCTTGAGAGGCCTCTCCCCTGTGATACCGACTGTTAGCTAGCCCTGCATTCTCCCCGAACACAAGTCTCATCTGTGTTCAGTGGAGCTACTACAGTGTACTGGAGGTCATCTTCTGGGTTTTTGTCACCTCATGGGTGACAGTGATGTACTCAGTTTGTCCACCCTTCTCATCCACTTTTGCTCTGTGACTGACATTCCTCCTCTTCTGAGGTAGCCAGGAAGCATAGTTGTTAGAGTTTTGGAATTGAAATCAAGAAGACCTGGGTTCAAATTCTCCTTCAAACACTTCACTAGGGTGAGTCACTTACCTGCTTTCTGCCTCAGTTTCCTTATCTGTGAAATGGGGATAAGAATAACATCTTCCTCCCAGGGTTGTTGTGAAGATCAAATGAGGTAATATTTGTACAGTGATTTCCAAATTATAGTGCTCTGTTAAATGTTAGCTGATGTTATACATTTCCTGGAAGTTAACACTTATGCTCTCTGCCTTTGTGGTCATCTTTGCTTCATTGAAGTCACCAAACACCAAGGAATAGGTTGATTCAGACCGGAAGATCTCATCGAGTTCTTCTCTACCTTGTGGAAGATGTTGGTGAATAAGTTATCTTTTGTCTTCGTGGCAAGGTAAGATAACCTAGGTTTCTTTGCATGAGTGTTTCTTGTCACCTTTGAGCCCACAATGGAATGAAATGATCCCTCTCCTTTATTTGCCATTCCTGGAGACTCAGTCAGTCAGCAAGGATTTATTAAGCATCTGTTTAATAAGCACTTAATAAATGGGCAGTTGGGTGATTAACCTATTGCAGTAGGTACTACAGATAGAAAATGGGCCTAGAACTGAATAAGAAGGAGGTGGCAGCTGGATCAAGTCGAATAAATTGTGCTTTGTTTTCACCAACCTCAAGAATCTTATTCCCATTTTAACCCACCATCGGTGCCCCATGACTGAAGCATTTAGAGCCATAATTTCCAAAGGCAAATGGAGAGATACCTGGTAGGTGATGGGATATTATTGGCAGTGATGACTTGAATACAATAAATAAATTGAGACATGGTTCTAGAACTTTCTAAATGGGAGTATTAGGTGACAGATGAGCAAGCAGACTGAGTGTGCCCAGAATGATAGAAGACTCAGAGAAAGGGCTGCAGCTCACTGGATGGATCTGTGGAGGGTTTATGGGAAGATGGAAATGGAGTTGCACAGGGTGACAAGGCATGGGAGGAGTCCCCGCGATGGCCTTTCAACCTCTGAAGTGTGTCCCTTACTCTGTGTTTGGCAAAAGTCTGGTAATAAGCTACGACCTGTTTGGGGCCACCCTGTGTTTCTGTCTTTGAGTCCCCCACAAGTCAGAGACAGCAGAACACGTGCACTTGGTGCTTGGTTTGGGTCCGGAAGAATAAATGTCCCATCCTTTTGTCATGGTAGTCTGGTCTGAGTTTTGTGGGTTTATTTGGAACCTTGTAGATAAATTAACAAAAACGGGAGAAGAATGAGTGCGTGGCAGACGACTAGACGTCACCAAATTTTCTTCATGTGGTTCCTTGGTGCCTCACCTGTAGATCTCCTAGAAATGATTCTTAGGATGAGCATGTGCAGCTCTGAGCAAACACGGCCTCCTGCAGCTGGGTTTCTGGTGCTGGAGCTGCCCTCCAGGCCTTAGCTGACCTTTCTCTTTCCTTGCAGTTTTCCTCAGGACCTGGGACCTCCTTCCCTCCACCATAAGCTCCCTTTTCCCACTGATGAACCCTTTGGGGGAAGAGCTGAGGCCAGCTGCTTCAGCCTCAGCTTGGGCTTTATCTTCCTTCCCTCCTTTGGTGCTTAGAACAGAAACTCCTCAAGGGAAGACATTTTCTTTTTGTTCATGTTTGTATTCCTAGCAATTAGCACCGTGTCTGGTGTATAGGAAGGGTTTAATAAATCCTGCTACCTGCCTGCCTTGACATAGGTTAAAAATAAAAGTTACAGGTACATGTACCTTTTCCCCTTTGCATGGTTGAGGCTATTCAGAATTTAATCTTTTTTGCTGTTGGTCAGTCATGTCCAACTCTTCATGACCCCATTTTGGGGTATTCTTGGAAAAGATACAGGAGTGGTGTGCCATTGTCTTTTCCAGCTCACATTACAGATAAGGAAATTGAGGCAAACAGGGTAAAGTGACTTGCCCAGGGTCACACAGCTAGTACGTGTCAGAGGCCAGGTTTGAACTCAGATCTAGGCCCAATACACACTGCACCACCTTGTTGCCCCATTTAGTCTCTTATGACATGCCTAAGCTGCATGGTACCCACACCCACTAAATTTTATCAAAGGTTCCATTTGTGTTGGGGCTTTCCAAGAGTTGTTTGATGCACGTAATGCATTTTGCTTTCTTCCTGATGTGAAATCAAATATAGCACAATTCCAATCACAGCTGAATCTCCTTGACTTGTATTTTCTCCTCAATGTAGGGATTTTTATTTTTTAAAATTTGTTCTTCTAAGTGATCAGGTCCATTCGTGCTCTCCCCACTGCAATGACAAATCGTGAAATGCTCATCTGAACAAAGAAGTGGGGGAGAGTTAGCCAGATCTATAAATTCTCCCCCAGTTGCTGTCAGAACCAAGTGCTCTCCAAGAGGCATCCCATTACTGCTAGCCTCAGCTGGGATAACTGCCCTCTGGAGTTTGTTCAGATGGGCAGCCTGTAGGGAGCAGCCTGCCAGCACTCGGGTTCCAGTCAGTCTTTCAGTTTAATTGAAGAAGGAGCTTGAGGATATGGTAGGGATTTGTCACAGTGCATGCAAGATATCAGGACCATTGACCGATTTCCACATCGCATAGATGTGCATGTAACGTTTTTTGAGACTTTTTAATATTTAATTGTGTTCTTCATGTCATACTTCAAGTATATGGAAAGAAGATGGAGATCTATTTCACTTTGACTAGAATGGAATAAAGATTCACCTAAGAAAACACTTCCCTGTTTCTGCGTTGTATCCCCTGGAGCCATAAGTTTCTGGAGGGCAGGAGTTGTTCTGGTTTTTGTCCCTGTATCCTCAGCATGTAGGGTAAGGCCTGGCAGGTGCTTAAGAAATGCATCAACTCAGACTTCAGTGACCGGTGTTCGCCAGTTTTAGGCTAAGTTGTTATCCCATCTTTCAAAGCAGGCTGTGAGATTTTGGGAAGGTAATTTGACACCTTCATGCATGTGCTTCCAGAAACTTTTGGATTGTTTGCTTCTGGCTAAATATTATTTATTGCTCACGTGGTAATCCCATTTATTAGGACTTTTATGGCAAGGAGTAGACTCGGTGATCAATGCAGTTTTATTAATGATCATCTATCACGTCCAGTAAAGAGATAGCAAAAGAATCTCATCTCGACGGAGCCACTTAAGTAAGCGTGACACCCGTTCAGTGCTTAGCCTGGACCTGCATATGAGCAGGAATATCTGAAAAATAATGATGCCGGCAGAAGTGAGAGAGGCCCTGGAAATCCTCCTCACAGCCCGACTCATAAAATCAAAGGGCAGGGATGGCTGTGTCCACATCTCCCCCCATTCGGGAAAGGAGCTTTTTTTTCATCTCTGAAAGGCCAGAATTTGGCATTTGCCTCATTGATCATTAAAAATGATAAATCCCCAGCGTGGATTATGCTTGGGAGTGTTGTAGAGAAGAGCCAAGTAGCCTCGCTCTGCCTAGCGCCCTCCTTTATAGACCAGAAATAAAAATGCCGGAGTGATGGCCGCACCCTGAACGTACGACATTCCTCCTTCCCTTGAAGGAGAAGGAAAAATAAGAGACAATTTTCTCAAATCACCGCAAGCCATGTATGTAATTTCTTCATTTTGAAGAGTACATGCCAGAGTTGATTAAGATTCTTTGGACTTTTGGAAGAGAAACGTATAGGTGGCAAGTCCTCAAAGAGTTCTTGGCCTTCTGAGAGGTGAGCCATCGACTGCTTGTAAATATTCCCCTCGAGAGACCTTTGATGGGCTTCTGTGCACACTACAAGTCTGAAGGAGATGACAGTGTTAGGTCAGAGCTAAAACTGGCCCAGACTGGGGTGGTGTTTTTTGACGTAGGGAATCCTTGTTTTCAGAGATCATCGTGTGGCATAAAGAACCCAGACACATAAAACGGGGGAAATGTCGGTATGGAGACGTGGTCTGGTATGTATGAGCCGATGGAGAGGGAAATAGCAGAGCTAAGAGGAGCCTGGGAAGGGTAAGAATACTGTACAGGATGAGTGAAACCAAGGAAAGAATCACCAGTGGGAAGCTGAACCCTGAGTAAGTGGGAAATATAATGAAAGAGAGGCTGCATGGTTAAGTGGGTTGAGAGCCAGGCTAAAAGCCGGGAGAACCTGGGTTCAAGTCTCACCTCTGAGATTTGCTGTGGGACCCTGACAAATCACTTAATCTCTCAGTGCCAGCAAGCAATTTTCTAACACTAAGAGGGAGAAAGGGGAAAAAAAAAAGGTCTTGTTCTGCATTATTAGAACTCACTCCCAACTCTGATGAAGTTACAGGTCTAAGCAAAAACAAAACAAACAAAGAAACTGAGAGCCAAGGTGGGCTGGCCCCATATTGATTATGTCCCCCTCCCCAAGATCCTGCCTTACAAAGAATGGTTAATGCCTCGCTGCCTTACAATCAATCAGTCAACAAGTGTCATTCTAAAATACCTGTTGCTACTTCAGCTCCTAAAGAGATAGTCCCATGAAAAGTAAAGGGACATTTCCCTTTTTTTGCTAACACTAAATTCAGTTCCCTCTTTTGTAAAATTATGGGGTCAATCAGGCTGACGTCTAAGTCCCCATCCCTGCCCAGCTGAAATTCAAGGATGCCAGGATTCTACTGGTAACAGGCACCTTTGACCAAAGACTGAGCTTTCCGAGACAAAAGGGCCAGCAGTTACAGGGTAAACACAAGACGGGACTTAACTAGCAGGCTCTCATCAGCAAAAAGGAGCTCTCATGTTTCCCTGGCACTATTAGCTCATTAAAGGAACATCCCTAAACCAAGCAGAGAATGAATCACTGCTAATGTTCAGGGAGAGCACAGGCCTCAGGTCAAGGCTAAGGTCAGCAAAGAAGAGTCTCAAAATGAGAGAAGGTTAAGGTCACATTTGTTCTTAGAGTGGCTCCAATTAGAAATCTGGGAAGAAGTTTCTGAGAAAAAAAAGCCCCAAGGTTCTCAAAGCAACACAGCCCTTTCAAGGCATAGCCATATAGGTATAATTGAGAGCTGATGGTCAGTGATGGTTGAGAAGATGTGAACCAAGTGAACCACCCAAGAAGGAAGGAAATAGTCACCTCCTCAAGGGAAGCACCGGTGGGCACGTATCCGCACTTAATGAGTCCGGGGGAGACGATATTGCGGCAAATAATGGAATTGTAATAAAAACAGCTGACAAAGCGCTTTAAGGTTTGCAGAGTGTTTTATGTTCATTATGTAACTTGGGCCTTACAACAGCCACGTTAAGCATTTGTTAAGCACTTACTGTCTCCAGGTACTGTGCCAAGGGCCTGGCACATAGAGAAATAATTAAAAAACAACAGCCTGGTACCTGCTTTCAGGAATGTCACAGTCTGAGGGAGACAACACGGGTACAGACAAGATACGGAGAGGATAAATTGGGAGGCAGGTGTATTAGAGGGAAGTCACTGAGATTCAGGAGGACTGGGAAAGGCTCGATGAAGAGGGGTGCACTTTAGCTGAGCCGTGAAGGGGGCCAGGGAAGCCGGACCAGTGGAGGTGAAGAGGGAGGGAGCTCCAGCCACCAGGGACAGACAGTCAGTGAGAAAACTCCGTTGGGAACTTGAGGAAGGGGAAGAAGGCTGGTGTCACTGTATGGACTGGTGCCAAGTATGGAGCAGGGAATAAAGAAAGCCAGTAGACTGGGAAGGTAGGAAGGGGCCCGGCTCTGAACTGAAGGGCTTTGCAAACCCCACAGGATTTCCTGTCTGATCCTGGGGGTAATAGGGAGCCACTGGAGTTTATTGAAGAGGGGCAGGGCAAATAGCCCAGGGACCCAGAGGGCCGAATTTAGGAGGGTGTTGAATTTAAAGGTGCTAACAGGGCTTGCAGTCATTCAGCAGCCTTGGAGCAAAGCTTAGCACCTAGTTAACAAAGATAATTAGTTAAAATGGGAAGCTACCAGATAGAGGGCTGAGGGGAGCTCCTCTCCCAGGCTAACCTTTTTTTCTCCCACAGGTAATCTCCTCAGCTGGGGCCCCACTCCAGTGTCCCACAGTGAGATGGTATCCTCCGTCAACTCCATAAAAAACGATTGCTCTAAGGGTAGTTTGTGGTACTTGCCCAAGCACAAACATTCTGTCTTTGAGCTGTGGGGAGGAAGATCCTGCTGGTCTTAGTTACAACTGTTATATGCTCTGGTCACACAGATCATGTCAGAGATGGGATTGGAACTCAAGTCTTTTTGGCTCCTAATCATTTACTCTATACCCTGTCACACAGTGCAGATTGTAGAATGTTAATGCAATAGCATGTTGGCATTCAAAATGGCATTGAAAGGGGCAGACAAGACTATGGAAATTATGTGCAAAGGAGAGGCAAATCAGTGGGCATGCAGTAGTTAACCACTACGTAAACAGTATACCAATGAAATGCTGGGGAAGAAAAGAGGTGGTAGAGTTTGGAACTTGGTGTGACTGTTGATGCTCTGATACATCAGTTTATTTGTATTGTAAAGTTGATTAAACATGCTCTTCTTGAGAAGAAAGCAACAGGGCAGACTGTGACAGTGAAAGAAGGAAAGATGAATGAGGTTACGAATAAGAAAGACGGTGCTCTTACATTTTCTGTAGGACCTACCACATCGTGGTAGCTACAAGTTTAAATACTGCAGAATAATCTCATTCCTTTACTCCTGTTAAGTGTCACCTAGCCACATTCTAGAAGCCCCTGCATCACAAACCACAGCTTTTAGCGCTTGCAGTGCTGTACAGAGTGTTATAGGGTGCTTAGCTCATCCCCGTTTTACAGATGCCCGGAAAGGTTAGGAGGCAGTGTGGCATTGTATAGAGAGAGAGCCGGCCTGGGAGCCAGGGAAGCTTGGGCTCCAATTCTGCCCCTGACACCTGCTGGCTGTAGGGCCCAGGAAAGACACTTAATTTCCAAGCGCTCTAGATTAAAAACAGCAATAGTGATGATAATAATAACTAACTTTCATTTAGCTTACAAAGTGATTTACAAATAACATCTCATTTTCAATTCAGTAAACATTCAGTAAGCACCTACCGTGCTCCAGGAACTGGGCTAAGCCCTCTTTTCCTCAGAACATCCCTGGGAAGCAGGGGCTGTTATTATCCCCATATTAAAGATGAGGAAACTGAGGTAGACAGAGGTTAAGCAACTTGCCTAGAGTGCCTATTTGTACAAGAGTATTTACAGCAGCTCTTTTTGTGGTCACTAAGAATTGGAAATCAAGGGGATGCCCATCCATTGGGGAATGGCTGAACAGGCTGTGGTATATGACTGTGATGGGATCCTACTGTATTATAAGAAATGGCAAGCAGAAGGATTTTAGAAAAACTTGGAAAGACTTACATGAACTGATGCAAAGTGAAGTGAGCAAAACCAGGTAAACATTGTACACAGTTACAGAAATATTATATGATGATGAATTGTAAATGACTTAGCTATTCTCAGCAATGTACTGATCCAAAACAACCAAAGGACTCGTGATGAAGCATGCTGTCTGCCTTCAGAGAAGCAACTGATGTTATCAGAATACAGCCTGAAGCATATATTCCTTTTTTTTTGTTTGAGTCTTCTTGTACAAAATTAATAGTATGGTAATGTTTTACATAACTGCACATGTATAACCAATATCAGATTACTTATCATCTCAGGGAGGGGAGAAAGGTAGAAACTCAGAACTTTTTAAAAAATGTTAAAAATCATTTTAACATGTAATTGGGGGAAAATAAAATATTATTTTTTAAAAAGAAAGAAAGAAATGCCTCTCAGCACCCTTCCTCAGAGAAAATACAATCAGACTTCAAAGAAAACTCTGGATTGTCATCCAGAGTTGGTTGATCTTTTAGCCCTTTCTTGTTGAGGACCTTTTTTCCCCTTGTATCTAATATCCTGGCAATCCAGTTACGCCAGATGGTTTCCCTTCTTGGAGGAAGTCACAAATGAATTCTGCATGGCCAGATCCTGTCCTCTTGGGCCAGCCTGTTCCCTGCTCAGCCTCCTTGCTGATGGAGCGGCCGGCCCCTGAATGAGCTCTCACAGTCTGCTCCATAAAGCTGCCTGGAGATTTTCAGAGCCCAGTAACTCACCAAGTAAACCTGGGACAGGACGGGGAATAAACGCAAATTGCAAACAAGGAGGGAGTGAGTAGGAATAATGCACTCATTTAGGAGTCATAAAACCTTTGATCTCACTTTGAAGAAAGAGACTCAGGTTTAAACAATCCATCCAGGGACAGCCAGATGCCCATAAAGACCCGTCCTTTGCTTTGATAGGAAACTACTGAGGTCTGTCTTGCAGCTCTGGTTTGTAAACGGATTAGTTAAGTGCTCATTGGGGTCCATTTGCATAGGATTTCCAGGGTTCCAGCCCCCTTCTGAACCCTAATGAGCAGCAAAGCAGTTGCCAGTTTGGAAATCACACCCTCCATCCATCCCTCTATCCCTTCATCCATCCATCCATCCATTTATCTCTCTGTGTGTATATATGTGTATGCATATGTATATTTATGTGTGTGTACATATATACATATATATGTATATATGTGTCTACCCATTTATTTTAATGCTTACTAGAAATCCCTGTAGATAATGGCTCTGTGGGTAAGAATGCAATAATTTTTAAAGCTATCCTAGAGTTAACATATAGATACAGATTCATATATGTATGTATGTATATAGGTGGAGGAGGTAGAACTGGAGTATTCAGGGGCTCCAGGGCTATCCTAAGAAAAGATCGAACCACAGATTTAGAGCTAGGAGGGACCTTATCAGTCATAGGACCATCAATCTAGAGCTTGGAGGCTACATAGTCTAACCTCTCATCTTGCAGATGAGGAAACCAAAGCCCAAAGGAGGGGTCTGATCCACCCCAGGTCACGCAGATGGAAAGTGGCAGAGCTGGGATTTGAACCTGGGTCCTATGTCTCCCTATCCCACAGATTTCTGTTGTAGCCCAGAGTGGAGGGAGAGGAGTGGTCTGTGAGCATAGAATGCAGCCAGAATGTCAGATTCTCCCTCTCTTCTCCCACCTACCTTTGCCACCTGTTAGCTGTGTGACTTTGGACAAATGCTTTCCCTTCTCAGGGCCTCAGTTTCCTCCTCTGTAACATGAGAGGGTTGGACCCGATGACCTCTAAGTCTTCTTCTAGCTGTAATATATGTTCCAATGATCCCTTTCAGGGCTAAGTCTTTGATCCCTGTGTTCGGAGAGCGAGGTCGGGCCCCTCAGAGAGCACTGAAGGGCAGTGGTTAGCCTGTTTTGAAGGAGAGTTCAGACAGCCTTTCTTCCACAGGTGCCAAAGTTAGGGGACATTTATCTTTGATGAAAGTGGTTCACACTAATCTAGGTTTGTTCTTCTCAGCCCCTAACAGCAGAGCTGGTAGTGGCTAATTTAGGCTGGATATCGGAAAAACTCCTACCAATTGGAGCCAAACGGAAATGGGACAGGAATTCTTTAGGAAGCTGTGCCCTCTCCTTGGAGGTTTGAGGTCATGAGGCAAAAGAGAAAAATGCCCTTTTCCCAATACAGGTTGGAGTCAATGGCCACCACTTTCCACTGGAAAATTCTGAAAATTCAGGAACACTTTCCCCTTATTCACCAAATGTGCCAGGCCTGATGCTAAGTGCTGTCATACAAAAACAAAAAAGTAACAGTCCTGCCCTCAAGGAGCTTGCATTCTACTAGGATAAGCAAATGCAAAATATGTTGAAAGTAAATGTCCATTAATCTCAGCGAAGGGTCACGTGAGGAAGGAATAATAGTAGTAGAGAATACCTCTCTTAGAAGACAATTCTCCAACTAAGCCTTGAGGGGAGCTAAGGTTTCAAGCGATAAGGTGATCCTTTTGTGGGAAATGACTGTCTTCAGTATACTTGGGGCTTTCAGAGAATCCTTGTTGGGTATTTCAATAATTAGGGTAAAAGGTCATTTCTGTTCTTAAATTTGGAATGAAGACAGCTGACGTAGGAGCATATACAAAACTGTTGACCACCTTGAGTGCCGCAGATGGAGTGGGGAGTGGCGGTGGCCAATTGTCGGTCAGAATTTAAGAGAGTTAGTTACCATGGGAAATGGATGGCCTGAAATTCTGGGATTAGGACAACTGAGAAATAGAAAGGCCAAATTTCCATCCTATCCCTGCATTTAGCATACCCTGCGGCTTTCTATTTCATGGCAGAGAATATTGGGTCTTTGGGAAATGACTTTCTGGTAAGGATGAAAACGACTTCCAAAGCTAAACGCTGTGATGAGAAATCAAATTTCTAGACCATTTTAGGCCAACAAAGCACTTCTCGCAGACCTCCCTGAGGAGGATGCTAATAAAAAATACTAACAAGTAACATTTCTGTGTGTTTGCCACTTTCAGGTTGGCAAAACGCTTTACAGATTTGATCTCGTTCGATAGATTTGTGTCTTATTTGACGCATAATAACCTTAGGAGTTAGGAGTTATCATTGTCCCCTTTTTACACACGGAGAAACTGAGGCTCAGAAAGGGGGATAATATACCCAGAGACCTCATAGCTGATAAGAGCCTGAGCCAAGGCTGCCCATCTTTCCACTGTGCCATCCAGCCCTTAACCCAGGAGTGCTAGCCAAACCCACGCTACTCAGCCTTAGTGTCAGTCCCGTCTCTATAGCCTGACCCATTAGACTGTATGCTCCTCATTTTGTAAATACTTATTTATATTTAGTTTTCAACATTCACTTCCATAAGTTTTAAATTTTCTCCACCTCCCTCCCTTCTCCTCTCCCCAAGATGGCATGCAATCTGATATAGGCTCTACGTATACATTCTTATTAAACATATTTTCACGTTAGTCATGTTGTATAGAAGAATTAGAATGAGTGGGAATAACCACAAGAAAGAAAAGACAAAACAAAAAAGAGAGCAAATAGTCTGCTTTGCTCTGTATTCAGACTCCATATTTCTTTTCTCTGAATGTGGATGGTATTTTCCATCATGAGTTTTTTGGAATTGTTTTAGGTCCTTGCATTGCTGAGAAGAGCTAAGTCTATCCAAATCAGTCATCGCACAATGTGGCTGTAACTGTGTACAACGTTTTTCTGGTTCTGCTCATTCAGCATCAGTTCATGTAAGTCTTTCCAGGTTTTTCTGAAGTCCACCTGCTCATCATTTCTTATGGAACAATGGTATTCCATTACATTCAACTTGTTCAGCCATTCCCCAACTGATGGACATCCCCTCAATTTCCAGTTCTTGGCCACCACAAAGAGAACTACTATAAATATTTGTGTACATGTGGGTCCTTTTCCCACTTGTATGATCTCTTTGGGATGCAGCCCTAGAAGTGGTATTGCTGGGTCAAAGGGTATGCACATTTTTTTAGCCTTTGGGCATAGTTCCAGACTGCTCTCCAGAATGGTTGGATTAGTTCACGACTCACCAATGAATTAGTGTTTCAGTTTTCCCACATCTTCTCCAGTATTCATAATTTTCCTGTTTTGTCACGTTAGCCAGTCTGATAGGTGTGATACAGTACCTCAGAGTTGTTTTGATTTGTATCTCTCTAATCAATACTGATTTAGAGCATTTTTTCATATGACTATAGATAGCTTTAATTTCTTCCTCAAAAACTTCCTGTTCATATCCTTTGACCATTTATCAGTTGGGGAATAACTTGTATTCTTATAAATTTGATTCAGTTTTCTATATATTTTATAAATGAGGCCTTTATTGGAGACACTGGTTGTAAAAATTCTTTCCCAATTTTCTGCCTCCCTCCTAACCTTGGTTGCGTTGGCTTTGTTTGTGCAAAAAACTTTTCAATTTAATGTAATCAGAGTTATATCCATTTTGCATTTCATAATGTTCTCTGTCTCTTGTTTGGCCATAAATTCCTATGTTCTTCCTAAATCTGACAGATAAACTGTTCCTTGCTCTCTTAATTTGCTCGTAGTCTCAGCCTTCACCTCTAAATCATGTACCCATTTGGACTTTACTTTGGTGTATGGGATGGGATGTCAGGCGCCTCATTTTTGCTTTGCTTTGTGTGCCCAGTACAGAGTAGGTGCTTAATAAATGTATGTTGAGCACTACTGAGCACTTTGCATTTCCGTAGTGCTTTGAGATCTACAAAATGTTTTCCCTCACACCAGCTGCGTGGAATACAGCAGGGTAGATTGTATTATTCCCATTTTACAGATGAGGAAACTGAGGCACAGAGCTAAAGCGACTAGCTCGGGGTGTCAGAACTACGGCTTGCCCTCGGGATGCTTTGGGCCATGACCTGCCTTCTAGATCAAAACCACCCACGGCTAGATGTGTCATGGGGGGGGGGGGGGGTTGGGAAGCGATGGGAGTAGTGGGTCACATTATTTAGCCTGCTTCCCCAAGCTCATCTCTTTACCTTGACTTAGACGCCCCTATTCCTACAGAGGCATGGGGCGTGTTAGAGGATGGGATCTGGAGCCCGGAAGAGCTGAGTTCAAATCCAGCCTGACACTTATTAGCTGTGTGACCCTGGACAAGTCACCTAACCTCCATTTGCCTCAGTTGTCTCAGTCGCAGAGTGGGGATAATAACAGCACCTGCTGTTCAGAGTCAAGTGAAAGAGTATTTGTGAGGCATTTAGCGCAGAGCCTGCGACGAAGCAGGCTGCGTATGCACGCTCGCTGTCTTCTCTGTGCTCTTTTCCTTTGGACAGAATCAAGAAAGGAATGATGACACCTTCACTTGCTTGTCACACTCCTGAATTTCTCAAAAGGTCTCATGCCACAAAGGCCACATCCTGTAGTCACATAGCAGTATGAAAAGGGCCCTGCACAGGCTCACATACTCCCTCCCCCTCTCTGTCTCTGTCTCTCTGTCTCTGTTTCTCTCTCTCCCTTCTTCCCTCCCTTTCCCTCTCTCTCTCTCTCTCTCTCCTTTTCTCTCTCTCTCTCTCTATCTCCATCTCTCTCTGTCTCTCTTCTCTCTCTGTGTCTGTCTCTCTGTCTCTGTACATACATATACACACATATGTATATGTATATAAAATCTACACACATGTATCTGAGTCCATGCTATACCAGACTGACATCTGAAGCATCTTTTAGCTGTGAGATTCTGCCGTTATCAGAGGTCTTCTTTGGGTTCCCCAGTTTGTTTTTACCTGTATTTATAGGCATATATATTTAAGCACACAAGCTGATGGAGGAGTAGTGGTCTTGGTAGGGAGGTGCCCCTGAGTGCCCAGAGGCTGTGCCAGCGGAGCATGAGTTCGCTGGGTGCTGCTGAGCTGAGCCCCAGTGACTTCCTGGCTGCAGGCCCTCCTCGGTTCAGAGGGGCTCCTCATATGGTGATGGATTTGGAGGAGCAATAATCTCTGCTTATTTTTGTACTTGGCTCATCCCTCAGTGTACTCAAGCTTCTCCCCAGCAGGGACAGCATTTCACTCATCTTGGCATCTTCAGCAAGGCCTGGCATAAGGTCCTTAATTTACACCTATTGAATTGACCCCAAACCAGCCCACATTTATTGAATGGCTACTACATGGCACACACAAAGATAGAACGGAAACCTGTGAGACCAGGGCCCAGCCAAAGCAGAGGAATTTGTGGTCTGCGTTAGAAGAATCCAATGGCAATAATCTTTTTTTTTTTTTTAAACTCAGGCACCCAGCGAAGTGTCTCATAGACCTCACTTTAGACTCAGCATCCCCATGTCTCCCAATACAGAAGGAAGAATAAGGGCCAGCTTCAGGCTTATCCTTGGGATTCGATCCTTATGCAATGGCTCTTTCAGCACAGTACAATTTGCCAGCATTTACTGCCTGCTGTAAATTAGAAGCCCCCAACAATGGCTTTTATGACTTCAGGTAAGGTGAGCACAGCTTTCTAAATGTAACTCAAACTGTGAATTCCCTTTAGCAACTACTTGGTATCACAGGAAGCAGAAATGGAGAAGCCCCTTGGTTTGGCTGATTATTTTGTATTTCTCCTCCTCCTTATGGGCATGAGCCGTGAGGGTGGAAGAGGGTTTTATGGTAGCCCCCTGTTTACCTGCACCAGCCCCTTTCGTCTCCCCTTTGACCCAACATCAAAGGCATCCCTCTTTCCTCAGATCAGTACATGAGAACTCGGCTTGCCCCATTGTGGAGCAGAAATGTCCAAAGACAAAAAATTTACAGGCCTTAAAACACCCTCCACTTTTCTTCTGCCAGCTTAGAAACAAATGTCCCCCTGATTTCTTCCAACTAAGATGCCTTGTAAAGTGGATCTAGGGCTGGGCTTTGAGGCAGAAAGATCTGGGTTCAAATCCTACTTCACACACTAACTGGTACTATGACAACAGGCAAATCATGTCACCTGCTCCGAGAATCATCTGTAAAATGGGAATCCGTCATAACAACAGGGTCTACTTCATAGGGTGGCTGTGAGGGTCAGATGAGAGCATGTATGAAGCACTTTGCAACCTTTAAAATGCCATATAAATGAGAATTCACATAATTCCTCTGGGCTTCATTAACCAGCTTCTTCATTAACCAACAAAGACAGTCAAATCAATCAAAAAAAAGTGCCAGTAAATCAAAATGATTTAAAACTCATTAAAAGAAAAGAAAGAAAAAAGAGGAGAAAATAGCCCATGAAAAGCTGGAGATTAGAGTTTAGACCCACTACCCAAAATAGTGGAAATTGTAGTCTTCAAAATTAATTGCTGAGAGGCTTGGAATTTAATTTTTTTCCTCTGTTATAATCCTTTATTGATCGACTGACTGAGTTTTAGTTTTCAATAGTCACTTCCATAAGATTCTGAGTTCTAAATTTTCTCTCCCCCTCCCTCCTCAGGACTGCATACAGTCTGATATAAGCTCTCCATATACATTCATATTAAACATATTTTCACTTTAGTCATGTTGTAAAGAAGAATTAGAACTAAGGGGAGGAACCAAGAGAAAGAAGAAACAAAACAAACTGAAAACAAAGACAAAAAAGAGAGAGAGCAAATAGTCTCCTTTGCTCCGCGTTCGGACACCGTAGTTCTTGCTCTGGATGTGGACGGCATTTCCCATCCTGAATCTTCTGGAGTTGTCTTTGACCCTTACACTGCAGAGAAGAGCCAAGTCTGTCACAGTCAGTCATCACACAATGTTCTCCTGGTTCTGCTGGAATTTAGTTTTTTTAAAAAAAGAAAACATGGGAACCCAACACTCATCAATGTATTTCTCTCAGTGACCCACGCAGATCACAGTCCACCCCTTCATGCTCATCCTGTCAGACCCTTGTCCATATCCTTTGGAAGACCCACCAGAGGACTCCCTGGTCTTACTATCCCCTAGATATTACCTGGATGTGAATGGCGCCTAGTGGCTGTCCAACAATTACCCCTCGCCATATGTGTGCTATGTGACTAATCCATCACTTTTTCTCAATCTTGTATTTCTTTCTTTGTTGACACTTTTTAGACCATTCCATTAATTCTTCATTTATAATGTTCTTGTTCAACATGTACCTCTCCATTGCACCATTCATGATGGTCAACTTTAACTCATTGGAGATGCTAGTGGTTCATGGTCACATCCCTATATCACCATAAATCCAAAGAAGAAAAGCTGTAATTTTTGTCCAAAAAAAAAATCCCCTTTTTCATGATGTTGCTTAGAATTCATTAAGGTCTTGCTCTGTAGATGGCAAAGTTTGGCTAAATCACCAATTCCTGTCATCAAATCCAGTGACCTTTTCTTAGCTTTTGCCTCCTTGTGTTCTCTGCTGAGGAGATGCTGATAACCACACCTCTTTTTTTATAATCCCTTCCCGCATGGCTTCAAAGACCCTACACCCACCTGGTTCCCCTCCTACCCCTCTAATGGCGCCTTCTCTTTCTTTTTCATTGGTTCCTCATCTTCCCATCTTTAGTGTTGTTTCCCAAGGTCTTCTTTCTCTCCCTCTCTTCCTCTGTCGTCTTCCTCCCCTCTCCCTCAGGCCTCTTAGGTCTCCCTTCAGGCCACTCTGTTGTCAATTCAACTTTAACAGCATTGATTAAATACTTACAGTTGCCAGCAGGCACGTGCTAGGTGCTAAGGTTACAGAGACGAGAAGGAAAATCTCTGTCTTCATGGAACTTACTTATATGTTCCTGGAGAGAAATACCACGTCCACAAATAAGTAAAATTTAACAATATGAACAAATACAAAATCAGATTTGAGGCACTAACAAGTAGGGAATTAAGAAAGGCTTCTGGGAGAAGGTGGCCTTTGATATGAGCTTTAAAAGGATCTAGGGAGCACAAGAGGTGGAGATGAGGAGGAAGAGCACCGCCAATGTGACAGGCAAAGGCTCACAGGTGGGAAAAGAGATGACGTGTAAGGAATAGCAAGTGTGCCTGGACTCACACTTGGACCACTGCAGTAACTGCTGGTGGCTTTGCTTGCTGCAAGTTTCTCCCCACTCCAGTCCATCCTCCATTCAACCACCAAGGTGATTTTTCCTAATGCTCAGGTCCAACCACATCATCAGTTAACTTCAATGACTTCCCTTCACCTCCAGGATCAAATACAAAATCCCCTGCTTGACCATCAGAGCCCTTCATAGCCCAGCTCCCCCTGCCTTTCCAGTCTCCTTACCTCTCCCTCCCCACCACGTGGCTTTGATCCAATGAGAAGCCTCCGTGCAGCACCTTGGACAGACACTCCATCTCTTGGCTCTGGCTCTCCTCCCTCAGCATCCCCTGCTGACTTCCCCAACTGCCTGTACGTCTCAACTTAAATCCCATCTTTTCCAGGAAGCCTCCCCCATCCTCTTGTTCTAGGCTCTTCCATCTGTTAATTATTGGTCTTATGTATAGTTTTTTGGTAGGTGTTTGTTGTTTTGTTTTTACCCCCATTAGATTTTGAGCTGCCTGAGGCCAGAGACAGTCCTTTGTCTCCTTTTGTGCCTACACAGTAGGTACAGTATCTACCTACACGTAGTAGGAACCTACCAAATGTTTATTGATTGGTTGAAATAGGCTAGATTGTCCAGAATGTACAGCGAGTGTGTGGGGGGGGGGGGGAGGTAGGGGACTGTGATATAAAATCAGACTAGAAAGAAGTATTGGAACCAGGTTGTGAAGGGCTTTTGATAGCAAACAGAGGAATTTGGAGTTTATCCTCAGAGCCATGGAAGCTCCTTAAGTGGGAAAGAGACATGGCCAAGCCTGTTCTGTAGGAATCCCAATCTTATTTCTGTAGAAATAAGGTGTTAGACTTTGCTGCCAGCACTGTCCTGTTTTATCAGGCTGGTTTTTCTGTTTTATCAGGTTCTATTTTTACCCCTCAGCATCTTGCCAGAAATATTAAGCCATAAAACGTCCCTGGCAAGGGACAGACTATGGATACCCATTAGCAGGTGAAAGGACTCAAGCCACTTTCTCCACGGTGGGCAGTCAGAGAAGATGGACAGAGGGAGAAGCTGTTACAGAAACAGTATCGTTGCTTGGCCGAGAGAGGCCACAGGAGGCCAGAGGAATATAGCTGCTCAGTGCTTATGGAGGCTCAGCTGTGGCACTGTGAGTCCCAGCTCCAGCTTCTCTGTTCACTCCCAGCCCCTTCCCAGCAGCACTCACTTTGGTGCATTCCAAAGGAAGGAGGTCAGATGTAAAGATGCACTATGGATCAGAGAAAAAAGGAAGCCAAGGCATTGTGGCAGCCCCGTGGATTCGGTGATGTTTCCTAGGGCTCCCTGGTTGTGGTCTGTAGCTTGAGTCATCCCAAAGGAGAAAAGTCCAGAAAAACACCTGTGCCCTTTGGCAGCTGTCACTCTTGGCCAAGCCACCCAAGTGAATAGGCAAGTCCTAAAAGGAAGCCCCTCAGACCCTGGGTCCTCTGGCTCCTAATGCAACTAAACCACACTGCCTCTGTCCCTGTCCCTGCTACCTACTGACCATGGTCAAGTCACTTGGTCTCTCTGGGCCTCAGTTCTTCTGTCTGTAAGATGGGAGGGTTAGACTAGCTAACCTCCCAAGCCCCCCTGCCCCAAATCTAAGTGCTATGATCCTAGGTTAACTTCAGATGGACATTTTCCTCCAGACTCAGCTCCAGGCTGCTTCCTACAAGAAGCTTTTCCTGATCTGCCCTCCTCCCTCCCTGCCCCCCAGCTGCTACTGCCCTTCTTCCCCAAATAACCTTGTATCCATTTTGTATATAATCTGTAAATGCCCACAAGCTGTACCCCTCCTCTTCATTAGAATAGAAGGTGCCTCGGGGACTTTGTCCACTTCTGTTTCTCTATTCCCAGGTCTTAGAAGGGGCCTGATAAGTTAACTTGATGGAATGGTGCTTGATTGATTATGAAGTACCTACTGCATGCTGGTGCTAAGCTGGGTCCTTGGGTTACAAAGATCAAAATGAAACAGCTTTGTCTGCAAGGAGTTTACATTGTATCAGAGAAAAATAACTTGTATGCCTACAGACAGATGGAACCAATGGCCCAGGGGTCCCAAAGATAGGGGCTTACATGAACTGGTTCTAATCTTAGAGACTGACCACCTTTCTCCCCAGAATTCATATCCTCTTTGCCTCATGCGACCCTGCCCCAAGTTTATTCTGGGAAATAGCCAAATAAAGTTTGTGCCCAGACTTCTAAGAATGTGAGTAATAGGGTTCCCAGATCCTGTACAAGCACCAAAGGTAGCAAATACAGATTTGGCAAGGATAAAATTTGTTTCATTTCATAGAAAAGGTCAAAGAACTCATAGAAGTCCATAAAGAGATTCAGAAAACATGCAATCCCTTCTGGAACTTTTTCTAGAATCTCAGACCATGTAGCCCAACATATTCCTGACAGAAGAATTCCCTCTGCAACATACCCAACTAATGGTTATCCAGTCATTATTTAAAGGCTTCCAATGACAGGCAGACTTCCAGCACAACCATAACTTGACATTACTATTTTTTAAGAACTGATATCTACTTATCATCTCTAACACAAATCATCTAGATAAGGAGGATCTACTTGTAGTTTCCCAAGGACTAGAGATCTCCATGGGGTAAAGTAGAATTTGGTTCTAAGAGTAAAACATCTGAGCAGAGTGAAAGAGACATCTATCTCTGTGTCTTTGGGAATCCTGGAGAACTTCAGAGAATGGTGCGTGACCATGGCAACTGGCTTGGAGGTGTAATAGGAGATCCCGGGCAATTAATAGGGCCCTCTTCTGTTGAATGAACAGTATTGTTGGCCTTATTGGCCAGTCAGATGTCCAAACTGTGATGCCAAAGAGTTCGTTTCCCTGAAATGTTTCCACACAGAGACTCTGAAGACACTCATGAGGGGCCCTGGCTCCAATGCTCGTGATTTTGCCACCATCATCTTCATCACCAACAACTCTAGTTCTATCTCTGATAAAGATCACATGGCTCCAGAATCTGACCCACACTTTCCTTTTTCCAAAGGTCCAGCTCTTGAAAACAAACCAAATAAGAAAATAATAACCGTGACAGACTTGACCTTTGAAAAAGAAACCCTAAACGTTTCTGAGAGCTGGGGAGCTACTGGCCACAGACCATAAGAACTACACAGAAGTGTTGCCAGCCCTTGGAGCTGTAAGCCGTGTAACTCAGAAGCTGCTAAATGCAGATTAAATTTTATCATGTGTCTATTTTGGCTCTGTATTCACAGGGCTCAGGCATTTGAAAATTCTAGGAGCCTCTTTAGCATTCTGTCTGCCGCCCTGACTCTGCTCTGTCTGGTGCCCAAACAATCCATTAGGTCTATGCTAGAGTCAAGTTTAAATGGGGAATAGGCAGTATGGTCTGTTCCTAAGTGTGAGAAGTAAGCACCTGACAAGCAGGTGTGCTGGAAAGAGCTCTGGGCCTGGAGGCAAAAAGACCAAGAAGACTGGCTGTTAGTCCTGGCTCAACCACTTATTAGCTGTGTTACCTTGGTCAAGTCACTTTGTGTCTCCTGGACTCAGTTTCCTGGAGCCAAGAAATGGAGGGTCTTGTTAGAGGAACTGCCAGGAGGCCAGTGTCACTGTATCAAAGAGTGTTTGGTGGGGAGCCAAGATGGCAGCGTAGCAGCAGCAACACATCGCAGCTCTCACATAGCCACCCCAAAATACCCATAAAATAGGACTCTAAACCAATCCTAGAACTCCAAAAC
>CM053581.1:572439740-572457302 GCA_028627135.1 Pseudochirops cupreus
GACTGGGGGAGGGGGGAAACACTGGGATGGCTGTTTTGGGGTGGTGGGCGGGGGAAAGACAGGGAGAAAATATGTAACTCAAAAAAAATTTTTAATAAAATAAATTTAAAAAAAAAGAGTGTGTGGTGGGGAGTAAGGGCTGAGGAGAGCAGGAAAGTAGGAGGGCACTAGGTTATGAAAGGCTATGAATGCCAAACAGTGCTGTGTATTTGATCCTGAAATGGACTGGGAACCAATGGAGCCCATTGAGCAGAGGTGTGACATGGTCAAACCTACACTTTAGAATAGACTGGAATAGAGGGAGGTGTGAGGCTAGCAGACTCACCAGCAGGCATGAGGTTATGAGTGCCCATACCAGAGTGGTAGCAGTGAAAGAGGACAGAAGGGGCATGCATAGTCAAGAGACACTGCAAAGGTGGGATCCATGGGCCTTGACAAAAGATGGGATTATGGGGAGCTGGTAGATAGATGGAATGGTAATGATAGAGGAGAGATGGGATGGGATGGAATGGGGCCATGTGAGGAGTTAGAATGTCAGTCACGTTTATCTTAGAAGACCACCTTATCATGGGAAACAGGGACGAAGGAGGAAAAAGGGGCAGACAGCATCTGAGTGATAGGAGATGAGAAAGAGGGAAGAAGGAGCCTCGTAGTGAATGGCCTCAAGTTTTCTGTACAATATGAGATAAAGTTCTCAGAGGAGAGTGGGGGGGGGGGGAGGGAGAGCCATGAGAAGTTTGAGGAGAGATGAGAAGGTTTAGAGATGCTGCTGTGGAGTGTGGAAGAGTGAGGGAATAAAGGAGGTAGAACAGGATTACCTGGTGGCAATGAGGGCCTAATTGAGGTTTTGTGACCTAAATTTGTAGTGGACCCAGTTGTGATATTCCCCATCTTCACTCACGTGTAGGAGCAGGCTATTTCAAGAGTCTAGGCATGAGGTGATGAGGGCCTGCACCAAGGAGATGGCAGTGTCAGAGAAGCCACAGACAAGAAATGTTCAAAAGTGAAGTAAAAAGACCTTGACAACAGGTTGGATGTGGGGCGGCGAGGGCGGCAGGAGGAATGTGAAAGAGAGTGAACTCTGAGGGTAACATGTAGATAGTAAGCCTGGGTAACTGGGATGACAGTGGCACCCTCCACAGCAGGGAAGGCTTTGGGGTGGAAAGGGGAGAAGATGATGAGTTCAGTCTGGGATGCATTGAGTTAACATTACTGCGGAATATCCAGCTTGAAATGTCCAACAGGTGAGTTCCGAACCTCCGCCGGCCATCCCTCCCAAGGCCAGACAGAGCAAAGAAGGATTATGACAAAACCTTTAAGTATTCAGTAACAGTTGGTATGAGTGGTTCTCCTAACTAATTAGTTTGTGTTTATTAGTTAAGAGAACTCTCTGAAGTGAATGAAATAGGGAATATGTCTCTTCCCCTAAGAATGACTGCCTAACTTGTTTCACTTGTATAAAGATCATGTGTTCTTTGAATATTATTGTAGTTTACTTCCTTCTTCCAGACTGTTCTTCACTTCAGTATATGTGTATTCCCAATCCAGTTCTTCTCTTTTACTTCTATGAAGACATTCAGCAGGGTGCTTCAAATTTTTCTATTCTATTTCTGCCAATACAATTTGCTATTTATTCCCTTTTAACTTTTTTGTGATTCTTAGTTCTCTCTTCCACCATTTGAGAATCTTTTGCTACAGTTAGTTCCAGGCTGTCTTTGAAATCAGGCCAATATTGGTTCAATTTCCTTTGTCTTTCAATATTTATTGAGATATACTTGGCACTTGTTTAGGTGCTTGGTGGTCATATTCCCTTCTGTTTTAATATCTTCCCTTTTGATTTATCTGCTTGCATGCTATGTTTTTAATTGAGTTTTTCTTCCTTATGAAATCTTTGGTAATTTCAGTGTTTTGTCCTTATATTACCCTATCACTCAGTTTTGACTCCTTACCTTTTGATGTCAGATCCCCTGTGGGCTAGACATCACAACTGTCTCAGCCTCCTCCTATGTTGGGAAATTCATTCTTTACTGGCTCTAATCCCTGACCTGAGTAATTTCTAGGGGGATAGAATTGGCCCCAGCTGGATGCCAGTCCCCTTTCCTTTGGTCCTGGTGCAGTCCCACATACATGCTGATTCCTGGCCAGCTCTTCTGGTTGAGTACTGCCCCAGCATGTTGCCCATTTTCTATATCTCCCCGTCCTCCACAAAGAGACAGGTAGAGTTGAGGTCTGTTGTTTGTTTCTGAATAATAGCAGGGTGAAGACAAGGGACAGGGTGTGCTGGCAGAGATGGCAATAGCAGAAAGGAAATTGTTGAAGGTCAGGTTTTTTGCTCTGCCAAAGTATGGGGGAGTTGGGGGGCAGGGAGGACTTCTAAAGGAGAGCATTAAAGATTAGCCTTCTTTACTATGAATTCATAAGATCATTTCCCTATTAGTTTTTTGGTATCTTGGCTAGATAGCTACATTTGCTTTACCTCTTTCTCATAATTCCTATTTTGGGGAGTTTGGGGAAGTTCAGGAAGACTTGAAAAAATATCTAACCCTCTAAATTGTTGGTCACAATCCAGAAATGATTTCTTTTAAGGTTCACTGCTGATACTGAGAGTTCATAGCCCCCAAAACCTTTTGTTTTCAGCATCTTTGTTGGTATTCAATGACTGAGTGTATCTGAGTATATCTTCATCTGAGTGTAGGCTCCTTGAGGACAGGGAATATGTCTTTGTATCCCCAGTGCCTGGTAAAATACCTGACACATAGTGGCATTTGTTGGATTGAACTAAATGGAGAAATACTTGGAAGGAAGATAAATCTGTGTTCCTTGGCTGTAGAGCTGTATGGAGAAGGGGAGTCCTGCGCTGGGTGGTGAGGAGAACACTGATCATCCTAGCAAAGAGACAACAAAAAATGTGAGGTGAGAAGCATCAAAAAAATGAAGCTGGGCAAAACAGAGCCAAGTCACTGAAGGTCTCATAAATTCTGGGCTGAAGAATCTGGGTCAGATTAAATAGGCAATGGGGGGCCATTGGGGGCTCTAGAGCGGGAGAATAAACAACAACAACAACAAAAGGGATGTTTCCTCTGACTCCTTGTTTCGCCTGCTATTCACTACCAGACGCACTGCAGTACTTTGGTAAAGATTCGTTGATGGATTAACTGTACCTGGAGCACCCTCCCTCCCCACCTCACGAGACCTTTCCTGATCCTCCCCTTTCCCTCTTCCTCTTGAAATCCCTTGGTATTGCAGTTGCTGTTCACTTGTAGGAGAAAGTAAGCCCGCTGAGGGCAGGAAATGCTTCATTTTTCCCTTTGCATTCCTAGAGCCAAAAACTCTTCTTTACACATGGATGTGCTAAATGAATGTATAGTGCATCAAACTGAATTGAATTGTGTGTGGTGACTCCAGCCTTTGACAGATCTATTTTGTGGTTGTTGTGCCGTGATTTCAGTTGTGTCCAGCTCTTCCTGATTCCATTTAGGGTTTCCTTAGTAGAAATACTAATGTGGTTGGCCAGTTTCTTATCCAGCTCATTTTACAAATGAGGAAACTGAGACAGAGAGGGTAAAGTGACTTGCCCAGGGTCACACACTGGTGAGTGTCCGAGGCCAGATTTGAACTCAGGAAGATGAGTCTTCCCCACTCCAGGCCTGGTGCTCTGTGCATGGTGGCGCCCCTGAGTCCTTTTCAACTTCTGCTTTCCATGAAACCAAACATGAAACCAGAATAATAAAAACTTTCCTCCTCTCTCAGCAGAATGGCATCGGCCTCACCTTGTTCCAAATTGTGCTGCTCCCAATTAAAAAAGAGAGAGAGAAGGAAACTCCAGAACAACCTTCCAGCTGCTCTTGTTTAATCCATGTGGCTTCAGTCCCCTGAGAACCTTAAACTAAATCGACCACCAAATATGGAAAAATAAAAACAAACTCTTAATTAGAGGGGCTGAGAGGGATGCCTTGACTCACTTCTTTAGGGAAGGAGGTGGATGGGGGAGGATGGTCGCTAGGAGCCTGTTTCAAGGTAAAGAAGGAAGCAAATTTGGGGACACCTCCCGGCTCTCCAGAGGTTTCAAAGCAAAGATTTGTAAAGTCTTCAGGAATGTGAGGGACGGCATTGACTCCTTGTTAAATCAGATAGGGACCTAATTAGAGATTTATGAAAGCAGCAAAACACCCTCCAGCATGCAGTTTTCCTGCTGGGAGGAAACTCACTGAATCATGAGGGTAAGACTACCAGCAGCAAGATGGGAAACACAGAGATTTAAAAAAGAAAGGAAGGAAAGAAGGAAAGATGGAAGGAAGGAAAGAAGGAAAGGAGGCAGGGAGTGAAGGGAGAGAGGGAAGGAAGGGAGAGGGGGAAGGAAGGGAGGGAGGGAGGAGGAAAGGAGGGAAGGAAGAAAGAAAAGAAAGGGAGGGAGGGAGGGAAGGAAGGGAAGGAAGAGAGAAGGAAGAAAGAAAAGAAAGGAAGGGAAGGAAGGAAGGGAGGGAAGGAAAGAGAAGGAAGGAAGAAGAGAAAGGAAGGGAGGGAGGGGAGGAAAGAGAGAAGGCCAGAAGGAGAGGAAAGGAAGGAGGGAAGAAAGGAAAAAGGAAAGAAGAAAGGAAGGAGAGAGAAAAAGTAGGGAAGAAAGAGTAGGGGAGAAAAGGTAAGGGAAAATGAATAGAAAAGATGAGAGAGGGGACAGAAAGAAGGAGAAAATAGGTGATTAAAAAGAGTCTGTCTCTTGACTTACTGTGAAATTTGCTTCTTTGTCTCCCTTACCCCCCTTCCTTCCCAAGATAAGAAAGTGGAGAGAGAGAGAGAGAGAGAGAGAGAGAGAGAGAGAGAGAGAGAGAGAGAGAAGGGAGAAAGGGAGAGGAGGGAAGCAAGTATAACTGCCTGCAGAAAATTAGTCCCAAGCTAGCTTGGGGTGGAGGGCAGGGATGAAAGTGCCCAAAGTAAAATGGGAAGAGGTTGACCCTGGTTGTGGTGAGGAAACAGCAGGAGATCAAGTTTTCCAGAGCAGGCCCTGTTCACTGAGGGCCAAATCCTCGGAGTTAATGCCCTTTTCAGGCAATCCATAAACTTATTAAGCACCTGCTGTATGCAGAACACTGTGCTGGGCACCTAGGAAGATTGGAACACATGGTTCCATCCTTCAAGGAGTTTACATTCCGGTGGGAGGATTAGCTACTAGCACAGAGGCCTGGGATGTACTTTCACGTAGTACCTGCTTCAGGAGGTGCTATGTCCTGTATGACACGTGAGATTTGAAAGCCAAGATCATTATCACTATAGCTCACTTCCTCCAATGAAAATTGGAATTATCTCATCTGGGTCAAGGACTGTCTATCACTCTCCCTCCCCCCCCCCAAAAGAAACCAAACAAACAAACCAGGCAGTGGGTGAGACCAACACCTTTAACTCTTGTCTGTGATCCTGCTTTCAGACAAGCTTGGCTATAACTAGGAGAGGGCCACTGAAGTGTTCCCCCAGGGTCTCAAAATTCAGAAGGTGCTCCTGGCCCTTGTAGATGATCTGCAGAGCTTTGTGTTTCATTAGCAAGAATAAGTAATTAAAATAGAAACTGTTGGATAAGTGGCTTCCCTCCTCTGACTCCTGGCAGCCTCACACCCAGTAAGTTACTGCCAAGGTTGGCCTGTTGCTGACCCTTTCCATTCCTGGAGACCCAGGCCCACACCCAAGTGAATTTGTCTTAAATTATGGCTTTGAGAGATCATTGCACATCCCTTCCTGCAGGGGGCCTGTTCTGTGCCACCTGTCCTGGGGCACCTCTTGGCAGAGTGTGTGTGGCTTTGCTTCCTTCTTCCGTGCCATTTATGATGCGCACTTAAGTTACACATATGCATGCTCCGATGGCTCAATTTTCATAAACTTTATTGATTTTACTGCTCTTTACAACGGCTGATTTTATGTACCCATCTCATCAAGCTGCATGTTTATTATTTCCATTTTTGCATATTTGAGTAATTGGATTGCATACCTTAATGGTACAATAAGTTTTTGTGCACTTTGCCCATCAGACTGCTGACTTAGCACAGTCTGGCTCACCTGTTTTACTGCCGTGTTACCATTAATTGCTTCACCGACAGCTGAACCATCCTACCCCCCCTACCCCCACCCCCCAGGACCCGCTGGGAAGCAGAAGCCTCATCTCTGGCCCACTTTGCTGTTACCAAGAACAGGGTGACTGTTGAGTTGAGCTGAACTGACCAATTAATTTGGTTGGTGCATAATAATGACAATTAATACTATTATCATTTACATAGCACTTTAAGGTTTCCAAAGCGCTTTGCAAATGTGATCAGGTTTTATCCTCACAAGAACCCTGGGAGGGAAGTGTTGTTATTAATCCCACTTTAAAGGTGAGGCAGCCAGAGGTGAGGTGACTTGTCCAGGGTCACATGGTGTTTGGAGGCTGGATTTGAACTCAGATCTTCCTGACTCCAGGCTCAGCACTCTCCACTGCTCGATCTAGCTGCCTCTAATACATAACGTTAATGAGCTAAAGGATTGTGGAAAGGAGCTCAGAATCTCTCTAGTCTAACTCCCTCAGTTACAGAGGAGGAAACTGAGGCTTGGGGAGGCATTCTTGACATCCAAGACAGAGTTCTTTGGATGGTTCCCCCTCTAGTGAAGAGTTGCGTTGGGGTGAGCTATTCAGCAGAGAAGCTCCTTGCTCAGAGGGTCATCAATTTAGAGGTTGTAGGCCTGTGACTTGGTCAAGGTCATACAGAGAATAAATATTAGGCTTTGGTCTTGCTTCTGCTGACCTTCATCAGTGCTTCGCTTCAAAGTCAGGTGGGTCCAGCCTTATCTCACAATTTGACTTCTGTTCTTGGACAGACAATAGAGTTCCAGGGTCTAGTGTTGGTAGCCACTAGACCAGCGGTTCTCAACCTGTGGGTTATGTTCAGTTTGTAACAATGAAAATACATCTTGCATATCAGATATTTACATTATGATTCATAACAGTAGCAAAATTACAGGTATGAAGCAGCAATGAAAATAATTTTATGGTTGGGGGTCACCACAACATGAAGAACTGTGCTAAAGGGTCGCGGCATTAGGAAGGTTGAGAACCACTGCTCTAGACTATGTCACAGTCTTGGTTTGGAATGTCTTCAGCCAGGCACAATAGCCAGACTGCCTATGAAATTGAGCTGCTGCTTCTGGTTTGATTTGTAAGAATATTTGTTTAAATTCTGTTTTGATCTCCAAAGAATTCCCCAACTCTGACAAACATTTACTAGGAATGTGCCTCTCTAGTTCCAGCTTCTGGCTGACATCCTGGATTGCCTCTTCCTCAAGAGAAGAGTGGTCTCTGAAATGCTCTCTCATTTCAAAAGCCTACCTTAGCAAAGCCAGTACCTTAAGTCACGGGACCATAACAGCCTGAGTGATGGATGGGAGGACAAACCTCATCTTTTATCCTTACGGAGTAACCTGCCTTGCCCACTTGTACTTCTTGACTTTGGGGCCTCTAATTCCAAGTGATTCTCAGCCTCAAGTGCCAAGCCCCATGGGACAAAGAGCAGCAACACCTCCAACTCAGTAACCAGTGGCCACAGGTTCAAGTCTGTCATTTCGAAAACTCAACTTCCTGGTCCAGGGGCTCAAGCGTCTCTTATCAGAAGCCACTCTGGATGATGATGAGCATTCCTTATGCCTCCTAATTTTAACTTGTGAAGTCTAGACTACCCACTGATTATCACCCTTGGAGGGCCAATCTGTAAGTAGTTATGGTACAGATCTGGGGGTCCAGGTTCCCCAATTTTCCAACTCTGAACACCTTAGAGCTCACAGATAAAAGAGTGGAGGGTGGTGGTGGAGGGGACAGAGAAGGCGCAGAAACAAAGCTAAGACCATGGGGCCATGGGGTAAGGTCTTGTTGACCTGCCCCTTCCCATGCTTGCCCTTTCTTTCCCAGGTAGCCAAGTTTTGTACAGAGCCTTTCACCTTCCCTGCTTCTAGGTCTTCTCCCAGAAACATATTGTTAACTATGCTGGTGGCTCAGTCCTTTTTCTTCCCCCAGATTCTGTCTTGGTGGATCATTTCCCTCCTTCTTCTAGCCTGAGTCTTAGTCGCTCCAGTGCAATAAATTACTTTCTCTATTTTCCTCTCTCACTTTAAAGTGCTCTAAGATACTTTGGATAAAGGATGAGGCAGCATATAAAAATAAATAGTATTGTCCAGATTTGACTCATTTAATGGTTTGGGGGATACGTATTTGTAAAGTTCCACCCAATGTGAGAAGCCGCCGAAAATTGCTTCTCTCCCTTTGGCGAGAGCGAGATTTTTTATGTTACTTTATTGACCAGCTAGGTATGTGCAATGATATTTTACTTTGTAGTTTTACTGCCTGAGGTAGAGCAACCCTGATGGAGCTGCCAGGATGGATAAAATGAGCCCTGGGGCTCCAAGAGAGTGCTGGAGGACAGTTGTGTGAGATACAAACCTTTCAGTTCATGGACCACACCAGGAGCCCAGGTCCTTCCAGCCCTTCCCCAGACTGGGGATGAAAATCTACTTAACAGCGTAGCAAGGTGGGAAATGAGTTGAGGAAACTCATGCAAACAAAGGTTGAATGACTTGTCCAGGGTCACTTAGTAAGTGCCTGAAACCAAGTCTCTCTGACTCCAGGCCAGGGCTCTATCCACTGTACTACCTACCCTACTATAGAGGGATGTTAAGACATATCCAGAAATGACTGATGAAAGAGAAGAAGGCATCCATGAAAGTTTATTTATTAATTTGTTATTAAAAAGAATATGGGGGAGAAGTAGGCTGGTTTTGGTTATTGCTTCCAGGAAGCTTATTTTCTGCTGTCCCACCCTGGAGGTGACCTCTGGGCTCTGGAATTCTGTGCCCCAGGAGCTCAAGTTTTGACAGGTCTCATGGAATGGGGAAGGTGTCAAGAACAGACTTGTTCATGGACTGAGTCTACCAGCCCATTTAAATTTCCCTCCCCATTTGCTGCAGCTTCATTGCTATTTTCAGCTCCCACAATTCTCAAAAGAAGATCTATTGATTGGTGCCAGCCCTTGAGGGGCTTACACTCTAGTTAGAGAGAAGGGACCAGTTTTCACTAGAAATTTTTGTGCTTGGGAAAATGACCACAAACTATATCTAAGGCAGAACCCCACCCCGTCTTGTGGGGAGAAGATAGGATGGATACTCCCCTGTGAGAAGAGAAGAAAGCAAAAGCTTTGGGACATCAGTGCTTGGCTAATGTTGGGGAGGCAATGATTTGGTGGAGAGTAGGGCATAGAAGATTCACTTACCTCCCCCTCCCATGAGAGAGCATGGGGAGAGGACTTTACCCTAGACCCACTGAATGGTTGTTGGGTTTAATGTATTATTCTTGATGACTAGGTGCTAAGCTCAGTTGTTTCTACAATGCTGAAGCATTGCAGGTGCTGTTAGCACCTTCTAAATTTGGTGCCTTGAGGCAAAACTCTGACTGCCTCACCCTAGTTATAGCTCTGAAGAGAGGCAGGGTACAAAAGACTATATTACAAGCCAGCATAAGTACATAAAAGAGGCAATATCTAAGTGCTATGAAAGTTATGAGGGAGGAGAGATCATTTCTGACTCCAGAGATCAGAGGAAATGTGCATATAAAAAAATCCAAGTGAGGATAAAAATGAAACTGGTTTTATATTGCATATTTAAAAAGTGATAACCAAGAGACACTCTTTCCTTGAGAACTAAGATTTGCAGGTAGCACTTAGCCATAGATTTGAACTCTCCACACATCATTAAAATTGTTCGCCGTTAACAGTCTGGGAATCCATTAAAAACACATGTTTGGGGCACGTCGCTTTCTGATGCCGCAGTAACCATTTTGCTGAGCTCTACACTTTTCTCTGGCAAGCTCAGCACATCTCCTTCACATGTGCCAGCTGGACAAGCCCAGGCAGGGGGGCCCAGAATTCATGCTGCTTCTAAGCAAGGGCACACCAGGCTTTTTTTTAACCAGCCCCACCTTTTTCTATGGCTTTTGGAGAATAGGGAGCAAGGCAGGTAGGGTTGAACTGTAACAGGAAGTGACCTTTGAATGAAAGGATGCATTGAAGAGAGAAAGTAATGGGAATTCAAACCCATAAACATTTATTAGGCACCTACTGTGTGTAAGGCATGGGGTGCAAAAAGAAAACAAAAATAGTCCCTCCCCTCAAGGAGCAAATGCTTCTAAAGGAGAAGGGGATACAACTTTTGTGCAGGTGAATGGTAACAGGTAAACAAAGGGAAGTTAATTTGAGGAGGAAGAGAAAACATATAATGAGGAGGGTCGGGAAAAATGATTGTAGAAAGCTTTGAAGGAAGCTAGGAACTCTAAAAAAGAAGAGTGAGGAAAGGATGTGTTCTAGACTTTCAGGGACCAGGCAAAGGTAGAAGGCATGAGACAGAAGACTGAGCTTGGGGAAGAGCAAGGACACCAGTTTTGCTGGAATGTGCAATGCATGAGGGGAAGCAAGGTAAAGCAGGTCTGGAAAGGTCAAGTGGACAATGGAGGTACTAAATGCCGGACTGAGGACCCTTGCCAATAGGGAGCTATTGATGATGTTTGAGGTGTGTGTGTGTGTGTGTGTGTGTGTGTGTGTGTGTGTGTGTGTGTGACATGGTCAGCCTTGTGCTTGAGAAAGATTACTTTGACAGCTCTGTGGAGGATGAATTGGAGGGAAGGAAGATTAGAGGTGAGGGGACCAAACAGGAGAGTGAAGAGAAAGATGGCGTTTGCCATCATCATAGCTTGTATCCATATGAGCACTGCCCATTTGCAAAGTGTTTTACATGCACTATCGCATTTGATCTTCACAAGGACTCTGTGGGGGTAGGTTTTATTATTATTCCTCTTTTACAGATGAGGACACTGAGGCCAAGAGAAGGTAGGTTACTTGCCCAGGGTCACACAACCAAGTAAGTGTCTGAGGCTGGATTTGAACGCAGGTCTTCCTGCCTCCAAGTCTGGCTTTCTAACCTCATTGCTTTGTAGTGAGTAGGGTGCTGGACTTGAAATGAGAAAGATTTGGGTTCAAACTTTTTCTGGTTTACTCACTAGCTGTGCAAGTTTCTTGACTTATTTGAACCCTCAGTTGTCCCACCTGCTCCAGGAGGATGATAATAGCATCTGACTCAGAGGGTTTGTTGTAAAGGTCAAATGCAATTATATCTGTGGGAAGCTCTTGGCAAAGCCCCAGGTGTTCCATAGCAATCCACTCCCAAAGCATTTATGGCCAAGTAGGAGGCAGTGTGGGACTGAATTGGTGAGCAGCCCCAGGGGTGACTGCATTCACAGCTAAATTGTGATCCTGGGGGGGAGGGGGTTGTCTTTACCTTTTTTGTATCCCTACTGCTTAGTACAGTATCTGGCACACAGGTGTTTTACAATGTAGGTGTTTTATAAATGCTTGCTGACTGATAGTCTGAGAAGGGAGTAGATGCTCGCATGAGGTGTCCTGAATGTAGAAGATGTCGAGAGAATGCAGAGCTGAGAATACCTCCAGGCTTGTGACCTGGGCTGCCTGGAAGCCTGGTGGTGCCTCCCCTGAAGTTTGGATTTGGGGAGGGAAGAGAATGAGTGCCATTTTGGACATTTTACATTATGGGTGGAGGTTCCAACAGGTAGTTGGTAATGAAGGCACCAAAGAGGGAGGCTGGCTTTGCAGATCTGGGAAGGATGCTCTTGAGAGGCAGCATGGTACAGTGGAATGAGGATGAGGCCTGGAGACACAGCTCTGCCACTTAGGAGCTATGTGACCTCGGGAAGTCTCATGACCTTCTGGAGCCTCCTCTGAGAAATGATGGGATTAAATGAGAGTGCTGGAGTAGGAAGGTACCCAGAATCCAGCACTCATCTCACAGATGAGGACACTGAGAACTAGAAAGGTGAGGCAACGTCCTGCAGGTCCCATAGGGATGAAATGACAGAGCTAGGACCTGGGTCTTCTGTCTTGAGACCTAGCATTGATTTCTCAGCATCCTGTGTGCCGTGAGCCCCAATGTCCCTTGTTGCTCTAAATCTCTCAGTCTCTGCACTTGGTGGAATGGACATCATCTACTGGTCTGCTAGGTCCACCTGGCTCTGACCTTAGGAAGCCCAGGGCACTAGCATGTGGAGTGTTATTCAGGCAGAAGTTGGCATTGGAGCACTTTGGTAATTCAGCTTCTCAAGAGAAGAGGAGCCCCAAGATAGGATGAATGAGAAACATAAAGTGTACCTTGTTAGAACACCACGACCTGGATAAATGGAGAAGTGTCCCAGAGCTTGGACCTTTGTTCTTTCATTACACTTTCTATTTAAAACCTGAGATGACAAGAGTGTAAAAATGGCACCTTTCTGGATGTAAACATACTCCAAATATAATCAGAACACGCTTACTCCTCTCTCTCGCCTCAGTGGCTTTTCCCAGGGGAACAATAGATAGCGTTTCCTTCAGCCAGGATAGTAACGGTCGCAAATTAATGCATTTTCCTGCCATCCAAAGAGCTCTACTGGCCGGGGCCAAATGTAGTTATCTCATCAAATAACAGGTAGAACCTAGCAACAGCGGAGTTTGAGACTCACAGATCTTAGAAATAACCAGCAATTAGTGAGCTGCTCCCAGAGTAAAGTCAGGGAAGGGCAAGACAGCAGCAGAGTGTGGCTTGCAGGCTGCTGTTCCAAAGGAGATTTCTTTCTGGCTCAGAAACATTTCAGAGATCTATAGAAGGGAGCTGCTGAACTTATAAGTGGGAGCACAGAGGGGAAAGGAGGGGGAGGTCAACAAGTCAGGGAATTTATTAAGCCCTTGCTAAGTGCTGAGAACATAAATACAAGCAGAGAGAAAGTCATTCCCTGCCCTCAAGGAACTTACATCCTAATGGTCAAAGATGACACCTAAAAAAACCTGAAAATAATATGGGGTTTGGAGAAGGGAGGTGTGGAGGGACATGTATGGGAGCAGAACATAGGAAGTCCTGGGGAAATGCAGCAGTAGTGCATCCTGGAGAGGAATGAAGACATCATTGGCTCCCTTCTTAAGCTGGAGGTTCGAATTGTGAAGTAGAGACAATAAGTTTGCAAGGGAAGGATGGTTCAAGGAGCAAGATCTCAGGAGGGATATATGTGTGTGTGTGTGTGTGTGTGTGTGTGTGTGTGTGTGTTACTTTCACAGAGTGTGATAGAGGCATACAGAGAGAAAAATGAAGGGAAGGAGGGAGGGAGAAAGAGAAAAAGAGAGAGAAAAAACAGGGGAAAAAAAGAAAAAAGAGACAGGAAAGAAAACATTTTCCTGGTTCAGTTTATTTCACTCTGTATCAGTTCACATCGGCATTGGCATGCATCTGTTCATCCTATCCAGTGACATGGATCCCTTGTATTCGTGCAATACAACGTGTTCAGTCTCCCTCTAAGAGAGAAATACTCCCTCTGTTTCTACTTCTTCCTCACTACAATGAGTGTTGCCATGAATGCTTTTGTGTAGGTGGGAGTATTCCTGAGAGAAAGAAAAAATAAGGAAGCAGAAAAGAGAGAAATAAGAGGAAAATAAAAGGAATGGAGAAAGAGAGATACAAAGAGAGAAAGCAAGCATGCAAGAGCAGAAAAAAGAAAAAGAAATAAATCGATCAATAAAGCATCTTTGAGTGCCTATTATGTGCTGGGCACTAGGCAGCTGGGTGGCCCAGGGAACAGAGCTCTGGGCCTGGAGTCAAGAAGAGCAGAGTTCAAATCAGACACGTACTAGCTGAATGACCCTGGATAAGTCACTTTACCTTGCTTGCCTCTGTTTCCTCATCTGTAAAATGGGCTGAAGAAGGAAATGGCAAATGGTTCCAGGATCTCTGCTAAGAAAACCCCAAGGAAGATAGCAGTGTGCTATGGTGCATGGGGACATGAAGATCTGGACTCATCTGAACAACCATGGTATTAGGTATGGGGTACCCATATGCAAAAAAGTGAAACTTCCCAATCTCAAGGAACTTGTAGCTAATGGGAGAGGTAGAAAGAAAGAGAGAAACTGGAAAAAAAAATCTAAGAAGAGTTTTTAAAGTAACTATTTTGAATCCTCAGTTCACATGGCAAAACAGGCTCAGCATTAGAGCTGGAAGAGATCCTCAAGCTATTCTGAAGGTTCAACTTCCAAATTTTAGAGATGAGGAAAGGCAGACTGAAAGAAATAAAGTGACTTGTCCAAGGTCACTTGAGCAGTGGGGGTGTCAGAGCTGGATTTGAATTCACACCCTCTGCCTGGGCTCCAGCTCCTTCCTGTGCCTCCCATTGGAAGGCTACATCTACACATGGACCTGCTAAATGAACTCAGCCAAGACACCACCACGACTACCCTCATTCTGAGGACAAAGAGGGAGAGAGGCAGGTCCAAACTTAGAGAGAAATTCACCTGGGAGCGTAGGAGCTGGGGAGGATCTGGCTGTGCCATTGAGGACACAGGGACCAATGCTTCCTGGAATTCTCCTATGCTTTTATCAAGTTCAACTGAATTATTATTTAGCTGTGACCATTGAAGAATGGGTCACTAAAGCATCACTGGAATGTCTGGTGAGTGGGTGCGGAGCAAGCCATGAGTGACCAACATGGCTGCCATCCTCATTAACAGAGGAACAATAGCAATAAGGATGAAATCCTGGGTGACTGACAGTCATCTGCCTCATGGCCTTAGCTACTAACAGGACCAGCCTGTTCATATCCGGCACTTGGTAAGTTGTTCAGTCATTTCAGCTGTGTCTGATGTTCATGACCCCATTTGGGGTTTTCTTGGTGAAGATTCTGGAGCGGTTTGCCACTTCCTTCTCTAGCTCATTTTATAGATGAGGAAACTGAGGCAAACAGGATGAAGTGACTTGCCCAGGGTCACACAGCTACCAAGTGCCTGAGGTTGTATTTGAACTCAGGAAGATGAACCTTCCTGACTCTAGGCCCAGTACTGAGCCACTTAGCTGCCCACTTAGTAAGACCTTAATATAATTATTGATCTCTGGATGTTTGACCGACAGACATCCAAGTTTAAGTCCTAATGGAACTTTGATATAGAAAGGAATAGTTTCTTTACAGATAGGAAGAAATCACAGAAATGGTTAAGATCAGCAAGGATAACGTCAATGAAGTTAAAGTCAACAGAGCTAGAAATGTGATCCGAACAAGTCCAAAGGACTCACACTTAACACAATTCTGAAATCTGGCTAAAGGAGATTTGTCAAGAGAAATGTAACCTTTTTCATTTAAAACCTGTATGTGGCCAAAACTTGGAAAGTCATAAAAAAGATGACAGATGGAGAGAGGAGGTTGTTTAATTCTAAGCACATGTGACTTCGGCACTAGCGAATACATATTTTAGCACATTCCATTATTCATGTTTTCTTCTATGGAGATCATGCATAGCACATAAAGAAAGATCAATTGACATTTATTACTGACTGCAGACCCAGCCAGGAGTAATAGACCCCCTAACTTTCTTGCTCACATGGAGCCATAGGGTCTTAGAGAATTATGGAGCCAGGAAGGACCTTTGGAGTTGTCTCATCTGACCTTCCTGCCCACCCAGGGCAGGGCGTGAAGGATGAGTCACAAAGACGTCAAGCAAAGGCAGGGACAGGAGATAGAATTATTATCAAGCTAAATAGACTTGTTTTTTTTAAATACACTTGTTGTTTAGGAGTCAAGTAGATGAAAATGTAGCCCATGCCAATGACACAGAAGAAGATTGCTTCAGTCAGCATGACCTGATACTAATAGTTGGATGTTTTACTTCAGTTTTGAGAGAGACCAAGTCCACCAATATACATATACAAGTAGGAACTAGTCAGTGAGTCCAGAAACAGTATAGTTCAAGGATGTAAATTTCTGGAGGGTAAAGACTGCTTTACGTTGATCTTTGTACACTAGCATGGTGTCTGGTATATAAAAGGTGCTTAATAAATGCTTGTTGATTAGTTAATCAATTACCCTGGGGAGGATATTAGAAGAACTTTTCAACCTTAGTAGGTCATCTGTTGGGAGCATCCTTCATTGAAGTCATTGGGAGTTTTAAATATTTTTAAATTTTGTATTTTGGGAAAAAAGGAGAGGGTTAGACCTATGGTATATTAAGAGAATTAGCGCCTCTCTCAGAAAAAGCTAACCGATGGAAGCAAGTGCATACTATGAAGTGTGTAACATTTGATCAATATGTTGAAAAGAAAGATCAAAATGAGAAAATCTTAATGGGGAAAAGTGGAGAGGACTTGATTTTTAACACCATTTAAAAGCCAAGCCTTCCTGGATAACAAACTACAGCTATGAGACCCAAGAGACATCCTCTGCTTAAAAAGAAAGAAACCAAAATGAGATGGGGATGTCTAGACAAGACAAAAATTGGGCAGCTTTTCTTCAGGTCTTTTTGTTCGCTGATGTAAAATACAACTTCCTGGCCATCCCTAGTCTCCTGCAAAACCCATCAATTGCAGAAGTCCCAAAGACATAAGTAACTGGTAAAGCAATTATCTCATGGAATAATGACTAGAATGTTAGACTTTAATTCGGAAGGCATAGGTTCATATCCTGCCTCAGATGCTTTATGGTCCTGAGTGTCACCTAACTTCTGCCTACCCCAGTTTCCTCATCCACAAAATTGACAGTACTTTGTCAACCTTTAAGGGATGTATAAAGTCCAGCTATTAGTATGATCTGGGCAGGTATTATCTATGCAGTGATTAGAGCATCAGGAGGACCTGAATTCAAATCTGGTCTCAGATCTTTACTAGCTGTGGAACTTGGACAAGTCACTTAACCCCATTTGCTTCAGTTTGCTCATTTGTGAAAAGACTTGGAGAAGGAAATGGCAACCCAAGTGTAACGCCATGCACCAGCAGATTCCCAAAAGAATGCTACTGTGAACAGCTTTTAGAGTTCGGATTACACAATATAGTGAACACTCTGTTTATTCCATTACAAATCAAGACAAACATTCACAATGTATCACAATATAATATTCACAACATTACATCTTATCACAGAAAATGGCCACACAGTTTTCACTACAGTGGCCACAATATTCAGAACAAGGAACAATAGAATCAAACTTCTACTCATGGGGCAACTCAATACTTAATCATTCAATCAATTCACAATAGAATAATCAAACTTCCACTCATGGGACAGCCATTAACGTAATCAATCACTAATCTAGATTCACAATTAGTAAATATCTTAATCACAAATACAGTCATTAGAAAAACCACACAAACCCTCCACCCCTCGGTGTCCAGAAAACCTCAATTTCATCCAAGGGGAGGCCTTTACTTTACCTTGACTCTGGGTGGTCTCTCTGATTCCCTGGATGCCCTTCCAAGGTCCCAGCTCCTACTTGAATCCACCAAACACCTGGATTCAGAAGCAGACAGCTCCAAGGTCCTTGTCCAATCCTCAGAGGTAGACAGCTCCCAGGTCTTTGTCCAGTCCTCAAGGCAGTCCCTGGCACACACTGAAGTTCACAGGGTCCAGCACATCTCAAACTCTTCACCATTTCTCTTGCCTGGAACTCAAGGATCAGCCAGGCCACGAACAAAGTCTTATCCTGGTCATGCTTC
>CM053581.1:572457802-572476804 GCA_028627135.1 Pseudochirops cupreus
CTCCACAATTCTTCCTTCAGCAGGAGCAGCGTTCCAATTCTGTCTCTCTGTCTCTGGAAATCTTGCTTCTATACACACCTCAGCCAATCCCCTTCTTCCATATCAACAGGGGAGTTCATGCCTTCTCAACCAGACAGAGTTTGCACCTTCCACACTTAGCCCCAAGGTACTAAGTGCTAAGTATCTGCTAAACTGATTACCATTACACCAAGAAAACCCCAGATAGGGTCACAAAGAGTCAGACATAACTGAAGTGACTCAGCAATATTGCATTATCTAGAAAGACATCTACTCCTAGAAATGTGTAAACAAGGAATGTAACACTGGGATATTTCACCTGTGTTTGTTTCCTCCGCATTAGGGTTATCCTTGAAAGGAGCTCCGTGCACTGCCTTCCCCTCTAGTGCCTAACTATCTTCCCAGTTGCCTTTCAATCAATGTTTAGTGAATTAAATGGAATTAAAGGCTATTTTTGAGTTTTCTGAGCACACACACTGTCTATAAATGGTTGATTACATTACTACTAATAGCTAAGATGGATGTAATGCTTGAAGGTTTGCAAAATGCTTTACGATTTTGTCTCATTTTATGCTCACAACAAGCCTGGGAGATAGGTGACATTATTATTTCCATTTTACAGATACAGAAACTGAGGCAAGCAGAGAGCTTAAGTGACTTGTCCAGGGTGACAAATAGTGAGTGTCTGCACTTAGATTTGAATTCCAAACCTCCTGACTCCAAGGAATCCAATGTTCTATCCCCTGTGCCGCCTCTCTGCCTTGATTATCATGGTTTAAATGTGGATCTCTGAACGAAAAGTGGTGGTGGTGGGGTCTCCCCAGAGACCCCTGCCAAAGAGCTCTGCTGTGGAAGCATCTGCTCAAATGGGGCTCTGGGATATCATGTATTTGCATTTTGATAAGTCCCCTGGGAGCTGGGTTTGGGGGACCAGAGTGAATGGCTGGCTTGAACCCCTCGCACGACTCTGTGCTCCCTACCCAAATGCTTTGATTTTTAGCTGATGTCCTTTACTTCCCTGTTAAATACAGGACATATGATTTCATCTGTGGGTTTAAGGGCTTCCGGATGAGGAACTCTCTCCCTGCTAATGCAGATTCTCACCTTCTATCACGCATTTTAGAGAGTTGCTGAGAACACTGATAATCCCAGGATTACCCAGCCATTGTGTGTAAGATGTTGGGACTCAAACTGTGGTGTTCCTGACCCCAAGGCTATCTCTTCTTTCCTTATACCAGGTTGTCTCTTTTCTCCGTAGTTTTCCATGCTGCAATCACTTCCACCCTCTTTCGTTGAACCATTCCTTGTAATGAAGAAACACTTAAGCAAAAGCAAACATCCAGATAACCGACATCATATGCAATATCCTGATCCTGTGGTCCCCCACCTCTCTACTGAGAAGGAAAGATGTTTCTATAACTGTTCTCCAGACCAAAGCAGGTCATTCAGACCCTAAATTCTTATTCTTATTCTTATTCTTAATTAATTTATTTACTTTTAGTTTACGACATTCAGTTCCACCATCCCTTAAGTTTCAAATTTTCTCCCCCTTCCTCTCCTTCCCCTCCCTGCCACAGCGGCATGCAATCAAATGTAGGATCTACAAATATCTTCACATTAAACATTAGTCAGGTTGTAAAGAAGGATTATAACCAATGGAATGAACAATGGGAAAGAGGAAACAAAACAAAACAAGAAAAAGAAAGAGAGCAGGTAGTTTACTTCAATCTGCATTCAGACTCCGTAATTCCTTCTCTGGATGTGGACATCTCTTTCCATCATGAGTCTTTTGGAGTTGTCTTATAACCTTACATTGCTGAGAGGAGCCCAGGATATCCAAGTTAGTCATCACACATACATTATGTCAGACCCTAAATTCTTTGTACAGACATGCTTTCATTTGGCTTCCACCAAGCCAATTTGAAATAATGTCAATAAATGCATTCTCACTAACTCTCTCTTCCACAGCTTGTAAATGTCCAGAAACTTGACTGTATGTGATGTCCTTTGGCCAATCACTCAAGGTACAAATTGTTGTTGCTGCAGAACGCATTGGATCATGCTTCTCCAAATGTCCCATTTTCATGAAACACATACTGTAGAGGGGGACAGAGACACATGGGCTGTGTTTACCCAGTGCTTTTTCTAGAGGCTGTTGCCTTTCTCTAGAAATGCCCTCTTGTGCCTCCTAGGGACATTTTGAACTCCTTCTCCTGAATGTAAGCCCAGCTCAAGTACCAGGCTCTCCCTGAAGACTTCTTCCTTCCTCTGAGCACTCCTAGCCCTGTCTGCCTAGAGAAACAACTTGGGTTACAACCTAACCTGCTTTCATGTCTTCCTCCCTCGTCAGATTGTCTTCTTTGAGACCAAGGGCCGCAGCTTGGTGTCCTCCCATAGAAGAGACCCTCGCCTCACAGAAGGAGTGCTGGGTTTGGGTGGAATCAGAATGCTTGGGTTCAAGTCCTCTACTGGTTATTTTGGACTGATCAGGAGCAAACCACTCATCTCCCTGGGTCTTGTTTCCTCGTCTATAAAATAAGATGCATGATGCCCTATAATGTTCTTTCTAGCTCTCAACCCACAATTCTTGGCAAAGATGCTGGAGTGCATTTCCAGTGCCATTTCCTTCTCCAGTGAGTTAAGGCAAACAGAGGTTAAGTGACTTGCCCAGAGTCACACAGCTAGTAGTGTCTGAGGCTGGATTTGAACTTGGATCTTCCTGGCTCTAGGCCAGTTACTTCATCCATTGTGTTGCCTCACTGCCTTTCCCTGAGGGTGAGGACTACTATTTTACAAGTTGGCTTTGTGCCTCCATTGCCTAGCATGGCATCATATGCATAGTGTAGGCACTGTAAAAATGCTTGTTGGGTTAAATTGAATTGAGATGACTGCTGAGGTGTCAACAGGCTGAGGATCCTTTGATCTCTGGAATCTGAAAGGATATGCTACCTACTCCCTCTGGGATACAACCAGGAGGGAAGAGGCAATATTCACTGGACTTCTTTGAGGAGAACCGTACCAGGCTTGTGGGCCTGGAAGAGCTGGGATTGCTCCTATCTCAGATGTAAAAGCACAATCCTTCCTGCTACAACTTCAGGTCACCATTGTCTTTTGTGAGGTGAACAGCTGGTTATCGTTCTCTCCATCCATAGCCTTTTAAATCACCCTTCCCCAACCCCTCCAACTTTGCTGCTGTGCCAAATGAAACATGAAACCCCTTCTGAAAAGGGAGGGTCAGACCATGTCACTTCCTAGCCTGGAGCATCAGATTTGGACACCCCAGTTCTGCAGGGTTCTTGGAACTTCTGTTTGTCTCAGAAATGAGGCAGGGACAAGTCTGAGCTTCTATTTCTTATCTCTCAAACAAGTCTTTCATCTGATACCCAAGCAACTGGACCAATTGTAGATTTAAAACATTCCTTGGTAATGGAGTCCCATAAATCTCCATTCGGGGCTGCCAGCAAAATGACTATGGCTTTTGTACAAGAGGGAACTACCTCCCAACCTCTGAAGGCAAGGATGTAAAAAACTCATCACCCACATTGAGATGGCCCCTTACCCCACAAGGAACCTAATGAACTTTATAGACTGGGGTGGGGGTGGGGCGGGACAGCCCCAAGTGCAGGGTGGCATCCGTTTGCCCTACAATGCACAGATTCAGGACGGGAAGGAACCTTCAAGATCTTCTGGAACAGTTTTGTTCACCCCCACATTATATTGAGGAGGAAACTGGGACCCAGAGAAAGGAAGTCACTTGCCTAGAGGCACAAGGAGAGCAAATGGAAGAGTTGGGTTTTGAACCCACGACCCCTCATCCAACTGCTTTACATGATCCAATATAGCAAAGGTGACAGTGGGGGCTTTACTGCATGATGAGCTGGAAAGTAAATAATCTTTATGGAAGCATCATAAAGATTCAGTGGGCAGCCAGGTGGTGCCATAGAGCACAGAGTACCTGGCCTGGAGTCAGCAACACTCATTTTTGTGAGTTCAAATCCAGCCTCAGACACTTACCAACTGTATGACCCTGGGCAAGGCACTTAACCCTGCTTGCCTCAGTTTCCTCATCTGTAAAATGAACTGGAGAAGGAAATGGCACACCACTGCAGTATCTCTGCCAAGGAAACCCCAAATGGCATCACAAAGAATCAGACATGATGGAAAACTGAACAATGAAAAATAAAGATTCAGGTTAATCTAAGCTGGATGTCAAGCTTTTGGGGACTTAGAACTTTAGTGCCTTTTTCAGACATCAGATAATTTTTTCAAAGGTGGAACAGGCAGATATTCTTCAGGCAGATATCAGGTCATGGATAGATTTGAATTTATAAGAGAGGAACCCTGTTATAGTGGCTAGAGAGTTGACTTTGGAGTCAGATTCAGATTCTACCCCAGGGAAGAGTGCCTCTACAACTGTCTGAGAAACAGAAATGAGAGAGAAGGTCTGGGTCTGGGTCTGGGGAGGGACAATGGAATTGCGGGTTCTAACTTTGCCCCTGAAACGCACATAGGTGTGATCATCTCATTTCAGTTATCATCAGTTCAGGAAATGCCATGTTATAGAATTTTCGGGGGCTGGCAGTCAAGGGCACACATGGACTGTGTAGACTGATTGCCATAATTCCAAAGCAAATTAGGAACCATCACGCTAAGGTATTATTCCCCAGAAGACAATGAAATGTTTGTCATTAAAATGTTTTATTTATGCACCATCAGCCCCCGAAGAATCCTCTCTTGGAATGGAGCAGTCCTGGAAATCCAAGGGTACTTGAAAAATGGGAAGAATGTAGCTTTATTATTATTATTTTATTTAATAGAATTGTATAATTGATCAACATTTGCATAGCGCTTGATGAAGCCTTAGCTAATGAGTATTAAGATCTGCCATTTGATTCTCCCTGAATCTTTTTCAGCATTTATATAACACTCCCTGGTTTATGATGCTAATATACTAGATTCATGTTTCTGTTAAAGACTAAATGAAAGCAGCAGAAAGCCAAGTTTTTTATATCACCTCCGTTATAGAGGACCTTTCATCAGGAAAGGTTCCAAATGGCTTTACAGAGCTCAGTGAAACCCTTTTATTCCTGACGGGTCTGGGGGAAGGGGGAGGCTACCATCAGTGGGATTTCACCGGGTAAGAACTGAATTTGCTATGATGGAATAAGTAAGGAGGCAAAGGCCAGGGCAGGGCGTGTGTGTGTGTGTGTGTGTGTGTGTGTGTGCGTGCATGTGTGCGCGCGCGCGTGTGTGTGCGCGTGCGTGTGTGTGTGTGTGTGTGTGTGTGTGTGTGTAGGTCAATTACAAAAGCTCTTCCCTTACCTTGGAAACTTTCCCTTCTCTATGTAAGACTTAGCATGGTCCAAGGGCTAGAGTGCTCAGTGTGGGACTGGGAAGACTCGACCTCAGATCCCATTCTGGACACTAACAATAACCACGACAACAATTAGTATTTTCATAGTGATTAAGGTTTGCAAGCACTTCACAAACACCATCTCATTTGATGTGCACGGTAACACTGGGGGTAAGTGCTATTTAATTCACTGTTTTACAGATGAGGAAACCAAGGCAGAGGACACGTAAATGACTTGCCCATGGTCACACAGCTCATCAGTGTCTGATAGCTGTTATTGATCTCTTAATATCCCAGTTTCCTCACCTTCAAAATGAGCATAATCTGTTACCTTAGACCTGTCTTCTTAAAAGATCATTGTGAGGCTGCCCTGAGGTCAGTAGGCATCATGTTCTTTGAAAACCCAAGACTGCCGGCATATATGTGGAAGCAGCTGTTTATTACTGCAGCCTGGGGAAGATGGAGGGGCGAAGCCAGCAGGGTCATGCTTCCTGCTCCCCTTGACTCTGGACGAGGTGGTGCCAGATAGCTTTTTAAAAATTTGTGTGTGTGTTTTATTGCAAACTTAACAATTGTCAACAAACATATGTATTTCAATAGAAGAACAAGAAAGAAGCTTGTAAAAGAGACTGGAATCTTCTGTTCTCTGCAGTGTTTTTTTAAGAAGCATATCCTCAAATACTCATGGATCTTTGCTCTTGTCAGTTAGGGAATTCTCCCTGGGTAAGCCGCTTGCAGCCCATCCATGTTTATCAGCCGATGTAACTCTCTTTCATGCCCATGTCCAATGACATGAATGGTGGGTCTACTCAATGTGCTGGAGGCCTTCCAAGCTTTCTCCTGATATCATGAGACCGTACAGAAAGCCTTGTCTTCTTGTCGTCCTTCACACTTGGGCACTCTCATCTGCTTCTTTTTCTGTCATTCGGTTCTTGACTGTGCCCTTGATTTCTGTGATTCTTTGCAGTCTCTCTTTGGTCCCGTGTTGTGGCCTGTTGACATACGGCTCTCCATTGGCCTCTTGGTGATACTCATCTTCGGTTTTTCGGAGGCAGGATGTTCCAGGTCTTAATGCACAGTGGAGGTTGAATTGACCAGTGTGGGCCATTCCAGAAAACATGTGCTCAGCTGCTGCCTGAAGGCACGAGACTTTTGGCATGGATTATGTTCTACCTGTAACTTAGACCTTGTGTCTCAGAAGCAGCCTTCTGCAGGATGCTTTGTACCGTGTTGTGCCTACGGTTAAGGATGGTCATGTATGCTTGCTGCAAGTAGCAGGGTTTTTTCTTCTACTCAATCAGATGCTTTTTAAAAATAATCCAATGAGATCTTATAGTCTCAGCATCTTTCAGCTAACTGTGAGATGGTAAAAATGTGATCTATTGTGGAATATAGTTTTAAAAGCCCTAGTAATCAAGGATGCCCTTCATTCATATATAGGTAACCTTCAAAAAGATGCTGTATAGGTGGTAGGGAAAGTATAAAGATCAGTAGTTACTGATGTTGTTCCAGTTTTTTGGGGGTTTTTTTTGGTATTAGTAAAATTTGACAGCTTCTCCATGTGATTTTCCATGTTTTCCTTCGGATACTTTGTACATCAATCCCTCGACTCTCTTACCATAGCATCACCTACAGCACAGATCTCCTCTGTCTGTACTTGGTCTGGTCCAGCTACTTGTCCCATCTTTTGTTCTCTTTCGTGCCATTTCTACCATCTTTGTAAGCCCCCAAGGGACTGTGAGGTGACAGTCCTCATGTGGCAGCTCCACTGTCCCTGGTTGAGAAAAGCTTATTAAATGTTTGTTTGTTTGGGCATCTTTTTCATCTTCTTCTGTTTATTTTTTCTTGTTTCCTTCCATTTTTTTTTACCCTCGGACGTCCTTGGGATGACTTTGCTTAGTTGGCTACCATGTCAAGCTTTCTTTTAAGCTAGGCTCACTTACCCTCCACTGCTTCTTTCTGCTTTATGAGATAGTACTGCTCATAAACATACAACTTCTTTGTAAGATTTTAAAGATGAATTTCTATTCTCACCTGGTGCTGCCTATGGCAGGCAACTCTCCCCAGCTGGGTAGTAAATCAGATGCTGGCTGACTAAGGTATTGCTGAGGTTCATTGGTTTTTTTGTTGAGACAATTAATTTAGGATGGTTAAACTTCTGGATGAAATTGTTACAGTCACTGTTGGTGTCACGTCTGTTGTCCATTTCCTATTTTTTATTTTCAATAACTTATTTAAATAACACAATGTTAAATGACTTTACTTATATGCCATTATATACATAGTTTCTCATGTATACACATACACATATATGTAAATTTAGCAAGGTAGTAACAAAACTGCCCTATTCACTTGTGTCTTCACTTATTTTTCTTGTTTTTGTCTGTGTATTAGAAATGTTTTATTGATTTACTTTTAAAAATATCTCTCCTAAGCTACCATCCCTTCACCTACATTAGAACCCCTCCCTTGTGACAAAATACATATAGTCCAGAAAAAAAAACAACAAATTAAATTGGCCATGTCTGAGAATGTTGGGTTCAGAGAAATCTGAGAAGACTTTTATAAATGAATGCATAGTGAAATGATCAGAACCAGGAGAACAGTCTACAGGATGACAACATAACTCTGATCAAAGCAACAAAAAAAAAAATAGTGACTTTAAAAACTCATGATGAAGTATACCGTTCCCTCTCCCCAGCTGTCCCTTAATGGAGAAGTAATAAAACTGGAGACTCAAAATGAAATATGCTTTTATTAAATCATGTTTTCGGCCTTCTATTTAGGAAATTACTACCCAATAAGGAAATCTATCCAAGTTGTGGCAAGAAAATAGGGTTAGTTAATCCTAAGTAGCAATTTTAACATAAGAAATAAGGAATATTTATTTCATTCCCAAAAATTGCTGCTGCTGAATGTAAAGGAGGTGAAATGTTTGGTTCACAAAAGATTTGGAAGGACCCAGTGTCATTTTGATGAAATATTCAGTAGAATCTGGAATGACATAAACAATGTACCCAGGAGACTTTGCCTCTCTAGTCTCAGTTTCCATGTCTATAAAATGAAGAAGGTGGATTGTAATCCATCAGAATACAAGCTCCGGGGGAAGGGACTACTTTCTGCTTTTCCTTCGTATTCTCAGTGCTCAGTACAGCATCAGGTACACTTGTTGTCTAGTCATGTCCGACTCTTCATGGACCCATTTGGGATTTTTTTTTTGGCAAAGATATTGGAAGGGTTTGCCATTTCCTTCTCCAACTCATTTTACAGATGAGGAAACTGAGGCAAACAGGGTTAAGTGACTTGTCCAGGGTCACACAGCTAGGAAGTGTCTGAGGCTGGATTTGAACTCAGGAAGAAGAGTCTTCCTGACTCCAGGCTGGTACTGCTGGCCTGGTACATAGTAGGCACTTAATAAATGCTTGTTAGATTGATTTGGAACTGGTTGGTCTCTAACATTCCTTTGATGTCTTATGACGCCATGACCTTTATGTTACTGGCTTTCCCATCATGCTAGAGTATGATAAGAAAAAGCATTGAGGAGTACCCCCCCACACACACACCTGAGAGAATTGGACTAATGGCTTTGGTGGTCCCATATAGCTCTAAATCTATAAACCTGGGCACCTCTCCAGCCCACCTGGACTTCTTTGTCTTCCTAGAAACAACCCTTTCTTCTCCCTGTTGTCCTTTGAGACAACAATCTCAGGATGCCCCATTTCCCTCCACTTATGGCTGTATCTGCTTCTTAATCATCCAGATAGAGCCACACCTTGGATCAATTCCAGAATGGTTTTCAGAATAGTGAGAGGGAGTTTGTACTGAGGCATGCAAGACAACTTTACTATTTGTTTATGACTGGGGTCGGAAGGTCAGCTCTTAGTGCGCCAACCCAATTTGCTGCAAATGGTTCTTTACCCAGACCAGCAAAGGTGTAGGGTTTCCAATGTCCTGGTTCCCTGGCTGTTGCCATTTGCTTTGATCAGAGTTATGTTGTCATCCTGTAGACTATTCTACTGGTTCTGATCATTTCACTATGCATTTGTTTATAAAAGTCTTCTCAAACCTCATGACATCACATTGCTGTGATGAGGCCTCAGACGTGTCCTGGCCAGTGGGTAGGCAGCAATATCTTGGGGATGTGGCCGTGCCCTGGACACTAGCACTTGTCATTGTGTCTATGAGGAATCCTGAGGGGCCAAATGAACGGGGAGCCTTATGGTCATCAAAATCATTTGTGGAGGGTCTTGTCTATATATGTGACCCTGCTCAAAGCAAGTGGACAGACCTGGGCCTTGCCTTTTCAATCCAAGATAGGCCAAGTAGTCATGGTAAGGGCATGGGCAATGAAAATAAGGCAAGAAAACCTTTAGAAGATCCGTGTGACCCAGTCAATGGGACTGGCCGCTACATTCTGCCTAGGATACATATTGTCTTATGACCCTGGGCCCATCTTAATCTCTCCTGCCCCAGGCAGCTCTCCAACCCTTAAAGGTGCCAAGAATGAGTCAATCTGCGTTGGTTGAAGAAATCCGCTTACCAGGACAGCCCTGTACCAATGAAACTACAGATCCACGTGATGATGCTGATGGTAGCATTCATATAGCACTTTTGAGTTCGAAAAGTTCTTTATAAATATTATCTTACTTAATCCCTACAACAACCCTGGGAGGGAGGTATTATTATTATCCCATTTTACAAATGAGGAAACTGAGGCAAACAGAGTTGATATACCCAGGGTAACACAACTTATAAATATCTGAGGATAGACAGTGAACTCAGATCTCCCTGACTTCAAGCCTAGAGCTCTATCCACTGTGCCATTTAACTGCCTCTCCAGAAGAAAGGAAGACAGGAAGGAAGGAAGGGAGGAAGGAAGAAAGGAAGGAGGGAGGGAGGGAGAGAAAAAGGAAGGAAGGAAGGAAGGAGGGAGGGAGGAAGGAAGGAAGAAAAGAAGGAAGGAAGAAAGGAGGGAGAGAGAGAGGGAGGGAGGGAAGGAAGAAAGGAAGGAAGAAAGAAGGAAGGAAAGAAGGAAGAAAGGAAGGAAGGAAGCTTAGAGCTAGATCTTATAATTACATCAAGCATCTAAACAGAAGTGATTGAGTTTTTAAAAAATTCTCTTTGTTAATGTGAACTTAGCCATCCATAGATATAAATATTTAATTATACAATTATACAAGAAACTGTGAACATGTTATATACCATTTTAAAAAAAAAGAAAGCACATCCATATTAAATGTAACAGGATAAGAATGCTATATTCAACAAGAAATTGCTGATGATCCCTCATCCATTGCTGTTTTCTGACTCTACATTCTAATTCCAATTCCCAAATAAGGAGGAAGGGGAATGGAGGAGGATCTGGTGTCAACTTTCAGCAAATTGTCATTGAACTGAGTGAGGTCTTTGAGATTTTTAGCATAGTCTGTCCCTGATCTTTGTCCAATATTAAAGCAGTGGCACATTATGGACTATTATGGTAGAATTCAAATGTTGAGGCTCCACTGACCTTGATGGTAGAAAGAGTTTGCCGTTAAAATTTTGCAAATCTTTCATCTCTTCTCCTTCTAGTTTCTCTCTCTCTCTCTCTCTCTCTCTCTCTCTCTCTCTCTCTCTGTATATATATATGTCACAGGGATTAATTGATCTTTTAACAATGAATAAAATTCACTTGTAAATCAATGTTGAACAAAAGTAGCTCATTGATAACTTGTTCAATTTCTCCTGAAACTGGGCTAAGATCTGCTTTTTCTGTTTTCTTAGTAAGAAATTCTGGAGCTTGCAATCTATCATTTCATACTTGGACTTGGGGCTATGAAGTAATAAAGTAGTAAAAGGCTTCCATTTCTTTTAAAATCATTCTTTTACTTTTATCAATATCTCCCATCTTTATATAGCAGTAATTTCTGTGCATATCCTCTTCCCCTTGGCTATCCCTTAAAACAAAGATTTAAAAAGAGACAAGAAAACACCTCTAGCTGCTCACTGGATCCCAGAGTGCTGGAGGGTGTGTGTAATGGCAAGCACAGAAGTAGTTCACACCTTGTTTCAGCTATTGAATTAACACCTTGTTTCAGTTCAAGTTTCTTTTGAGCCTTGTATCAAGTCTCTTAAGAAATAGAACATGCAAACCCCATAACTTGTGAACCCTAGAACTCCTGAGGAGGAGCTAATGACTATATATAAGGAGAACCCCAGGCTACAGAAAGTAGAAGTGAAAACAAGACTCTTGTGGTGATAGAGTCAAGAAGGAAAAACCTTGTGGTATCCTGGCACTCTGTTTGTCTGCTCTGTCTGTGTTGATGTTTGTTTGTGATACTTTGTACAGAAGCCCTGGGACCTTACTGGAAGCCTTGAAAGAGGATTTTCTGGTTGTATGTTTACAGAAGTGTTGGAGGAGGGTTTTGGAGGTCCTGGGAGTTTACTGATGATTTCTGCTGACTTCTTGGACCTTGTTTGTGGGTCTGTGTTGATTTCTATGTTGATGATTTGTGTTGAGTTCTCAGACCTAGTTGGTGGGTCTGAGTTGATTTTGCAGACAGATAGTGAATTGATAATGGTGATGGCAATGTGTATGAATAGTATTGTGGTTGTGTTAAGCTTTCTATTCCCAGAAACAGGAACTGTGAAGGACTTGAGGTGGACTAGACACTGTGAGCTTCAATATGGAATGGGAACTGGATGTAGAACTGGACAAGGAACTGGACAAGAAACTGGGAGCTGCCTACCTTTGAACTCAGGTGACAATTGGAGCTGGGACCGTGGAAGAGGAACCATGGAAGCTGAGAGCCAGCCTTGAGTCAAGCTGAGAGAAGACTTTACTTGGATACTGTGTACTGATTGAGAAGATTATGATTTACTGTGACATAGGGGTGGAGAACTTTGACTTTTGTACTTTGTGATTGAATTAAGGATTTTGTGATTGACTAAATGAATGTACTTTGTTTGAAACTATGTGACCACTTTGGTGAAAACTATGTGGTTACTTTAGTGATAAGTTGTTGTGAATGCTGTATTTGGATTTTCTGTGATAAGTTGTAATATTCTGAATGTTGTATTATGATTTCCTATGAATGACTTGCTCTGACTTGTTATTGAATAAATAAATAGAGTGTTCACTATACTATGTAATCAGAACCTTGAAAGCTATTCACAGCAGCATTCTTCTGGAAAGCCACTGGAGCCATGGATGTTTATGGAGCAGGAGAATGTCATAGTCAGAACTGTGATTTAGGAGGATCCCTTTGGCAACTGAATGTAGCATGAACTGGTCAGAATCAAAATGAAAGCAGTTATTTTATGATGCTGCTTCTGATGCATTTTGCTTCTATTATGACCCAGAAGTAGACTCTAGACCAGCATCTAGGGCTGGGAAATGTTCTTCATATTTTCATCATTACTCCTAAATTTTGCCAATTTATTCTCCTCACATTCAATCTCTGATCTAGTTCTTTCATCCAGCCCCTCCAGTTCCACTACATTAATTTCTTTTTCATTCGGTTCAAGTCTTTTTTCTCTTATCCACTCCTTCCAAAACATCCCCACCCTCATGCCAACCCTCAGGAAGCCAGAATTGGAATGTAAAAAATTACGAAGAATTTGAAAAGTATAGAAAGATTTCTATGAACTAATTCAGAGTGAAGTAAGCAGATCCAGAGAAACCATAAACCTGAATGACTACAACAATGTAAACAGAGAAAACAACAACAAAAAGGGAAACCAAATGCTGTCTAATTATGTTGACTAAGCTCAGTGCAAGAAGAAGGGATCTGGGAATGCTCTTCCCTACCTTTCACACAGAGGGGGGAGTCCACAGATGTGGATCATTTTGTGTACTCCTGGACATGGTTCATGTGTTGGTTAATTTAGCTGAACTGCCTTTTTTCTTTTATTCTCTGTTATAATAAATGAGAGAGGCAAGGTATGTTTTAGGAAATATAACTAATGCAGAAATATTTTAATAGGCTTTAACTTCATTCTTATTGAAATTATTTCAAAGAGGGAAGAATGTGTACACACACTCAGTTGGATGAAGAAATCTATCTTACCCAATAAGAAAATAAGAGGAGAAGGGGTAAGAAATATGGTGGTGGGAGATGATAAAATGGAGGGTGGATTAAAGGGAGACAGTAGTCAGAAGCAAAACAGACTTTTGAGGAGAGATGGGATAAAAAGAGAGAGAGAGACAGAAGGATAAACAGAAGGAAATAGGATGGAGAGAAATATACAGTTAGTAATCATAATTGTAAATGTGAATGGGATGTACTCATTCACAAGAGGGAAGCAGATAGCAGAATGGATCAGAAACCAGAATCCAACAATGTGTTGTTTATAAGTGACAAACTTGAAACAGAAAAACACACACAGAGTTTAAATAAAAGACTGAAGCAGAATCTATTATGCTTCCACTGAAATAAAAAAAAGTCAGGAGTGGCAATCATGATCGCAGACAAAGAAAAGCAAAAGTAGACCTAATTGAAAGAGATAGTAAGGAAGACTATATTTTGCTAAAAGGTACCATGGCATATGAAGTCATATAAAAATTTTGCAGCAAATTTCTCTGATAAAGGCCTCATTTCTCAAATATATAAGGAACTGAGTCAAATACTTAAAAATAAGAACCATTCCCCAATTGATGACTAATTAAAGGATATGAACAGGCAGTTTTCAGAAAAAGAAATCAAAGCTATCTATAGCCATATAGAAAAATTTTCTAAGTCACTATTGATTAGAGAAACACAAATTAAAACAACTCTGAAGTACCACCTCACACCTATCAAAAATGACAAATGCTGGCAGGAATGAAGGAAAATAGATACAGTGATGAAATGTTGGTTGAGTAGTGAACAAGCTCACCCATTCTGGAGAATAATCTAGAATTATGCCTGAAGAGCTAGAAAATCGTGCATACACTTTGACCCAGCAATATGCCTACTGGGTCTATATCCCAAAGAGACAAAAGAAAAAAGAAAACAACTTAAATGTACAAAAATATGGATAGCAGCTCTTTTTGTGATGGCAAAGAATTAGGAATGGAGGGGATGCCCATCAGTTGGGAAATGGGTAAACAAGATGTAGTATTTGATTATGATGGAGTATGCTATAAGAAATTACAAGAGGTGTGGTTTCAGAAAAAATATGGCAAGACGTATATGAACTGATGCAAAGTGAAGTGAGAAGATACAGAAGATCATTGTGGTAATGACGATCAACTGTGAAAGACTTGGCCCAGAACTCTGATCAGTACAGTGATCCATGACAGTTTTGAAGAATTCATGATGAAAAAATGCTACCCACCTTCAAAGAGAGAGAATTGATGAACTCTGAGTACAAATTGAAGTAGATTTTCCTCACTTTTTGTGTGTGTGTGATATGGCTAACATGGAAATATTTTGCATAATTTTACGTGTGTAATTGATAATCTTTTTTATTACCTTCTCAGTGGGTGGGGGAGAGGTGGGAAAGAGGGAGAAAATTTGGAACTCAAAATTTAAAAAGAAAAGAATGTTGAAAATAGATCAATAATAAATTGGAAGATTTTTAAAAAGATATTGACTTTTTTTTTAAGAGAAAAGACTGTGGCACAAGCTACACTCCCTATTCCTAGATGCATTCGTCTTTGACTATGACATTGTGAGCTCCTTGAGGGCAGGGACTTACTATCTTTTGCTTCTTTTTATGTCCTCCAGTGCTTAGGGCACTGTCTGGCACATAGAAGGCTCTTAATAAATGTTTGTTGACTGACTGATATGGAGCATCATTTACTTGAATATTATGGTTGGGATATAATCAAGTTGTGGAAAAACTTGGGTTGGGGGGGGTGTAATTCATCAAGACTACCATGGGAAGGCAGAGCCACTGGTAACCCTCAAAATAACTGTCCCCATTTCCAACTGCTATGGAGAATTACATCAAGGTTCCACTCATGTCTCCGCCTTGGTGAGTGACAATTCAGTTATGGCATAATTGAACTGCAGCACATGGTTTGGTTGTTTTAATTTAATAGCCAAAGTGGGAATGTTTGACTTCATCCTAAGGAGCAAGAATGACTGGTTAGGATGATGGAGCCATAACCAAGCTCAATCACTAGCTAACTAAGACCAATATGGAAGTTGGGTCTGGCAGCCAAAACAGGCCTATGCTATAGCACCAATGGAGAAGCTGAGGACCTTGTAATTTATTAAAGAAAGCAGAAAGTAATTGAAGAGAGGACTATGTCCACTTTCACAGCAGTCAGTTAGAAGCAGCAACAGTATTATAATGGGCTCTTATTAAGTTAATAAGAATAGATAGAATTTTTTTATTCTATAGAAAAGTCTCTCTATTTAGCAAATAAAACAGAAAGACTGATGCAGCTCAGCCTTCATTCAGACTATAAATGGCATCTGTTAACCTTCAGCATTTTTTCCTCCTCTCTCTCCCTCCTTCCCTCCCTTCCTTCTTTCCTCCCTTCCTTCCTACTTTCCTTCCCTCCTTTCTTCCTTCCTTTTTCTTCCTTTCTTTTTTCTCCCTCCCTTCCTCCTTCCCTCTCTCTCTCTTTTTCTTCTTTCCTTCTTTTCCTTCTTGCTTCCTTGAAAAAAACACTGAAATAGAAGTAAATGTTTGCATGCTCAGACTCAGCAGCTTCTTCACATTTTAAAGTGTGTTTTCTTAAAATTCTGACCACTATGCCATTATAAACAAAATTAAGTGAAGAGCTCACCATGGGTTGGCAATTACTCCTGTTAAAAGCAAATTAGCCATAAATGCATATATATCTATGTGTCTAAAAGGAAAGATCTGCCCCTTCCTTAAATATTTACCATTCATTTCCTGATTGCACATGTAATGGGGCCATGTAAATACTGTCTTTAATTACTGTAATTAAGTCATGTGAGGCTTTCATGGATAAATAAAACCCTTGGTCTTTTCCATTTTCACCACTTGCTCTGTAGCTTGTTATAATCACAGAATCTCAGAGCTAAAGAAGACTGAGAGCCCAGAGGGACTTACCTTCCAGATCCAGACAGATATTAATTAAGCTATTCCAGGTAAATGAGAAATTCTCTCATTTTTAACCATCTTTAGAAATGAAGATTCTCGTCTCCCTCAAAAATTCCTTTCAGTATTTAGCAAAACTCAATGCCAAAAAATTCTATCCATGGGCTGCTCTTGTTTGTGATCAGTCTCAGCTACTCACAACCAGTTGCCCTACTTTGTGAATGCTCTTCCATGTGCTGTAGTTTGGCTCATCTCTACCCACTCTAACCCAACACGGAGAGAACCGTACATCACTGGAAGGTCTTTGAGGGCAGGACTGGTCATACTTGTTTTTATGTCTCTCCATTGTACCTTGTATTGCTTTTATTAGGGAACTCCCAATGTGGGAATTCCCTTTACCAATGCAGAGCAATAACTGTTCTTCAATTTACAGTCTTAGAGATTATTCAGGTGAATGAGGCTAAACGATTTGTTCATGGCAGGCCTTGAACCTGGGTCTTATTGCCTCTAAGAACACTCTTCTTCACTGTGACAAGCTGCCTCTACGATAGGAGTTGGGAGGTGAAAGTGAGGAATGAACGCAATTTGTTTTTAATTCATGAACCTATTCTTTCTTCCTCCCACCCCTGCCCTACTGGAGAAAGAAAAAGAAAAAAAATCCCCATAACAAAAATATATGCTCAAGCAAAACAAATACCCTCAATTGCATGTTCAAAAATGTGTCTTGTTCTATTACCTGAGTCCATCATCTCCCTTTTAGGGAAGTGTAATAATAGAATGCTTTATTACTGGCCCTCTGGAATCATGGATGGCCATTGCATTGACTATGATTATCTTTCAGCCTTCCCAGTTGTTTGTCTTTATAGTGTTGGTATTGTATAAATTATTCTTTTGGTTCTACTCATTTCATTCTTCATCAATTAATAAAAATCCTCAAATATTGTTGAATGTTTATAAATTATTCTCCTGGTTCTGATGTGCATCAGTTCATCCAAGTCTTCCCATGTCTCTTTGAAATCATGTATCTCCTCATTAGTACAACATAGTTGTACTAAATTGGCCACAATTTATTCAACCAAGATGGTGGCATAAGGACATGACTATAATGGTGATTCTTGCTTTAGGCATGCACTGGGCTAGATAGCCTCAGTAGTGCCTTCCAACTCACAGGTCCTAGGATACTGGAAAGTCTGGGACAAGGGAAGCTTGGCCTGACAAATGTTTAAGTGCACTGTGAGAGCCATGAGAGTCAAGAGTTGGAGAGTTGGATCTTGTAGCCAAAAAGTCAATGTAATCTTAGACTATGCTAAGCAAGGCATTGGGTGCAGGACTAAAGAGGCAACAGTCCCTCCATCCTTTGCCCTAGTCAGACCCCAACTGCAGGATCATGTTAAACTCTAGGCTCTATATTTTAAGGTTAGGTGATTTTCCCAGGGTCACACAGCTAATATGGGACAGAGGCAGGATTTGAACCCAAGTCTCATGGGTCTCCAAGGGTAGGGTTCTTTCCTCAGTAATCAGTTGAGTGTGGTCGAGTCAAGTCCCATGGCCATAACTAGCTTTAGGTCTATGCAGAGACTTTTAGGGTACATCAGCTGGACAGTGATTAATTAAGTGGAATGTGATAACACTGTAAATGTTGAATGAAGACCACACTTTAAAATCCTTTATATGATTGTTGCCAAACTTTCCCTCTTCCCAGGCTTCTCCATGTCTCATTAAGCCCTTTATTACAAGCTATTTTAAAAAAATCTCTCTGATTCACATGCTGCTTTGCCAAGGCTTTTGGATGCTCTTTGTCATAATGGCCAATGATTTGCATCAACAGGTGAAAATGGAGGCCTGGCAAAGGCAGGGAGGTGGGGTCTGTTTCTCAAGAGAGACCTTCCACAGAAGGTATCTGTAGTTCAGGTCTCCCCAAGAAAGACTGCAAACTCAAGAATAAGTGAGCAGGGTTACCCAGTTGCCAGAGAGCCAATGCAATCTTAGGTCTCAGTCAGTCAACCAGTCAGTCAACAAGCATTTATTAAGCACCTGTTGTATGCCAGGCACTGAACTAAATTCTGGGAACACAAAGAAAGGCAAAAGACACAGTCCCTGCCTTACGGACTCCCAAGTCTAATGGGGAAGACAGCATGGAATTCATTTTGTACAAACCAAGTATAGAAGGATCAGTAGGAGGAAGGTTACAGCTCTACCCTGCCCCCCACATTCTGCACTGGTCACATCATACCAGGAAGACTGGATTCAGTTCTTTTACAAACCTTAAAGTATTATATAAATAGTACTTATGGGAGCAGAGCCAAGATGGCGGTGTAGCAGCAGCAACATATCGCAGCTCTCACATAGCCACCCCAAAATACCCATAAAATAGGACTCTAAACCAGTCCTAGAACTCCAAAACACACACAGAGATACTTCCCACTAAAGTCAGCTCGGCTACGAGGAACCATATCAGCACTGCAAACCGAAACCAGCCTGGCCTGAAGCCGCAGCTGTGCTCTGGGGGCGGCTGGACGTGAGGAGCAGAGGAGCCTCTCTGGTGAGTGGATTAGCAGCAGCTGCAAGCAGCGTTCAGAACTATGTCAGTGGGACTTGCAAATTTAGGAGAGTAAAGCAGTCTGGCCGAAAGGCCTTGAGAGCAGAAAAGC
>CM053581.1:572477304-572492570 GCA_028627135.1 Pseudochirops cupreus
CTGAATTTGATTGCTTGTCCTTCCAGTGGGGGTGGGTGGCGAGGGAGGAGGAGAAAGAATCTGGAATCTGCAGTTCCATAATCAAATGTTATGAATGTGTATCTATCTATCTATATATATCTATATATGCAATTATTATTATTATTATTATTATTGACTACATCCAACTGGAACTTGAGATACACAGGCACTGTGGTTGGGAGATCCATCCTGTCCTACCGAAAAGTGACATAGGAGAGAATAGACTGGGGAAGGGGGGACACACTGGGATGGCTGTTTTGGGGCGGTGGGCGGGGGAAAGAGGGAGAGAAAATCTGTAACTCAAAATCTTGTGGAAATGAATGATGCAAACTAAAATAAAATTAAAAAATAAATAAATAAATAGTACTTATAATTAGAGCTATGAATCTCAGATCTATGGATATAGACCTAGAATTTGCTGAACCTTAGACACATTATACCTACAGCACCCCTTCCCCCACCCCAAATGTCTAAGAAACCTGTCAAAATTAGTAATTAGGTTAGTCTGCCATGATCTATTATCAATTAGGAAATTAGGACTCTTCATGATCGCTGTTTCCCTTTCTATGTTCACAAACCATCCCTTTAATAATACATTCTAGAATTTTGAAATTGACTCCACCAAAACTTGGATTCATATTATACTTTACTTAATACTAATTCCAAGATGGAGAAATCACTTCCCCCTTAAGCTTCCCATCATTTCCCTACTTCCTTCTTATCAGTCAGCATTAGGTCCAGACTACCCATTCCCCTTGTTACCTTATTTACCTGTTGAAGAATGCAGTCTTCATTAAGGCCAGTCTGAAACTTTTCAGCTGTTAGCATTGAGAGGGCTCTGACAGATGCTGGAATGTTGGACACAGCTGGAAAACCATTGTCACCACTATCTGGTGCCTCTGTACTAGGTTTTTGATCTGTTTCCCTCTGACCAGGTGGTTTGTAGTACACCCTCAGTACACCATGCTTCCATTTCTCCTTGTATTCATTAGATTCCCCTAAATGCTCTCCACTCTCCAATCCTTTCTTTCCTGGATTTATTCACAGGAATATATGCTTGTAATAGCCAATGCTAGCCCACCCCATCTCTACCACCACATAGCACTGGCCTCCTCTGTTCCTTCTAAATAAAGTCTTGCTCTCCAGAAATATATTCTAGTCATATGGAATAAAACCCTAACCCAAGGTCCCATCCTACTAAGTCTCCATGATACCTGTGAGGCCCTTGTGGTGCTAGGCACCATGCTGCATAGAGCTAGGCCTAGAGAGAGACAGACATGTATTGGAATCCTGCCTCAGCCTCTTGCTTTTGTTCTTTCTTTTCAAAGAGAACCAATGACATCATGGGGTGACATCTTGACCCCTGTGTGGATTGATTTAAGTGAGGCAGAGTCACACAAAGTCATTGGCCTCACTCTTCTTCTAGAGTAATTGAAATCCGTTGATAAGACAAAACTCCTACCCAGAATGTGGTGAATGGCCTCAGCATCTTCAGTGTCTCACCAAGCTCCAAGTGCTCCACAGAGCCCTCTCCACCTGCCTTTGTGGCCACTGGAGCAAATTGTTCTCATCCGCCCCTTCTTCCAGGGAAAGACACCCGCCTAACTCACCTGCAGGTCTGAGGCCTATTGGTTACCCTCAGCCTGGCTTAACCTGTCTACCATGATGGCTTACCTGGGTGTGGCCGATGCACATGCTGCAGCTTCTTGGAGCCACAGGTGAGAGTTGGGTGAACAGGTGAACGCCAAAAGTGAATGAGCGGCCCTCCCACCAGAGGTGCCAGTCCTCCCTGAGCACGCTATACACCCACAACTATAAAATGGTTATTGAGAGAATCAAATGAGATCATACTTATTAAGTGCCTGGTACATTTGTTAGTTAGTCATATTCAGCTCTTGAGGTTTTCTTGGCAGAAATACTGGGGTGCTTTGCCCTTTCCTTCTCTAGCTCATTTTACAGATGAGGAAACTAAGGTCAACAGGGTTAAGTGACTTGCCCAGGGTCATACAGCTAGTGTCTGAGGCTGGATTTGAACTCAGGTCTTCGTAACTCCAGGCGCAGCGCTTTATTATTAGCTGCCCAACTAGTGTATCTGGTACATAGTAGGCCCTCAGATGTTTGGTCCTTTCCCCACCCCCACCCCCAATGAGTTTTATTGCTGGCTCATTTCCTATGGTCTGGCTCCTGTTTGGTAGCCTCTGGGCTGGCACATAAATGGAATTTTCTTCTTTTACTTCCTTTTTTGTTTATGAAACACTAATTTGATCAAACCTAAAAGGCTCCAGGCAAATATATTTTATTCTTCTCTTCTTGGGTGTACTCCATCCCTGGCCAAGAGCCCTTCATCCCTCTGTTTTTAGCCATTATCTAGAAAACCAATCCTATTCTCAGATCCCATATTCTTAATCTGAAAAGTCATTTCTAAAAATGCCCTTCTCTTCTCAAAAAACAAAACCAAACCACCAACCTCTCACGAGGCAGCTGTGGGATAAGTGACTTGGAGCCCAAGAGAGGTTTCCTTATCTGTAAAATGGGAATGATAGTATCACATTCTGTCTACTTCATTTAGTTGTTGTGAGGCTTAAATGAGAATGTGTATGTAAAGTACTTTGCAAACCTCCAGTCTGTACCCATCAGGAAAACACAGGAGGGCCCCTAAGGTACATTACTTCTTTTACAGAATTATTCATAATTAGGAAGGCCACTTAACTTAGCATTTGATGGCATATTGTCCAGTATCTTATCTTCCCCAACTAGATTGTAGGTCTCCTCCTTCCCTCCCTGTCCGCAACTCCCTTTTCCACTTCTCCCTCTCCCCACAGTGTGCCCAGGGAAGCCCTGGAGGAAGATGCTTGGATCATCTTCCTGCTGAACTCTCCATTATAAGCCAACAGGAAAGAAGTTAAAAATAACAAATGGTTGCCTTCCTTCATTTCCCCCCACCCATCAGTCACTGTCAGCTTGATCTAGAAAATATGGTCTCTAATAGCGTGCATCGGAACAAACATTTGCATAACTGCTACCTCAGAGCCCATAACTCTGAGCTAATTGGCTGATGGTGATTAAAATGATTAAGTGACTGTAATTTATATGATTAACCAATTAAACCATTCTCCAGCGATTGGCCCAGGGTAGGTCTCAAGATGTGAGCTTGTCTCTCAGCATGCATGCCCACACTGTACAATGTTGAAGAGCCTTTCACGTACAAAGGTGAGCAAAGCCACTTTGCTGGCCGGTGGTCAAGGAGCTGTGGAGTACTTTAATCTTATCATGCAGAAGAGTCACACCCTAGAAGGAGGACTGGACCTCCTTCAAAAAGAGGTTGAGGGGTCTGGCTGCAGGGGTGTCTCTTCTCAGAACTCTGTAGGGTAACTGAAGATGGCAAGTGTCCAGGCCAAGCTGATTAAATCCCTTGCTCCCTTCAAAGTCAAAGGTCATTGTCAAATTACGCTGTGAAGGGAAAGGAAACACCCCCATGCCTTTGATTTAGTGGAGAGAAGTCCAAAAGACTGAGTTAATTTGCCAACTGACACATTTCAGGGACTCAGCAAGTGTGCGAGTGAGTAATAACTCCGCTCTTCAGGACCAGCTAGGCAGGTGGCCAGGAAGTACTAATTAAGCGTATTCTTTGTTAATCTCCTGCTAGCTTTGAGGAAGGGAAAGTTCACTTGTTTCAGCCTGTCAGCTTCTTCCTCCTTCCCTCTCCTTCCCTCCTTGCTCCTGCGGTGGAGCTTGGAAAGTGATCTGGCTGCTGGCCCTATCCCCCTCTCCCAGGCTGCCCCCAGCTCCCAGGCTACCCCCAGCTCCCAGACTACCCCCATCACCTTCTTCTAGCTGGAGCTGAAAGGAGACTGAAGAGACTGGACAGCGAGCTGAGTCCAACAGGCCTGGGGCAGCCTGGATGGTGGCCTTTGGCTCTGTTGGGGCTGCATGTAACTGCTTAGGAATCTCTAAAGGGCTGCAGGTAGTTGGCTTCCCTTTCTAGGGAACTGCAGCCCCTATCCCAAAGACTGGGGCTGCCAGGGGACCTTCTCAGGGGCCTTCCGGGTGGCTACTCAGCCCCAGTGCCATCAAGATTGAGAAGGTTTTACTACCCATTTAAAGAGTCCCCTAGGCACTTGTGCCCTGTCCAGGACCCTGATCAGGTCCATCTAGGATTTTGTTTGCTGTCAGTACTCTTTGCAATAAACATGGTGTGAAGTAACCTGGAGATTCCCAGAATGGAACCAGACACTTGATCAGCTGAACAACCAACCACTGGACTTCCTTCCTTCCTTCTTTCCTTCCTTCCTTCCTTCCTTCATTCTTTCCTTCCTTCCTTCCTTCCTTCTTTCCTTCCTTCCTTCTTTCCTTCCTTCCTTCTTTCCTTCCTTCTTTCCTTCCTTCTTTCCTTCCTTCTACTTCTTTTCTTCCTTCCTTCCTTCTTCCCTCCCTCCTTCCCTTCCTTTTTCATTCTTTCTTTTTATCTTTCCTTCTTCCTTCCCTCCATTCTTCCTTCCTTTCCTTTTTCTTTGATTCATTTTTTCATTCTGTCTTCTTTTCTTTCATCTCTCACTTTTTCTATCTTCTTTTTCTCCCTCCCTCCTTCCTTCTCTTCTTTTTCTTCCTTTTTTCTTCCATTCTTTCATTCTATCTTCCTTCCTTTCTTTTTTCTTTTATTCTTTCTATCTTCCTTTCCCTTCCTTCCTTTCTCCCTCCCTCTTTCTCTCTGCCTTCCTCCTGCCCTTCTTTCCTTCTTTCGCCTCCCCCTTTTCCCCTCTGTTCCTTCATCCTTTCCTTTTTTCTTTCCTCTCTTCTTAAACTGAGTTTCATGCACCTGTTTTTCATTCAGAGACATTAAAGCATGTCATAGTAAACAAAGTGTTGGGGTTGGGGAGGGGAGAGGGGGAGACCAGGACAAGCCTGTTTTGATATAAACACTCCAGGTGTCTTGGAAGTCTGGGGTTTGATTATTAACCTTGTTCTGAAATAAATCCCCCTTCATTCTTTGGTAGTTCTCAGGGTCATTTTAGGGTAAATTTAAGTATGTTTTCCTTTTAAAAGAATCATAAATAATGAATATTAATCCTTTGTTATTGCTTGTGTACCCATATAGAGGAAGTAGACGGTGTTTTCAGGAAAATACCCTTGGGAACTGTTGAACCTGAAAAAAAATATTTTGAGCTATTTGACAAATGCCAATGCTGGTGACTTCTTCCGGTCCTGACACCCCTGATCGCTGCTCTTTTCAAGGGCTTAGTGATGTCACTCAGTGGCTATTAAGGGAGAAGAGAAAACCCTGAGCTCAGACCTCATCAGGTCAAAAGCCATTCAATTCATTGCTAAATCTCAACAAATCCAAGAATTTCCCCCAAGTCATCATTTACTCTGTGTTTTTATGGTAACTGCCCGTTGCTTTTTGCAATGGAAGGGGCAGGCTTGTCTTCTCGCTGAACATCAGCTTCTGTGTCACTGGAGTCCAAAGGGGCAGCCGTGAGGCCGAAATTGATTTTCTGACAGGTTATAAAATATTAAAAGATGGTGAAGTTTTAAAACTAATTTTTAGGTATCTGTCTAAAGCCAAGTCCAGTTGGCCTAGAAGATCAATGAAGCAACATTACAGAGAAGTGCTGAACTCATATTTTCCTGGCTAATCTATATTTCAAAGATGAGATTGAGCTCTTAAATGACCTACCCCCAGATTTGATCTGATCTCCCATTAAAAACTTAAGCTTGAGGCATCAGTTTGGAAGATATAACCATTTCAGGAACCACATTCTGGCCGCTTGATCCTGAGAATAATGGGGGAAACGGTAACCTCAGAATCCATTCCTCACAAAGGCCTCTATGGAAATTTGGGGAGTTATTGGGAGAAAAATTATAATAACAATAATGTGTCTCCTTCTCTATATTAGCAGAATAATCAGAGATCTTTTGTTTCCTATTTTCTGGGGCTTATGGGAAGAGTTTGTGGTAGAGAACAGCTTAATTGACTATTGACTATAGCTAAGAACAAGGAATTTTTCTACATGAGACAAAAATTTTTCTGTGTGTGTGTGTGTGTGTGTGTGTGTGTGTGTGTGTATTGGGTGGGGTGGGGGGAGATGTTAGCGGAAACTGTGGCCAGGAATAAATGGATAAGTCATTCCAAGGTAGGTGGGGCTGATCCAGTTTTTAAATGGGTTGCCATGGGGAAGGTAGCCCTTGATTAAGTGACTTGGCAAGTCAGTTTCCTCACCTCTAAAATGGGCATAATAAAAACACCAACCTCAAAGAGGATCAAGTTAAATAATATTTGTGAAGTACTTAACACAGCGAGCAGCACAGAGTAGGAGCTTAATAAGCTTATTCTCTCCCCGGCTTCCCCCAGTGGAGGGACAACACCATGGGACGGTGGCTCAGGCAAGACCGTGCTACAGGCTGGGCTGCCATAGGACTATGTGGCACAGAAATGAAAAGAATCAAGATCTCCCATCTCTGATCTCTGTAGGGAGGAAGATGCCCAGATGTTAGCCGAGCTACAGGTGCTAGTGACAACTCTGCCAATAACCTTTTTGCACTTTTCAAGGAAGGACCTGGGGGAGAGGAGAGGAAAGAGGAGGGAGGAGAGAGGGGAGACCAAAGGAAACACATCCCTCCTGTCCCTGGAACCTGCCTGGTGCCCTGGAATTACAGAACCTTTCCTGATCTTCTTTAACGGAGGCTGGTCCTACCTTGGGATGGGAGGAGTTATTCTTCCTTCATTTCATCAGCTCTGTGCTACATACCCTAGGAGGGCTCAGAATAAGGAGCAATGGCATTCAAAGATTAGCCTGAGTTCAAGGGTGGTGCACTGAATGAAGATAGTGGAGAGAAGATCTCTGCTGCAGCCAACTCTCACGGCTGCTTGGTCTATCCTGGGAGGATGCTGGTGGGAGGGAATCCTGAGGTCCATTTGAGCTGGCATCACCAGAGGTCCGAGGGACCCATAATTCCCCCATAATAATTACCCATGGTGTAGCCCATCCCTCTCCAAGACACAAGTGGCCAGCGACTGCCTTCCACCTGCTCTATGACGATCTTATGAGGATGAATGAGATGTTCAGGATACAACTCAAATTCTCTGGAGAAATAAAAGCCTGAACACATAAACATGGAATTCTCCCCTTTGGGCACCTTCTGTCTTATCCATACCAGGGCAACAACTTGACAGACAGGAAAAGGAAAAAGCAAACATATCCCCCATCTCTGGTGGCCCATGTTGGGGAGAAAAGCCTGCTGGATCTGATTTGTTGCTGAAGCTACCCATGTGTAGAGTCTCCCCTCATTTTTATTCTTCATGTAGCTTTGAGGTTTTACAAAGGACTTTACAAACATGATCTCATTTTATTGTCACAACAACCCTAGGAGGTAGGTGCTGTCATTACCTTCATTTAAAGATGAAGAAACTGAAGCTGAAGGGGAGAATGTGATTTGTCTAAGATCACTAAACTAGTAAATGTCTAAGGCTAGATCTGAACTCGGATCTTCCTGACTCTGAGCCCAACACTATGCACTATGCCACCTCAAGCAAGGACTGTCTTCTACTTCTCTGGGTATCTCCCATGTTTAGCTAAGTGCTTTTAAATACAGCAAGCCTTTAATAAATGCTTCTTCCTTTATTTCCTTCCTTCTTTCAATTAATCCATGAACAAGTACTTATTATGTACCAGGCATTGTGTAAGATCTTAGGAATACAAAAGCAAAAATGCAATAGTTCCTTATGGAGTTTACATTTTATTAAGAGAGACAATGGGCACATAAAATATATATGTACACAAACTATTTTGAGCCTCTAGTCTAGGTGGTGCAGTGAATAGAGCATCAGGGCCTGGTGTCAGGAAGACCTGAGTTCAAATTTGACTTCAGACACTTACTAGCTGTGTGACCCTCACCAAGTCACTTAACCTGTTTACCTCAGTTTCCTCATTTGTAAAGTGAATTGGAGAAAGAAATGGCATATCACTCTAGTAATTTTGCCAAGAAAACCCCATAGTCACAAAGAATTGTATACAACTTGAATGACTGAACATTATTAACAACATTAACAATTCTGAGCCTCAGTTTCCCCATTTGTGAAATGAGGGGATTGGACTCAGTGGTCTCTAAGGTCCTTTCTGGCTCTCAGTCTATGATCCTATGATCTTAAATCCAAGGTAAAATTTTTGGAAGGGGAGAGGGCATGAGTAATTTGAGTGAACTGGGAAAGGCTTCCTGTAGAAGGGAGCATCTGAGCAGAGCTTTGAAGGAAACAAAAGATGCTAAAAGGTATTGGTGAAGTGGGAGTGCACTCCAAGCATGGTGGTCAGCCAGGGCACAGGTTCAGAGGTGAGAGATAGGGGTTGGGAATGAAGAATAGAAGACAGCCCATTTGACTGGGCCATAGGAGGAAGGAAAGAAGGATGGAAGGAAAGAAGGAAGGAAGGAAGGAAGGAAGGAAGGAAGGAAGGAAGGAAGGAAGGAAGGAGGGAAGGAAGGAGGGGAGGAGAAGGGAAGGAAAGAAGGAAGGAGGGAAGGAAGAAAGGAAGGAAGGAAGGAAAGAAGGGAGGGAGGAGGGAAGGAAAGAAGGAGGAAGGAAGCAAAAAAGGAAGGAAGGAAAAAAGGAAGGAATAAGGAAGGAAGGAGTGTAATATGTGAGAAGGATGGAAAGGGAGGTTATAATCAGGTTATGAAGGGCTTCAAACACTGAAGAAAGGAGCTCCATTTTGATCCTAGAGTCATGGGGAACCATTGAAGTTTATTGAGTAGGAGAGTGCCATGGGGAGACCTGTGCTTTAGGAAGATCTCTTTGACAGCTGTTGTAACTTTGGGTCTGGAGGTTGCTGAAGAATCCATCTTGTATTTTATCTATCAGGAATATCTCTCTGCCTTGGGGTGGGTGGCAGAGAGAATGATGAAAGTCTGGGTTATCAAAGTTCTCCCTGTGTGAATAGAAAAGTCATACAATTGGGTTGTACAGTAGAGCTGGGGAACATGAACATGACCAACCCCTTTCCTGGAAAGAGTTTCCTTTATGAGGCCTCATGGCCTGGATAGACTCACACATCCATGGCCCAGACACATTAATTGCTAATCCATGTGGGAACTCACTTTATTTCAATCTTCTGAAGATCTCTGATTTCACCAGTGAGAATCCTTTCTCCACCAACAAATTCCAGCCTGGTCAGGTTGGGCTCTACTGACAAGCTAGGGGGTTGTCATGTAGCATTGTGAAGTTTTGCAAAGTACTCTGTAAACAATATCTCATCAAGATAATTGAAGTCAAATAAATTCATGGAGAGAGGCCCATTGTAAGGAAATGGACTTTGAAGTCAAATCCTACTTCTGAAACTTAGTAGTCATCTGAACCAGAGTCACTTGGACTCTTGGACACTCAGTGACCTCATCTATAAAACTGGGCATAATGTTGTCATGAGGATTAGATGAAAAAATGCATGTTATGTTGATATGTGAAGCTTAAAGCTGTAGAGAAATGGCACCCATTCTTGCTGATCTATAGAACAATGTTTTAAAAAGAGATTTTGTTGATATTTTTCTCTCTATCTCCTAGATTTCTCCCTCTATCTCTGCACTTGCCCCTTCCCAGAGAGCCCTTCCTAAGAAGAGAAAATGCAGCAAAATTGATCAACATGTTGAAAAACAGTCTAACAATGTAGGCAATGTTGCACACTTGTGGATTCCTATCTCTGCAGAGGAGCAGGAATGGTCTTGGAGGACCAAGCTGTGCCAAAAGGCAATAACAGACACTTGATGAGATTCTTGAGCCATGTGTTCATTAAGAAGGGCTCAAAGCCCTGGTTCAGATTTCAGTGTCTCATCTGGTGACTCATTGTGACCTCAAGATCAGGGTGAATGAATATTGTCAAGATGAGTATCAGTGGAACATGGGTTAGAGTTCTGGCCAGCAAACATGTAAGTATGGTGCAAAGCATCTTCCTCCACCCAGCAGAAGAGTAGTGTATGTGCGGGATGGAACAAGGCAGCCATTGTCAGCCAGGGGACGAATAGATTGATATGCTCACCTGTGCTTTTGATACAAGGGAGGATTCGATTTGGGAGTCTGGTTGGAGAAGAATTATGAGGAAGTGATATTTATGTAAAAAATAGCACCAACAAAGCATTTTTTGGGGGTATTAAGATCTTTTCCTCCAGGGACGAGGTGGGAGGGTGATTATGAGTAGAGAGGAGAAAAATGCAGGCGATAATAATAATAATGAAAAATAACAACAACAGCAATTAGCATTCATATAGAACTTTAAGTAGATTCTACAGACTAGAGGAAGACTCGTGAGCCTTGTAACGGTGGATAAGGGAGGAGAACGAATCATGACAGCTCCAAGGTTGGGAACCTGGATGACTGGAAGAATGGTCTTGCTCCTGACAGAAATAGGGGTAGGGTCTGCATAAGGGGCAGGTCGGAGAAGTGTCTTGGGTTCTACTGTAGACAGGCTGGGTTTGAGGTGACCATGGCATATGCAGATGGAGATGTGACAAGAAAAGAGACAGTTGACATGGGATTGGAGCTCAGGTGAGAAAGATAAAGTGGGGATGTATAGATGGAAGCTGAGAAATGGCTAAAAAAGTTGAGAGAGAGAGAAGAGAAGAGAGGCTGGGACTCTGGGCCCTAGTGTGCATCTGTTTACAATTGGTAAGACACTGATAACAGTATTGCAAAGGACATTCAAAAGTAAGGGGAGAACCAGGAAAGAACAACATCATGAAAATCCGGGGTGATCAGTGTGCAAATGCTCATCCAAGGGGTCAAGAAGGATGAGGAACAAGAAAAGCCCACTAGGCCTGATCATTGAGAGATCACTGCTACCTTGGAAAGAGGAGGCTCATTTGAGTAGTATAATTGGAAGCCAGGTCATAAGAAGCTGAAGAAGGAGTGAGAAGAGAAGAACCAGAGACCAGGTAGAGACAACTTTTTATAGGAGTCTAGCTATAAAAGGGAGGAGAGATATAGGATGAGGGTCTGAGGGGATGGCAAGGTTATGTTAAGTTTCTTAACAAGGAGGGATCTCTGAGCATGCTTATAGGCATCAAGGAGGGAGTCAGTGAATAAAGAGAGGAGAGGTTTTTGAAAGAGAAAGCTCTTGAAGAAGATGGGAGAGGATGGCATCAAGATCACAAATGGTAGTGTCAGCCTCAAAGGGAGAACCATTCCATCCTCTGAATATGTAGCCAAGGAAGAGAAAATGAGAGACAACGTTGAGATGTAATTTGGGGAGAAGGAAGGACTCACAGTGGATGTCCTCAATATTTTTAGTAAAGTATGAGGCAAGATTCTCTCATAAGAGAGAGGTAAGAAGATATCATATGGGTAGCTTGAAAGGAGAAAAAAAGATTTAGGATAGATCCTGTGGAAAATGAAATAGGAAGTCAATTAAGAGAAAAAGGATTGCCTTGCAGCAGTGAGGTAACATAAATTTGTAGTAGACATAATATCTTCAATATTTACTAACATCTTTTGTATTTTGGTGTGAAAGGTAGTTAACAACAGAATGAGGGGCATAGTGGAAGACTGGGCTTCCACGGGGGTAGGGATTCAGGCATCACAGAGCTGAATTGAATAGGGATAAAGGAGCCAGGAAGGGATATTGTCTTTTGGATAGCTTTGAACTCCAAACCGCAGGAATAAAGGTTGTCTGACCTGGGTCCCTCTCCCAAATGAAGGCCCCAGGAGAAACTCACCAAAAGGGAAAAGAGATGGTATGGTGGAGGGATACTACAGAGTAAGACTAAAGTGTTGAAGTCTGACAGGTCAGAACTGCAGTTGGGAGGAGAACATCAGTCTGCTGTTTCAGGAAGCCATCTTTTAAGGAAATTTAACCAGGATAATCAATTGAGGCAGTGTGCCATAGTGATTAGAATGCTGGGACTATCTGGGCTCATCCTGCCTCTGAGAGATACAGACTTTGAGACCCTGGTCAAGTCTCTTAACTTTTCAATCCTAGAGGCACCTCTTTAAGGCTACATTACCCAAAAGGTGCCTACCTGCATTAGTGGAAGAAATTTCCTTCTCTGGAAGTGTCCTATACCAATGAAATCACAGATTTGGTCTCAATCCTCTAAAACAAAAAACAAACAGCAGTTTCAGCTGCTTCTCTTTGGCCCTTGAATCAGGCATCTCTCCTGATCCCTGCCTTCCCTTCTTGGCACAGACGCTACCCTGGAGGTGGATGGGAGTCACCAGATCTGATTGGTCTGGATGCTATGCAGCTCTACAGTTGGCCTGCCTTTGGTTATTTAATGAAGCTCTGGGTCCAGGGGAAAAGCCCAGGAAGGTCTGGAGCAAAGCTTTCTGTCTTAAACAGGTAATGCCAGACACCTTGTGTGGCATCTGCTCCCTTGGAGAGGGCCAAGGGGGCTGGGGCTGTTCTTCTCACTGAGCTCTCCTGCCCAATTCCCACCCGGGAAGGGAGAGCTGTGTCAACCCTGGAGCTCTTTCCTCCAAGCAGCCCAATAATGCCAGATCAGAGCTGCTAGTCTCATAATCAGACTTTAATGGCCGTCTGCTTCCCTTCCTCCATGTTTATAGTCCTCTACAATATGATTGGGATTTGGGTCCCAACAAGATAGTTAAAAGCCCACAATTTGCACTGGGTGTTTTATTTTTTCAGAGTTAAGGGAGTAGGCAAATGTCCCTTTGATCTTCCCACCATGGATGGGATGGGGGGGGGGGAGGAGGAGGAAGGGCTGTTTTTAAGGCACATTGTGTTAAATGGACACAGGGCTGGAATGGAGGCTGGCCTTCTGGGTGGCTCAGGAATTCCCTCTGAGGTTTTTATTCTCCCTTCCCCCTCAACAACTTCTTTATTCCAACCCAACCTCTAACAACCAGCTACCAGCAGGGATAGTGAAGTAGGAAAAAGACAGCAGAAAAGGCATTAAGGCCTATAGATGAGGTGATGCCACAGCCCAGCTTTGAGGCTCACTCCTGAGAGCACACCCTAAGAGAACGCCAAAGAGGTTCTACTCTGGACCAGCTTGTGGTTGGGCAGGATTTAGATGATCTCCTCTCCTCCGTGGGAAGGCTGGCCGAGGGGATGGTCACCCCCCCCACCGTATGCTGCACCTGATTTGGGACTCTGATCACTGTACCCCCTGCCAGCGGTTAGGGGTGTGAGAGACAGGTGGCCTCTTACCCAGTGGAGAGAGAGGTCATCAGAGGAGCCCCGGGCATCTGGGGCAGTGCATCCTCAGCTCCCTGGGCATGGCACCATTGAAATGTGAGTGCTGTGCATTCCAGTGACTTCCCTGGGCACCACAATGTGGGCAGCAGCGCTTCATTATTTTAATCAAGCTCATTGCAAGAGTAATCATTGTTGCCATCGGTATCCATCATCAGTAATTCTTCCAATGATGGCAGTAAGTGACAAGGGTTTAAACTGACAATAAATGATAAGGTGTGGGGCTGAAATTGACACTCCATTGGACTTTCCCGAGTTGCTCTAAATACTCCTGGGCTCACTGTGCAAAGAACTATTCATCTATGACAAGAAGCTGGAACTTCTGGAATATTTGCTTTTGTTTCCCAAATGGATCAGTTCATAATATTTGCAAAATCCTTCCTTTAGCGGGTGACAGTCACCAAGTCCAGAAGCCATTTGGAAAGAAGTGATATAGCTCTTAGCCCAGGGTGGCAGAATCCAAGAGATTCCCCCTTCTCTGTCCTAAATATGTGTTAGCTGACTTAGGTTTCTTGCTCCTGAATAGCAAAGGGGAATAAAGTTGTTTTGATTGCAAAATGGCCCTTGGCTGTTTCCTCATTCTAAGTGGAAGCAGGATGAAAGAAACCTGAGGGAATGGGCTTCCATTTCCTGTTCTGATTAACTGAGCCTCTCTCTCTCTCTCTCTCTCTCGGGCTTCTTTCTGAGATGATTGAAATTCCTCAAAATTTAAATAAGATCCGCCTCCCCCCCAACAACAATAACCTAGTAGCTCATTATTCTTGCTGCTGCATTTCCATGGCCCAAGTAATTCCAGTGCCCAACAATTTGTGCTACAAATAATTTTAATTGAGCCAAGAAGCCCTTGACATTTTAGAAATTACCTCCTATTTATAAAACTTTAGGAAGGCACAGTCCAGGCAATCTGACCTCTATGGGATTTGCCTTTCTTTCTTTCTTTCTTTCTTTCTTTTTTGGTCCACTTGGGGGATTGAATTTTTTTTGTTTTCATTGAACCAAATTACTTTCACTCCTAATTTAGTTTTTGCTGTTGCAAAGCCAATTTGATCTGTCTGCAAAAATAGCACCAGCTATGAAATACCCAGAATCCATGGGCCCTTATGTATCAGAAGCCAGCTTGCCTACAGAGTATACTTTGAAGGTTGGGAAGGGAAACTTGTAGCCTGTCCAGAATGGTCCGCTCTGGGGGTGATCAAATGTCTGGGATGGAGCAGAGGGGATTCCTGCAGGGGGAGGCTGGAAGGAGGAGGTTGAAATACGTGGTGTTTAATGTCCTTTCCACTCAAAGGGAAAGTTGTAGAAAGGTAAATTTCAGCTCTACCCAAAATAGGTTCTAAAAACTGAAGACTCTCAGGAACACTAGGATTTTTTCTTTCCCATGAGTTTATTGTCACTTTGGCAAGCTATTTCATATAGCTTTATCTTGTCTGAAGACAGGGAAGGGAATAAGCATTTATGTACTACCTATTATATGCTTTGCTCTTTTTACATATATTATCTCATTAGATCCTCAAAACAACCCCATGAAAGTAGGTGCTATCATTACCCCATTTTACAGATAAGAAAACTGATGCTGAGGGTGTCGAATGATTTGCCTAGGATCACATGACTAGAACACGTCAAAGACAATATTTGAACTCAGGTCTTTTTGATGCCAATTCTAGAACTCTAACCACTGTGCCATCTACCCAAATTGCTGAGATATTGTCATGGTTCTAGTCTGGGGCTGCTATGACCCCTCTTGAATCAGCTGCAGCAGCAAGGCTGTGGTCTCCCAGAACTCCCCAAAACATGAAACCTTCAGTGACGTGCTGGGTGGAGTAGAGGGTTATCACACTGGGTGGACGGGCAGACTAGGTTGGCATCCAAACTCCTTCCAGCGTTAGGACTCAGAAAGTCCAGCACGTGTTTTGTAGTCCTTGAAAAACACCGTTGGTGCTAACCTTCCTTTCATTATATTTATGTAACAACATGTCTATGTTAATTTACACATTCTTTTAATTTGTACAGAACTCTCACCCCCATTCTCTCATTTGTTCTTCATAGCAACCCTGC
>CM053581.1:572493070-572511889 GCA_028627135.1 Pseudochirops cupreus
CACCCACCCATCCATCCATCCATCCACCCACCCATCCATCCATCCATCCACCCATCCATACATCCATCCATCCATCCACCCATCCATCCATCTACCCACCCATCCACCCATCCACCCATCCATCCATCCATCCATCCATCCACCCATCCATCCATCACTACTTCTAGTCCTAGGGCCAAGTAGAGCAAGTCCAATTTCCCTCTATTAGGTGTGGCCCCTTCAAGCACCAGAAGATGGCCATCATGTTGCCCCTAACTCTTCCCTTCTCCAAACTAAACATCCCCCATTCCTTCTTTTGATTCTGCCATGGCAGAGACTTGGAATCCTTCATGCTATCATCCCCTGTCCTCGCCCTTCATCTTTACAGTCTTTTTACACCCCCTGACATTGGCATCCTTGCCCTTCCTCACACCTCTAAGGACTCTGGGTGTTTTCATTAGCTGTCACTTATACCTAGACTTCTCTCCATCCTCATCTCTACATATAGACTTCCTTCGGATCCCAGCTAAATCTCCTCTACAGAAAGCCTTTCCAGATCCCCCTCAATGTTATTGCCTTCTCCTATGTGTGTCTTGTTGACATCTAGGTGGTTGCATGCCCTTTCCTCCATTGGACTGTGAGCTTCTTTAGAACAGAGACTCTCTTTTGCCTTTCTTGATATCATCAGCATTTAGCATAATGCCTGGTATACAATAGGTACTTAATGCATGCTTATTGACTGGCTGACCACTCTTGTTGTCCTCTAATTTCTCAATGACTTTCCTGAAATGTGGTACCCAACACTTAGCACAACACTCCATTATCCGCAATGGATGTTGGACCTCAAAATCAGCTTTAATATAAGAATTTGAATAAAGACTGATGAATGTTTTGGCCATGGCAACTCTCCATACTGGAAACCTTTCCATCATGGCAGAATGGGCCAAAACCGGTGCCTCACCAACACAGTCTTGTAGAGTCCTAGGTCACCTCCAGGGCCCAAGGAAGCATGGGAGAAGGGCTTTTGAGGAGGTCAAGCTGGAGATAAAGAATCAACAGATTTTTTTCAATGCGTTCACCAATTTTGCAGAATTTTTTCTCTTCTTTTTTTTCTTTATTTAAAAAAAGTATTTGTGATAAGGGATGACTCTCAGGGAGGGGAAAAAAGAGAGATGCAGGAGAAAATCTGGGTAATGTAAAAACAAAAGATATAATTAAAAAGCTATTTTAAAAAGTAATTTTCCAAAAGTTACTAAACACAAGAATGGGTGGTTTACCAGGGCAAATTGTGAAATAGCCTCTGAAGACCATTAAAAAGTTAGGAAAATTTTCTGACTTCCTGTGCATTTGGAGCAGCTTTAGTGGAGGCAGGGGATGGACCAGATGACCTTTCCAAGCACATCTCAGAGCTAACATGATATGATTCTATTATTTGAGCCTCATGAATGACACCTCCTAACAGCAGAAAGTTTAATCAGAAATCCTACATTTCACCCTCAGGCCTTCACACCAGTAGGAAATCCTGGGCAATTTACAAGGGTCCATCTGTTTAAAAAAACAGTTGGCTGCTCTGGCTGAGTTTCCTTAGTTTTGAACTCTGGGACAGTGATTGCTCCCATCATGCCCTGATGCTCAGGCCATCTTTGTACTGCTGGTCTCTGAGAGGAGCCAAGAGCCCAGCATACCTGGAAGCCAAGACCTCTTGTTCAGATTCAAGCAATGCCACATTTTCGATGGCAAAAGTCACCATCTTGTCCTTTGTTTGAGGGACTTAAGCAAGTTCTGGGCCTGATGATGCCAGCTACCTTGGTTCCCCACAGGGTTCCTGCACCAAATGAACCAAGATGATCTAGATGGAGGCCCTTGAGCCAGGAAGGCAGAGTTCTAGAGTTGCTAGGTGTGAACATTGGGCTGTGAAGGATATTGCAGTGAAGTTTCCCCATTCTGAAAAATCAAATCTAGAGTGGCTTCAGCATCCACTAGGCCTAAGTTTAGAGGTCACCTGACCTTACAGGAATCTGAGACTTAGAGCAATGGAGACCTTCCCCAGTGCCACCTCAGCACAAGATATGCCAAATAAGGATAAAACTGCTTTCCTGGCCTTGCGTTGGACACCCACATGTTTCCGAGTTCTTTGTCTCAGAGACAGATTCCCGCGCTTAGGTTGTGGGCCAGCCTCCCTACCAATGAGAGTGAAGGCCAGTTGGCGAGACTGGGTTTCTGCATTAGAAGGTTATATAACTATGGGCTGGCTTCTACCTGTTGCTCCATCCCTGGCAGATGCCATTTGAGCAACAGGGGCAGAGTCCTTTCTCATGAGAAAGAATAAAAACCTTTTCTGACCTCAGATTCAGACTCCAAACTCTTTCATTTCACATAGGACAATGTTCTGACCCCTCTGCCTGGAGGGGACAATGGAAAGAACCCTGGTTCCAGAGTCAGAGGTTCTATGTCCTGATGCTCACTGCTTACAAGACTGAGTGATCTCCCTGGGTTTTGGTTCCTTTGGTTCCTTCATCAGTAAATGAAGCCATCAGTGCTGACCTCTGAAGTCCCTTCCAACACCCCATCTTTGCTCCCATGGGTCACTTTGGGTAAGTCACTTCATCCAAGTGACTTATGTGAGCCCCCATTTCCTCATTTATAATAGACTCAAGACTCAGGATGAGATGTACATTTTTAGACTTGACCAATGAGAGAATTTATTGCATTTGACTATGCCCTTTTGTTATTGTTCATGGTGGAGAGAAAAAATAAGTGTTTGACAACTGGAAAAATAGTAAAATAAAAATTTAAAAATAGAATGAGGGGAATGGCCTCTGTGGTCTCGTTTCACTCTTGATCTGTGGCCAACTCCAATCAGCCTCCTTTCTAGGCTCATCTCAAGTGATACCTACTACAAAAGGCCTTCCCCAATGCCCCTAGAAACTGGTGAGTTCCCTCTGTGTACCTAAATTCTTTTTTTTTTTTTTTTGCTTTTTGGAGGGCAATTGGAGTTAAGTGACTTGCCCAAAGTCACACAGCTAGTAAGTGTGTCAAGTGTCTGAGGCCAGATTTGAACTCAGGTCTTCCTGATTCCAGGGTCGGTGCTCTATTCACTGCACCACCTAGCTGCCCCCACGTACCAAAATTCTTTTGTATTTGTTAGCCTGATATGTACATGGTGTCCCAGAAGTCTTAGTAAAGTTTTAAGCCACTGAAGCTTTTTATTTAAAAAAAAAAGCTTATGTTTTCTATTTACAAATAAAATTGTGTATAATCTATAAAATGTCAGCCTCTTGAGAGAAGAAGCTGTTTTCCCTTTGGTTTTGTGTATTTAACACGGTGACTGGCACATAGTGGGTTCTCTCTGGTTGATTTGAATCCAAGTCATTTGACTCTCACTCTCCCCCTACATCCTGATACTTCCTGCCTGTCAGGAAAAGCTTGGTTTAAATCCTCCTTCAGACACTGGTTAGATGACACTGGGCAACTCACTGAAGCCTCTGTGCCTCAGTTTCCTCATCTATAAATGGGGGTGTTGGACAACAGGACCCCTGATGGCTCTCTCAGTACTAAATCTATGATCCTATGAGTCTTCTCTGTCACTCATTTTCTCCACCTTCAAAATGGTGGTGGTGGAGGCTTAGACTGGATAACCTTCCTGTTCTAAGATCCTGTGGCTCTGTGATGCACAGAGGCAGCAGCTTGAGAAAAGGGCAGAAGTGGGTGGACATCCTTCACAACAAAAGGTCCATTTTTTTTGCTCCAAAGATGCAGGATTCCATCCCTTTGTTAAAGCCCATGAATGGGCTAAGAAGTGACTTCCGGAAGAGCTTGAGCATCCTCTGGGCCAACAGAACCCAGGTGACATTGGGCAAAATCTCAGAGAAGCCCATTTCCTCCTCTGCTAAATGAGGAGACTGGACTCAGTGACCTTGGATGTTCCTTCCAGCTCTAAATCTATGAGCCTAGAGGCCACTCAGTCTCTATGGGATCTAATCCACAGGTGTGACTGCAAAATTCCCGAGTACAGCAGGAGCCAGATTAAAATGAAATTGGGAAATGGTTAATAAAATAGATAAAAATACAATACAATGCAGATAATGTTATTTTGTGTTTTTTTGTTTTTTTGTTTTTGCAGGGATCCATTTCTATTGGACTTTGACAACACTGGTCTAGCCTATTGTGACATTTTTCAAGCATCTACTCTGCTCAGGGCACTGTGACAGCCACCAAGGAAACAGAAGATTGAGTAACCTTCCAGGCCATGCTCTCAGGGAGCTTAGGACTCCCAAATGGGTAGCTTTTAGGTTCTCAACCTTAAAATGGGTATATGAATATAGTAGTCACCTACCTGGCAAGTCAGTGTTACTGGGGAGTGCACAAGATTTTGAGGATTAAGATTCAGATCCCACCTCTGATACTCATCTTGGCTCAGTCACTTATCTCCCTGGGCCTCAATTTCCTCATCGATAAAGTGAGGGTGATGAATTAGAAAACTCCATGAGATTTCTCCCAGCTCTAGAGCAATGGTTCTAATTAAATTACTAAAAGGTGATATTATGGACATATTCATGTTTTTGTGTGAATCTCTATCTTGAAAAGTAAGCAAGGGGAGGCCAGCGAGGTGGTTGCTGCCTCCACTCCACTGTCTTAAATGTATGAATTCCACCATTAGAGATTCATTCCTTTGGATTGTCAATACTGCAGGAACTTGGAAGATCCCAAATGAAAATGGGGCAGTGTCTCTGGGAGGAGTGATTAGCACTTTAGCTTATCAGTTCACTCCTTACCAGGATTTACTTCTCAATAGAGATCCTAAGAGAGGACACCAAGGGTCATTGGGAAAAGGCCCCAGGTTAAGCACTGATGGGGAAGAGGGAAGAGGGCATGGGAGGGGAGGATGGGATAGATACCTCTGCAGACTTCACAGTTTTGTCTCTGGCTGCAGCATGGCAGGAGCAAAGGGAGGAACTTGAAAACAAAGAAGTTGAGAAGTGAGAAAAGGTCCTTAGGGACAGTGAATGCTGTCTTAAAAAGACAATGTGAGTTGTTTTTTAACTAGGGGGAAAAATCCATCTATTTTTATAAGTTAATAACTCTTCTACTTGGCTTTCTGAAGGCTCTTTATTGGGACTGGATTTATTCATATGGAGAGAATGTGCCTGTACCCCACTCACCCCAGCTCCCCCAAATGCCCTGATTGGTGCAAGGCTAAAGTACATTCTTGTCCAAGCTTCCCAGCCAAAGGGCTAATGCAATATTGTGCTAAAGCCCTCACTGTGCACACATGCACTGTCTCCATGACAGCTCTGTAGTCCCAGAGAGCAAGGATGGTCCCTGCATTCTGATCTATTCGGTCATGACTGCAATGTCCCCAAGAGGATCCAAAAGCATACCTCCCTCTGCTACTCAAAGCTTGCTCTGTCTACCCAGCTGAACCTCAGACCCATGCCCCAAAGTGAATGCCTGTCTCCTTAATTCACAAGCTCAGGTATCTGGGAAGCAAATGGGGACATTTCTAGGTTCTGTCCCATTCAAGGCATAAAGCAGCCCCATATATAGTTGTGTGCCATATTGCAGTTTGGAAAGGTCAGTGAGCAATGCACTCATGCAAGAAACATTGTGAAGCTCCTACTGTGTGCCAAACACTCATAACAGCATCCCAGGATCTGAGTTGTAAATAACCTTAGGAGTCATTTGGCCCAACTCTGACTTGAACAAGAACCCCTCTTGCCCAAGAGTTGGTCAATCATCTTCCACCTGAAGCCCTGCAGTGGGAAGAAACCCACTCCCTCCCAAGGTGACCAGGTCCACTTTGGGATAGAGCTAATGGTCAGGAACTCTGACTATACCCAAACCCACGTGTGTTTTTCTGTAATTTCCACCCATTGCTGCTGTCTCTGCCTTCCTGGGGCCAAGCAGAGGAAGTCTATTCTCTCTTCCACATTTTACCTCTTCAAATACTTGAAGGCAATTACCCTCCTATCTCCCCCTAACAAGTGTCCTCTATCCCAGTCTAAACGTCTCCATGTCCTTTAAAGAGTCCTCACAGAGCAGTCCTCAGTCCTTTATGTTCTGGGCTCTGTCTTCTGGACATCCTCCAACTTGTCAACATCACCGCTCTCTAGGCTCTGCTCCTGAGTCTCTGGATTTTCCATCTCCTCTCCAGCAGCCTACTCCCGCCTTCCCCCACCCCCAGGCCCCTCCTCCAGTTAATGAGTTCCTGACCAAAAAACCCTTTAACGAAGTGCCCAGGCCATTCATGCTCACTTCTCTCCCAGCTCAGCTCTGGACTCTCCAAGCATTTCCTTCATGTCTCCATGTGAGTACCATCCCCTCATTCTGCACCCCTCCACATTCTGGTTCCTTTTTCATGTATTGTCTTTACTCATTAAAATGTAAGTTCCTTGAGGGTAGAAATAGTCTTTTTCTTTATTGTACATGTATTTCCATGCTTAGCACAGTTCCTGGCACACAATGGACAACTAATGAATACTTGGTTGTGTGTGGAGGTGATTGACAAGGAATCTTGGTTGTGAAGAAAGTCTGTAACTAAAGAGAAAGGTATGTCTTTGGTCCATTTCTCTTTTCCTTTCTCATGCCAATCTCTAGACAAACCCAAGGATGATAAGACCTTAGGTCTACAGCTCAGGCCATTCAGTCCCACCCTCTCATTTTACAGATGGGGAAACTGAGGCAAGTGAGCCAACTCCAAATCTATGGTGCTCTTTCAGTCCTGGGCAATGGGCCGTGTTTTTGATGAAGGTGAGCCTCAGGGACCTGCTATATCCTGACTGCTGGCTTTGTACTTGTTGAGAGACAGAACCTAAGGCCTCCTGTCCATGTCTCCAGGCTGCCCATTTACCACACTTGGTATCTTTTATTTCTGCTTTTGTGTTATCCACACTCGCTGGAAGAATGGAAGCCCTAATAGAGAGCTCCAGGATACACAGGGCTTTGGGGACAGATACAGAAGTGGCTAACCCACCATTAGCCGCTTTGTACTGGCAGCCAGGGTTTTTGGGTTCTATGAACTCATTTAAATGCACTTTCCCTTCATGTTTGGACTATGGGTCCCCAGGGGCTTAATCAGAATGAAAAAGAAGCAGCCATGCCATCCGCAAGCAGTGGCACCTCGGAGACCCTTTGCCTGCATCTCTGGCTGGGAGGATGTTTAGATTTATACACATTCCCCCAAATCACCTCTGAGGCAGAAAAGGAATAGAGATGGTGAAGATGGGGCTGCAGCTATCCCAGGGAGGAGCACAGAAGGTTGGTGAGATGAAACAGGGTGTGGACCGGGCTCCTGGCCACTGACCTGAGCTGGGACCATGAGGTGTTCTGGGTCAGAATCCCAGGGCAGAGACCATCTGTTCATACCGCAGAAGGCTCGCAGGCACAGAGCTGGGGAGGAGGTAGGGAGGAGGGGGATTTCAGAGGCCATTAGGTCTAACTCCCTCACTTTAAAGAGGAGGAAACTGAGGCTCAGGGCAGTCACAGGCAAGTCAACAAACATTAAGTGCCTACAGTATGTCAAGCACTGTATTAAGCATCAGGGATGCAATGAAAGGCAAAAAGACAGCCCTTGCCTTCAAGGAGCTCCCAGTCTAAAGGGGGAGGCAATGGGCAAATAAGCTCTATTTGAAATACTTTGGAGATAGTCAACAGAGAGAACCAAAGGGTCCCAGATTTAGAAGTGGGAGGGACCCCAGAGTCATCTGGTTCAATGCCTTCATTTTACGGAGGAGCAGCTGAGACCCAATGAGGTTGAGCGGATTGTTCAGAGGAAGGGGCAGAGCCAGGACTCGGAGCTAGGTCAGCTCCTCCCAGTGGGAAGGAAGGTGCCCAAGAGGGAGCCACATGAGGCTAAAATGGAATCTGAGATGGAAGCTAGCCTGCTGCAGGTAACCTAACAAGGGCCAGCTGGGAGTGAGAGTCAAGTGATGTAACCTGAGCATTCACATCTGCCCAGCTGGAGTGAGGAGAGGGGAAGCCCTGGTGCCTTTTTATGGGCCACATAACTTGAAGGAAATCAAATCCACCCCTGAGTTATCGTCCAGCCCGTGGTCACTGGGGTGTCCTTTGAGAAGCGAAACCCAGATACACTTGAACTTCTTTTGTCAACTGTTGGCTCCTGACCCTCCCCATCTCTCCAGGGCTCGTGCAGCAGAAAATCCTGTGGTTCATTTGAAGGGTGACAAAGGAACAATGAAACCATCCACCCTCCTCTACCCAACTGAGTAGGATAAAGCCTCTAGCCTTGGTCTCTGGGAAACTAGGAGAAAAAGCACAGTTGCAGCTGGAATCGTGGTTCTGTGGAGAAAAGACCCTGGATGAGGAGTCTAGAGACCTAGATTTGACTCCTAACTATGCCCTTTACTAGTTATGCCTCAGTTTCCTCAGAGGTCCTTTCTGATTCTAACTCTGTGATCCAAAGGTGCTAAAGCCAGCTCAAACTGGCTCTGGAGAGCTGATTGTTAACTTTGAACTACAAACCAGGGGGAAAGTGAAGGAGACAATGTTAATGAGGCAGATAAAACTTTAAGATGTATTGTGCATACACTTTTCTTCAGAGAGTTGGTTGTCAAACATTTACCAACTAGAATCCTAACAGATGCCACTAATATAGAACTTTAAGGCCCACAAAGCACTTTAACCTACATTCTCTTATCTAAACTTCATAATGACTTGATAAGAGAGGTGTTATTATCCCCATTTTGCAGAAGAGAAAACTGAGGCTCACAGCTATCAGACAAGATAATCTTTCTAAAATGCCTGGCACAAAGATGGTGCTTAATGAGTGCTTATTCCCTTCCCCTCTCCACTTAAGTGACCTTCTCATGGTCACAAAACTAGTAAGGGCAGTTTGAAAGAGTCAGGAGACCTGAGGTCAAATTCATGCTCTTCCATTTACTAAAGCTTTGGGACTTTGGGCAAGTCACTTAGTTTCTCTAGTGACTCAGTTTCCTCATCTGTAAATGAAGGTGAGGAGACTGGACTAGATGACCCCTAAGACCTCTTCCTGCTCTAAACCTGCAGTTCTTGGATGTGTTTCACTCTGTTTCCTTGGCTACTCTGCCCCTCTAGGTTCCTCTATGGGTTAGACCTGAAAGGACCTCAAAGATCTCTTAGAGAAGAGGGGACCAAGGACCAGAAATGCAGAATGACTTTCCCATGGTCATACAAGCAATAAGTAACCAAGATAGGATTGGAACCCAGATTCTCATTCAGTGCTCACATGGCTTCATAATGAGCCTGAGTTGAAATGTCCTCCCAGGACACAGATTTGTTTGTTTCCTGGGTTTGACTTTCTGACTGAGGCTCTGCTTATCTTGTTTGCAGGGCATTCCCTCAGACCTTTGCAGCAACTGCAAAGTCGAGGTGAGTGAATTGATGTAAGGGTGACTTCAGGGATCCACCTGAGCTAGCCAGGCTGGAGGCTGCAGTTCCCCTGGTGCTGGCCAATGCCTTTCCTTCAGGGAAGAGGAAAGATGTGCCCTGAACTCCCTAGAGTGCAGAAGCAGTTCAGAAATATGGCATCATAGATCAAAGCTAACCACTGGGCACACAGGTCAAGGAACGAGGAAGATTCGGAGACAGGAAATAGAGTCAGAAAACCAGAAATTCTCAGTTAGGTTAGAAAGGGTGGGCTAGCAGGAGGCAAGCCCTGGGCTTCTTACTGTAAGGGTCCCATGCCCCCACCACATGTTCACATTCATACCCCCTACAGTGGGGGCAAAGAACTGGAAACAAGGTGGGTGTCTATTGACTAGAGGATGGCAGAAGTAACTCAGGTTAATGAATGGAATGGAATATTTTGTATTCTAAGAAATGACAAATGTGAGGAATTCAGAGAAACATGGGATGATTCATGTGAACTGATGCAGATTTTGTTAATCAAAACCACAGGAATGTAGATCTGAGGCAGCTGGGTGGCCCCATAGTACACAGAGTGCTGGGTTTGGAGTCAGGAAGACCTGAGTTCAGATCCAGTCTTAGACACTGGATAGTTGTGTGACCCTGGACAAGTCCCTTTACCCCTCATTATCTCAATTTGCTTAACTGTCAAATAGGGATTGTAATAGCACCTGCCTCACAAGGTCTTAAGGAACAAATAAGATGATATTTGTTAAGTGCCTGGTATACAGTTGGTGTCATATAAATGCTGATCACTTTCCCTTCTGTACACAATGACTGCAAATCATGTAAATGGAAAAAATCTCAACTCTGAGTAATAACATCCAACCTTGGTCCCAGAGAAGAGATCAGGAAACCCATTTCCCTCCTCTTGGTAGAGAACACAATGCTGCATACACTCAGATGTATTCACTTCATGGTCATTTTTGACTTAACTGTTTTGCTTTGTAACAAAAGAGGGTTCAGTTGGGGTGAGGGAAATGTCTGAAAATGATTGTGATGCAAACACAAAAGATATTAATAAAATTATATCCTTAAAAATTCATTGCTGTGTGACAGAGAAGGAATAAGGCCAGACAAAGGGATGTCCTCCCTTTATACAAGTCTTTGTGAGTACAATGTGGCATCCTGCTCATGCCCACCATGTACCCCCTGCCATGGCACCTTTAGTGACTGGCCTTAATTCTTTGCAGATTGTGGTTTCTATGCTTCATGGTCATAGAATATAATGACAAGAACTTTGCTATTTTAAAAAATGGGTCACTCTTGCAAAGAGATGCTTGGGGCTCCTTGAAGGCACTCCATGATTTCCCCAAAGTAATCCAGCCTCCTCTTCTCCTCTCAGGCCCATTCTTTACACTTCTTCAGTGTATTCTGATGGACCAGCTTTGTAAGGGTGTCCAGTCAGCTGCTCCTCTTAGCCTGGGCTATAAAGGGACTGCTCAGCAAATGTTTGTTGAATGACCCAGAAACTACTGGAATGGTCCAGGAAGAGAAAATCATAGCATCCAACTCATCCCCTCTCTTCCCCCTCTGCAACATTACCAGCAAATCCAATTACTTTTTTCTTAGTTTCTTGGGTTAATTCATTTAAAGTGACTAAGGCTTGCTTCTCCTAAAGCTCCTTTCATCCATTCACTCATCCATTCATACAATGTGCATTTAATAAGAGCCAGTGTGCTGAGAAAACAGCATAGGGTTTATATATAGAGAGATAGAGAACATAGACAGAGAGCTGCTGGTGCTGGCATCTTGCGTTCATTCAAATCCCCCTCCCCCCCATATTTATTGGCTGTGAGACCCTGGACAAGTCACTTCTTGTTGTTTTGGGCAATTCTTTAAGACTATAGATAGCAGAAGAGCTGTAAATCTGTACTGGTAGAAGGAATTTCCTCACCTGGGAATTCCCCACATCAACAAAATCCTGGATCTGCCCCCCCCCAATACTGTACCCCCTTAAAGAGTGCCAAGACTTGGGGTGCAATGACAATAGCCAGTCTCTTTGTTCAAAAAGCTTAAATCAAGCTTTAAGGATTAAACTGGAGTCTGGAAGCTTGCTTTTTCAAAAATTATTTTGCTAAGTGTATTCCAGTATAATGTAATTGTATGTTTTATATTTTATACCTTTAAAAACATTTTTCTCAGAAGGGTTCACCAGGTTCACACAAGTTCATGCTACAAAAAAGGCTGAGAATACCTGGATTAAACTCTGTGGTGGGAAGACAGCATCAGAGCAGATGAAATAAAAACTGCATAGTAACAGCTACCATTTATAGAGTGTTTTAATGTTTACACAACACTTTCCATCTGTTAATTACTTCTAGGGAAAAGTGTTCTAGCAACCAGTGAAATCAAGCATAGTCTCTGGATCTGAGCCTTGAAGGGAGCAGGAATTCCAAGCGTTGGAAGGGAGGAGAGAGGGCATTTCAGGCAGAAGGGATCACCAGAGCAAAGTCTTGGAGGTGGGAGATGATCTCCTTTCCCAGAACTCCTATCCAGTACAAAAAGGCTTCTGTCCCAAAGTAGCATAATAGTTCACTGTGCCTTGAGTTCTTGGAGAGAAAGGTGTAGTATAAATCTTATTGCAGACATAGAGTAAATACAAGGAGAAAATTGGTTTTTACCACTTCAAATAGCTAAATTGAATATAAACAAGGATCTGAGGTTTGGATATTCTAAGCTTTGGATATTCATAGAAAACAGCAAGGCAGAAAGTATACACTCTGTTTGGGGTTTCAAATTGAGTCCTTTGCTTTTTACTGCTTCAGTTATTTCTGCATTAGGCCACCACAAACCAAGTAATGGAATCTTCTTTCCAGGCAAAAAGCCGACAGAGAAAATATTTTTCCTCGCTTGTAGGTATCTCCCTCCCCATCTACCTTGGAAAATATGCCATGTTATTTTAGTTTTACCTGCAGAGATCCCCTGGCCAGCATCTCACCCAAATCAGCCACCAAAGAGCACAACTTCTGAGCATCCGTTGGAAAGAGTATTTCCTTTTCAGCTGCATCTGGATTAGGGGAAGCTGGTCTGCTGGACCACAAAGGGAGCAAGCCTTGTTTCATAGCCAACCCAAATATAGAGTGCTGGTGGCATTCACCCATCTGGCAGGAGGGGTTTAGATTCTAAGAAACACCATGAATTCATTAGGGGAAAAAAAAGAAACCCACTATTATTATTTTGGTTAAATAAAACTTTGGAGAGGAACAGATGTAAAATTATATGAATGGAATAACTGAATACTTTTAATAGGGCAGTGACTGGGCGCAGTGTGGAGGAAGGAAGATCATGGCTCAGTGGAAAGAGTACCACCAGACCTAGAGTCTGGAAGACCCAAATTCAGATCCAATCTCAGATGCTTACTAGTTGTGTGACCCTGGGCAAGTCACTTCACCCTGTTTGCCTCAGTTTCCTCATCTGTAAAACAGTGATAATAATAGCTTCTACCTCCCAGGGTTGTTGTGAGGATCAAAGGAAATGATCATTGTAAAGTGCTTGGCACATAGTGGGCACTATGTCAATGTACATCCTTCCCTACTTCACATCCTCTTAACTACCCCATCTTTAAAACATTTGCAGACCTTTTCAAACATCTGGGCTCAGCCTTGGGGCACCAGAACCAGAATCATGGCTCTAGAACCAGAAAGGACTTTGGAAATCACCAAGCCCACTCTCCTCCCCATTTTACAGATGAAGAAACTTAGGCCCAAAGGGAAGAGATTTGCTCCATGGATTATAGGACCATGGAGATACAACTAGGAGGGACCTTAGAGGCCATTGCGGTTCAACACCTTCATTTTATAAATGAGGAATCTGAGGCGTGTAGAGTATAGAAGAGCACGGCCATGGGTCGCCTCTTCCATTGACTTTCCCTCTGGGTCACCCAGGAGGTGCTGTGGCAGGGTCCCAACCTTCCTTAGAATGGTGTTCACTCAGAAATGTTGGCTGGGTCCTGCCCGGCGAAGGAAGGAGGATCAGGCTGACCATATACAGAGTGAAAGCAACGATGTCAATCGGGAGAACAAAAAACAAACTGAATGTTATGTAATGATAACAATGAACTTTGGCACCAGAAATGAGCTGAGAAAATAAGGGCCCTTCTCTCCTTTCTTTGTGGAAGTTGGGGGCTATGGGTGTGGCATATCACATACGCGACCGGACACAGCTCACGTGCTGCTTGGTCTTGCTGAACTCTGTCGTTAATCGTTGTTACTTTGTAACGGAGCTATCAGAGAAAGGAATATATTCAGAAATGAGTGCAGGTGGGAAAACAATTGGTAACAATAAGGACGAGTTAAAAGAATGTTGATCTTTGTAGTCTAGAGCTTTGGATCGGCCGGAATCATTGTCTGGGAGGATTAGCGCCTGGCTCCCGGGCCAGGATCCCGCTCCTGCTCGCTTCAGCCAGGATACACTTAGGTGAGCCTCATGACAGAGATACTGATAGCAGGCATTTATATAGCGCTGGAGAATTCACGAAGCACTTTATATAACTTATATCCTAGCATAATGTGCGGGCAAAAAGAGGCCCATGGTAACAACGGAAGGACACACGAATGAAAAGAGACCCCAGACAAGAAAATACCCCTTGGTGAACTCTTCTGATTATCAACGCCCTTGCTAAAATGTGCTTCCCGAAACTAAGTCCAGCACTCCAGAGGCAAGGCTCAGGGTGAGCAAATGCACTGGCAAGGCAGGGGCCAGTGAGAGACGCCTTCCGGACCCTGCGCACTCTGCTTTTCTAAACGCAGCCTAGAATTGCATTAGAATTTCTGGCTGCTTCCCCGAACTGTTGATTTGTACTAAGCCTGCAGTCCATGGAAACCATGAAATCTTTTCCAAACAAACTGCTGTCTATTTAAACCTTTTCCATCTTGTTTTGGTGAAGTTTATTATGTGAACCCAACTGTGAAACTTTACGTTTACTGATGTTAACCCACATCTTATTGAATGCAGCCTATCCTCTAGAGATCTCTACTACCACACAATCGTAAGCAATTATCACTTACCAACAAATTCTCTGCTTAGGTATTTAAAAGATACCCAACTAAGCCACATAATTTCTAGATCGATTAGCATAAATGGCAGTTTTATTGATAGTTTCCTCGTTTTCTTTAATCTTAGCATCATATATACACACATACACACTCATATAAATACACACACTCATACATAGACAGAGACACAGAACACAGACACACACACTTACCAATTCTTTCTTCTTCTGAAGCTGTATTTAGCTTCTCCCAGGTGTGCATTAGGTTCTGCTAGAGCCGCGGTTCTCAACCTTCCTAATGCCACGACCCTTTAATACAGTTCCTTATGTTGTGGTGACCCTCCACCATCAAATTATTTTCGTTGCTACTTCATAACTGTAATTTGCTACTATTATGAATCATAATGTAAATATCTGATATGCAGGATGTATTTCCATTTTTACAAATTGAACATAACTGACAGGTTGAAAACCTCTGTGCTAGAGAGTATCTTTCTAATTACTCTTCTCCTTACCCACTAGTACAAGGTAAGCTTCTTGATGGAAGGACTATTTCATTTCTTGCTTTATGTTCCTAGCATCCCTTGTACACAGTAGGTGCTTGCTGAATAAATGCTTGACTCTCAAACCATGAAAATAAAAGATGTGGTCTGTCTTTAAAAAAAAAAAGATTTTTATTTATTTTGTCATACTCTATCTTTTATAAGCACTTCATTAATCTACAACCTCCCAGGCTGTTTTTCAGAGCAGCAGTCACCAGAGTAACATCTCCCAAGATAGCTTTGGAGGGAAAAGAAGAAAAGCACCAGATCCACGAGTAGCCCAAAGATGCAATAATTGTTCTCTTAGTAATGTAAAAAAAAAAAAATGTCAACAGGCATATAACAGATGGGCAGAACTTTAAATGGAAACCGGGTGTGTTTTTAGCAATGCACTAACCTGTGATCATTCATTGTAGGGGGAAATTAAAGTCAAGTGGGGGGAAAAATCCAGCTCATGAAAATAAGTGAATGCAAAATAGGGAGCCGTCAAGAATCTGGGAGACCAACTGGTCAATTAAGGACTGTGTAAAGATTTCCAATTTTCTTGTAGTAAATTATTTATTTAGTTCTTACATGCCATCAATATATTTTACAAGTTTAATACCCAAATTATAGCTGGCCCACCCATTTATGGCCCCATAAATGAGTCCTGACTTCCCAATGTGAATTCTTGTTCTAGGCAATGTCAGATTTAGATTGGATTTGAATCTATTGCTTTTATCCTTATCAGACTGTGCTGGCCTGATATTTTATTGCCATATTTAAAATGGAAAGTGCTTTAAAATAGACTTTCTAGGGAGCACAACTGATCGCCACTGAGATATGTCATTTCCTGCCTTCAAGTCCAGCTATAATCTAGGTTAAAGGGTTGGAAGTGCACGTTGAATCCGTCTGGGCTGGAGATGTGCCCCCACACGTTGAATTCTCCAGGAAGAAAGTGAGAGATTACACCAGGAACGACTTTTATCTTAAGTAAGAGTAGCTGGAGCTCTCGGTAATAAAACTGACAGGTAATTTACATGCCTCCACATTGTGTAAGTGAAATGGATAATAAAGAATACAAATGAAGGCCATCTCCCCATCCCTTAAGTTTTAAAACATACACACAAAAGTGAAATTGTCCCAGCTTGTTTTTCAAAGTTGAAACTGCTTTGGGATTTTGCAAAAATATGCAGAACAAAATGATAAATTACCAGCAGAGAAAAGATAGCCCCTGAATACCAACACATCAGAGGCAGAGATCAGTTTCCTTCAACACTTGCTTACATAGGGTAGGAGGGAGGTTGGTAAATCCCAGGTAGCCAAAAACATGTTAACTTGTTCAACATGTTTGTAATATGAATAATTATAAACAATGTGGCATAATAGGGTTCCAGAATTGAAGTCTAGAAAATCTGGAATCAGCCTGTGATGCTTAAAAGCTGTGAGACCCTGGACAAGTCACAAACTATCCTTCAGCACCTTTGACACTCAGGCAGCTCTCTAAGCTTCATCTACTAATTTATAAGTCAGTTGTGAACTCTGTTGGAAGGCATTTCCAGATAAAATAACAGCAGTGTAGATGCTTTTATTTTTCTGCTTTGGGTGGAAAAACCACTTAGACATTTACACAGTGGATTACCAAAATTAGTGTTATGAAATATAGAAACTCTATGCAGCGATGTAGCAACCATTAAATGAAGGAGCTAGCCTTGGAGGTGGAGGAGAGCAATGGTCTTCTGATTGGGACATATGGTGCAGTGGCAAAGAATTGAGATCTGAGAGTCAGAGGATGTGGGTTTGAATTCTGCCAATTGTTAGCTGTGTGCTCTCGTGGAAGGAACTAAAAATAAGCTTCAGTTCCTTCATCTGTAAAATGAGGGGGTTAGATGGCCTCTGAAGCTCCTTCTAACTCTGTTTTCCTGTTATTGCTAGCCTTGATTACACCCTTCTTTAGGACTCAGGTTAAAAAGTTTCCCTATTAGCCTCTGTTATAGGCATTCTGAGAACAAGATGATAATGACACTTCTCTATGTGGAGAGATAGGGATGTTTTTCACAAGTCAAGATGCAGTATCAAAGCATCAGGATTTTTTGTTGATAGACATGCATGATTAAGGCAAGAATTCAGAAAGTCCAGCTAGGTAGGAAGAGAATCATGAACACTGGCAAGTTCACTTGCCTACCAAGCCAGAGAGGATCTTGAAGATGATCCCTGCTTTGAAGAAGCTTATATTCTACAGTATCAGAAGCATGACTGACTTTTTTATATAGGCACATTGGTCATACACATTCCCTATGTGTAAGTCCATCATATGTGGTCTCTATGCTATTCCCAATGGTAATGTGTTTTTGTAGAAGTGTATCCCAAATTTATAGGGGTGAGGGGAAGGAAAGAGATTATCCCTTTGCCACTTTCTTATTATGTTCTTTTATTGAATGTCTTTGTTCTGAACTATTTGTGTCTATTGACTGACTATAAAAAAGGCAACATATCAGTGAGGGCTCATGAGCTATGGTTTGGGGTGAATGTGGACCTACAAAATACTTTTGACCTGAGGATCTATACCTGTGAATATGGGAGAGGGTGAAGGAAGGGACATCATGTTCCAGGTGATACATATACAGTACTGTCTCACAAAACACCTGTGAGGAAGCTGGTGAAAGGATCATGATTTTGATGGTACAGATTAGGAAAATAAGACTGAGGGAGAGAGAGATCAAATGATTGACCCATGTGCCCATAGTCAATAAATAGCAAGAGCCAGAATTACCCAAATCTGCCTCCAAAGCCTCTTCCCACTTCACTACTGAGTGGTCTACATGCCATGGTGCTTACAAAGAAGAGTTGTATACTGGGCATCATGGGGAATGACATCAATGATGTCAAGGGAGGTCATGGTCTTTTCTCTCCAGTAGCTTACAGCACACCTTTCATCATGAAGGTCCCAAAACAGTCGATTCAATCTACAGATAGGTCTCCAAATCTAGTCCTCCTGCCCCGCTCATTTCCATCAAGATTGCCTCTCCATGGTTTCCTGGCAGCCTCAAGTGGGAAAGCGATGCTGGCCAGCAGCAACAGCTCCCCTCTCCTTTCTTCTTCACTCATCATGATAGGGTAGGGAAAGGCCTTGATCTAGACTATAGGGAGCTCTGCATTCAATCTTGACTCCAATAATGCCTACCTGGATGACTTTGGACAAGCTGTCTCCTGTCTCTAAGATTCAATTTTCCCTTTGGTAAAATGGTGGAATTAACTTGTACAATCTGTCTCCAAGAGTGTCATGAATTAAGTGTCTGGAGCCCTTCAAGGGGATAGCATGGGCCTTTCACCCCACTTTCTCCACCCCAATTTATTTGAATAATGCTGCACAGAGTATTCTTATGCAGAAGTTGGGGTGGGATACATGGGTGAAGAACATTGTCTAGATGCTCAGATTTCCCCCATGTGTTGATTAGCATTTTTTATTTTTTCTTAAAAAAAATAATTTGTTATATGGAAGGAGGAAGGAAAGAGCTACAGGGGGAAATCTAGGTAATATAAAAACAAAAGATATCAATGAAAATTTATTTTTTAAAAAAGGTTTTAGGCAAAGGAAAAATGACTCCTCTCCAAAGGATCATAGATTTAAAACTGGGAGGGACCTGAGAGATTATTTAACCCAATCCTTGTATTTTATATTTGGGGAAACTGATGTCTGGGAAAAAAGTAGTGAAAATGACATGTCAAAGGTCACAAGATCCAGCCCTGGAGCTCTGGCTCCAGATTAAAGGAGAATTAAAAAAAAAAAAGAAGAGTATTCATATAGTTAGATAATATATTGGATCAAATGTGAGACTTGGAATAAGGAAGACCTGAGTTCAAATCCTGCCTCATATATTTCTTTACTGTGTTGCCCCAAGCAAGTCACCTAACCTCTCT
>CM053581.1:572511989-572536543 GCA_028627135.1 Pseudochirops cupreus
TCTCTCTCTCTCTCTCTCTCTCTCTCTCTCTCTCTCTCTCTCTCTCTCTCTCTCTCTCTCCTCTCTCCTCTCTCTCTCCCCCCCTCTGTTTCTCTCTCCTCTCTCTCTCTCTCTCTGTTTCTCTGTCTCTGTCTCTCTCCTTCTGTTTCTCTCTCCTCTCTCTTTCTCTGTCTCTCTCTTTCCCTTTCTCTGTCTGTCTGTCTGTCTGTCTGTCTCTCTTTGTCCCCTCCATGCCTAACACTGTGCTTAGCTACAGTAAGTTCTTGCTTATCATTTCCCTAGGTCTATAAAGGGACAGTTTAGACTGAATGGTGAATGGGGCATTTCAGAGCTCTTTCTGGTTGTTTTTCCTGAAGAACTCCCGTTTTTACACATAGATAGGAATATGTTGTGTTTTTGTTTCAGACACGTGAGCCAACAGCAGCAGGGTTGGGGAAGGATTGCAGAAAGAGTCAGACGACCCTTCTCTTTTGCCCTTCAGAGCTACAGAACAGCCTCCTCCCAAGCGCAGGCTGATGATTCTTTCCCTCAGTAAATGAGTATATTGAACAGCATTTTCAGTTATGGTCTGCTAGCCCAACTAAGATTCCTCTTAGATTTAGGATCAAAAGAGTCACATTAGGAAGGCCGAGCCGATTCAAGCACCAGCCTCTTCCAATTGAGTAAAGGGCCTTTCCCAGAGTCCTGTTCGCCCCCTTGGCACTTAACTGATTCAATATGTGGCCTCGGCATCTTCCACAGGCAAGGCTGGGCTGCGAACAGTTCATATTTCACCTTGATGACTCCGTACGCTCTGCTCTCAGTAGCACATTTCTCATCTACTTCATAATTCTCGTGAATTTTGTCTCCACCATGGCCAATTTCCAACTCAAATAATTTTGCTCGGTCCTCCTTCCCCATCTCCAGCAACTTTAAATACTGATCATTCTTTACTTCCTGGCCTCAACTGCTGGGAAAGCTTCCTGGCTTGGCCAGGTAGCCTGGTGTAATGGACCAAGGTAATTCAGTGAGTCCAAGAAAGCTGTTGTACATCTATATTTAATTACAAGAACCAAATCTCTTCAGTGGCTCATCCACATTGCCCTAGCCTTTGTGAGTCTCGCTCCTTGGACTAGATGGGATGCCATACACATAAAGAATCATTCTTGTCTTTGCAGCATTCTGGCCATGGAGTCAGAAAAGCCTCAGTTCACATCCTATCTCAAAGAGTCTGTAAAATCATCTGTAAAATGGGTCTATTTCACACAGTTGTCGCAAGGACCAAATGAGATAATTTATGTAACGTGCTCAAAATTAGGAAGTTTGCTTTTATTGTTCAGTTGTGTCTGACCCTTTGTGACCCTATTTGGGTCTTCTTTGGCAAAGATACTGGAGTGGTTCACTATTTCCTTCTCCATCTCACTTTACCTAGGAGGAAATTGAAGCAAACCGGGTTAAATGACTTGCCCAGGGTCACACATCTAGTATCTGAGGTTGGATTTGAACTCAGGAAAATGAGTCTTCCTGATTCCAAGCCCAGTGCTCTGTGCACTATGGCATCCCCTTGCTGCCCCCCAGAATTAGGAAGACCTGTGTTCCTGCCTCTGACACTTAACAAAGTATTTCACTTTAGGCAGGGCATTGAATTTTAGGAATCTTGGTTTTCTTAACTGTTTGATGAGAGGAATGAAGTAGATGACCCTACAAGGGGACAAGGTCTTGCCTGAGTCCATGTGGTGTAAGCCTCTCCAGGAAAAGATCAGTTGCTTTCGGGGTATGGGGTAAGGGAGAGAGAGCCTGTTTTCATGTTTGTATCTGAGAACTTGGCATAACGCAGACACTTAATAAATGCTTGTTGCCTGCTCGACCTCAAAGGTCCCTCCCAGCTCTAACAGTAGGATCTTGAGACCCTGACCTGCTTCACTTCCATTCAATTCAGGAATCATGAGTTGAACATTTACTATGGACTGAGCAAGGGCTGGACTCTGTCATGCAAAGAAGAAAATGAAAACAGTCTCTGCCCTCAAATAACTTCTTTTCTACTGAAGGATCTTGAGTCTGAGCTGTGGTGCAATGGACAGAGTGCTGGAGGTGGAGTCAGGAAGGTCTCAGCTCAAATTTACTTATTAGTGGTAGAATCCTGATTACACTGCCTGCCTCAGTTTCCTCATCTGTTAAAGGGAACTAGTAATACTATTAATATAATGCAGCCCTTTGGCTGAATCCAAACTTCACAGAACAAATCAAAGGGCTCAAGGCCACAGGTTCCTCACCCCTGGAAAGATCCCTTCAACCTAGTCCTCAGCAAAGGGTCCTTTAGCCTTTACCGGAACACCTCTAGTGAGGGGGAAGCCAGTACCCCCCAGAGAAGCCCATTTAACTCTAGGGGAGCTTTAACTGTTAAGAATTTTCCTCTTGATCAGACCTAAATATGTTGTTTCTTATCCTGAATGTTTTCTTGCTTAGAGGAATAAGTGCCTGTGTTCACATAGTAGGTACATGATAAGTATTTGTTAAATGAATAAATGAAATGAGTACCGACTAGGTTTTATTGAATCCCTGAAATGAATCAGCCAGATTTTGTTCTGTAGACAAAGCCCAGATGGAATTTACCAAAACACTTTGAAATGCAATTCTTTTTGGTGTCTTATAGAAGAAATCAAACCCAGAAACCTCACAGCTCCAGGATATCTATTTCATTAACCTTTTTGAACTGCCCTGTCTTAAAAATAAAACAAGATATTTTGTCTTATTCTTCAAAAAGAATCTAAAAATATTTAAGCTCTAATTCATAACTTAGAAGGCTCCATTCTGGTGGAGCACAATCTAATTCTCATTCCCTTTTACCCTCAATCTTGGAGGAAAAAAAAAAGGTATAAGCCAACATTGAATCAATTCCATTTTATTTCCACTTTGAGATAGAGGAGAGTTTGGCTTTGATCTTTATCCTATAGGCCAGGGCAGAAGGTTTCTAAAGCACCACTGCACTCAGTAAAATAAAGCAGAATGTTCCATCTACACAATGAGGTTTTGGACAAAGAAAGTCTGGCCCTTTCAGTCTTATTCATGGAATTGTATCTCCCAAATCATCTGACAAAATGCTTACACATAGTAGGAGCACAATAAGTAACTGTTGAAATACTAGAGTAAGCAAATGAGTCAGTAAATGAATGAGAGAAAGGGAATTGAATGAATGAATCAATGAATAAATGAAGGAATGAGTGTGAATGAACGACTAGATCATTGAATGCAGATCAGTGAATGAACGAACGAAGCTATCCATATTTGCATATGGGATCTCCAAACCAAGAGTCCCAATTAAACACATCAAAACCCTATTTCCCATTCTGCAGATATGCCCCCCTTCTGTGGGACACATTTATATCCAGGTCAAATTTTTCATTTACTCCAGATTCATTGCAATGGTGGCCGTATGTGGGAATATCAGATGTTCATTCGAGTGATTTTTCTGACTTGAGCGTGGAAGGGCATGAGTGTCTAAAGCTGGTGTGTCTCTCTGGTGCTCCAGGATGGGGTAACAGCCCCCTTGCTGAAGCGGGGCCCTGGTGAGGTCGGTTGTTAATTACTCTAAAGTACAACCACAGGCGATAGCATCAGGCTGTGAGGGGCGTCGCTACTGCTGAATACTTTCTTTTTGTCCTTATCAGTCATTTCACATTCAGCTCTTTAAAAGTCTTGCTCCAATTGCCCATCAGGAATAATAAAGTGGCAATTAGGTATGACAGAAGTAGAGAGTTGACACCATTACTTATGGCCATAGTAAAAGAAAAAAGATGGGACTATGAGCCCATCACGAACAGCCAGCAAAATGGAATGAGCAGCTTGACCTGAAGAGATAGTATCCAAATATTTGCACAAGATATTTTGGCTGCCTCCCTACAGACACATTAGGCCATTTTCTTTTATCAAAGAATTTACTACCATTACATTCCTTATTAATTTAATGGGTTTGATCAGACAATCATCATTTATTTGCCTAAATTACTGGTCCCTGAATACTTCGTCTGTAAAGGGAAATATTTCATAGGCCGTGTGGCCAAGTTCCCACTAATTTCCATCAGGGTGTAATTGAAAGGGAGTTCAACAGGTACTGTATTTTTGGCTAGTCGAGTTACTAATTTAGGTGCTCTATTGTCTCCTGGAGCCATTTATTTTTAGGACTTACTTATTTGTGAGGAGCTGTCCTGATTTAGATAGCATTATGTAACAGGAATATTTATATAACAGGAATCTTCAACCAATCAGTCAGTGCTTGTCACACGGTTGTGGAAATCTAAAGACGTCGTGTAGACACTGACATTCTTCAATGGTCCACTGGAGTTACCATATTTTTTCCGCTTTCTTTGTCCCCTTATTACTCCTTCCACCACCTGGTTTAAGAAAAAAAAAATACAAGAAAAATGTTTTCTGAACATACCCACCACCGACTTATTGTTAACACATAGGCATATGTTTAGGGGAGAAGGACAAGAGTGATGAGAACACCTGGATCACACCATCTAAGAACCTATTCTATGTACAAGGATATTTTGCCCAGAAAAGAGTAAAGAGGGAAGGAAGGAAAAGGAACACGGTCATTGCTTTCTAGTGTTTGGAAAGTTTTCAGGTAGACTTGTTTTCCTTGACCCAAATGGCAGTGCTAGGGAGGGGTGTGATGGGTGGAAGTTATAGAGAAGCAGATTTGGGATGAACATAAAGAAAAGCTCCCTAATAAATGGAGGTACTCCCCCAGTGGAAGGGGCTGCTTCTGGATAGAGTGGGCTTCTCACTTCCTGGAGGTCTTAAGGCAGAAGATGGATGACTACCTGATATAAAGAGAATGCTTGGTCAAGTAAAGGCTAGACCTGGAGGCAAGAACTTATTGGGCTAAAATTGTTTTGTCTACTGCATTTCAATATAATTGGTTTCCTTTGTGATTCTGTGTATTTTATTTTAGATGTCTAAAAACATTATTTTGACAGGGCATCCCTTGGTCTCACCAGCCTGCTAAGGAGTCCCATGATGCATGCTAAAAAGGTGAAGAACACTTGGACTAAATCTCTTAGAACCGTTAGACCTCTGGGGTTCTAATAGTCCTTTACTTTTCCTTTTAAGTCACCCACAGCAGCCAGTTTGCTTGTCAATGCTGAGTCATCCAGAATGTTAAGCTAAAGGAGTGTGCTATGAATTAGGAGGAGGAGGAGGACATGTGGTCCAGTCAACACTCCCTTCTAATCCCTATCCTTGCCTTTGTCTACTTCTTAGCTCCTTTGGGCTAAGGATGTAGTGCAGGCCACTCTTTACTGTACTCCTAACCCTGAGCAGATCCATCAGCATACCAGCTGCCTGATCCTTCTCCGCCTAAAGCAAAGAGACCCCAAATACAAACATTATCTTCTCCCTCCACTTCTGTGTCTCTTTCTCAGAATAGTCTCATCTAAGCAATGAACAGTACCGAAGACCATTAATTGATCTAGCTTCCATTGAAGGATTGATTGTCATTGCCAACTTTAAAGGTGGGAGGGATTTTAGAAGTCACCTAATCCAGCCTTCTCATTTTACAGATAAGGAAAATGAGGCCTGGAGAGGAGAGATGACCTTTTCCCAAAGTCATATGGGTAGTAAGTGGCAAACTGAGCATCTGAGTTGCTGCTCTTTAATTGGGGGGGGGGGTTGGAGTGTTGAGAATCTCAAGGATCTTTGAAGTTCTAAGGTCAGCGACTAGTCAGGATTCACAGTTATCATTGGTTCCTCCCATTTTCATATTGTCATCCAAGGAGAGAAAGGGGTGGGAAGAAATAGTGCTGTAAAATATGGCAAATTAGAAAACATAAAATAGGAATTTCAATTAGGTGTCTAACTCTCATGTTCATTTACTTAAAGGACTGAAAATGTTCCTATAATTAAAAAAAACAAACATCTTCTACCTTGGTATTATTCTTTTGTTGTTAATTTTTAGTCACATCTGAGTCTTCATGACCCTATTTGGGGTTTCCTTGGCAACGATACTAGAGGGGTTTGCCATTTCATTCTCTAGCTCATTTTACAGATGGGGAAACTGAGATAAACAGGGTTAAATGATCTGCTCAGGGTCCCACAGCTAGTAAGTATCTGAGACCAGATTTGAACTCAGGTCTTCTGGAGTCAAGGCTGCACCACCTAGCTGCCCAACTGCCCCTTTACAACTTCACAATTCCCTACTTTTCTCATCTAACCGAAGGGAATCATTCATCCAGAATGAGAATTACTGGGGGGGGGGGAACCCCTCATCCCATCCTGATTGCAGTCGTGGGTTAGTATCAGGAGTGAGACTTGAATGCCACAGTGATGGTGCCAAGCCCTTCCCTTGTCCTCCTACTCCAAGGATGCCCAGACTTTTAATGTTTAAAAGCAGTCTTCTGCCCCACAACCAGGGGGGATCTTCATTCCCTACTTTCTTCCTACCAATTGCCCCACCTCTGAATAAAAATAAAAGAGATGATAGATTGTTCACTTATTATCTCAGTCTCTCCATTTGGACCATTTGGTCTGCAGAACAAACAGAGTAATCAGGGGACGAATCAACAATGAAGGCCATTGTTGGCTACTGTACGCAACTGTAAATTCCTGCTCATTGAATCTGACATTGCCTGACAGCCTATTTTTCATGTATATTACCTCCGCTATCTATTTGGGTCCCTATCTCTGGATGGTTAATGTACCTTCTGTTATTGTTCCATGTGGGACTTGTGGTTATTCGGTAATAAGACAATGATAGAAGAAATTAAATATTAATACATAATTCATAAAAAGGCTGAAATTTTAAATTTCCAATAGATAAAATTGAAAAATGGAGCCTTTAAAATGCTATGAGGATTGAAAGTGTTTCTCACCAAATGTTTAACTCAGAAGCTCTCTCAGTCCTTTTAATATTGTCTGGAGATTAGCAAAAGTCAAAAGCCAAGCGAGCCTGCACATAGTAGGTACATAATGAAGCTCTGTTGTATCAGATGGAACAGGGGTGCTAACAGAATGAAACAAGATGGTCCTTCTCCTCCCCTCCCCCTTTTTTTGTTTCTCTAAGATCAGGGTCAATCAATTTGAGGATAGAATGAATAAATTAATTAATTTGGGTGGTGGGGTTAGGATGAATGCACCTGAACCTTTAGTCCAAACTTCAACCAGATTACTTTGATGAGGCTGAGATAAAACTATTGCTTCCTTTGTCTCCTCTTGACTCCTCTGATCTTTGTCCATGGCTGCATCTAAGCTCCCAAGGCATCGGATTTCCCAGCCGGATTCATAACATGACCTTCACTCTGTGCTGGATGGACACTCAGGAAGGGCAGGGTCTTCTGTGGCTTTTATTATGTGTCTCTTCCCCATGGTGCCTAGGATGGGGTTCCAGATACAGAGATACCGCACATTGGCATTTCTACCAGGCCTCTCTATCCATACCTATGATTTCACCTTCTTCTTCCAACAGTAGTTTGGGCAGCTAATATTTTCTGACTTTGCCAATTCAATTCAGTTCAGCAAGCCAGTGTTAGGGCTTGCACTGTGCAGGGCACTGTGGTAAGTAATGGAATTATACAATAAAATAGAACATACGAATTATAATTATATGAGCTGAAGAAAGAAATGACAAACCTCACTGGGGTCATGAAGAGATGGACATGACTCAATGATTCAGCAAGGACATCCTTCAAATAATATGTGCCTCAAGGAGCTTACATTCTAGGGGGGATCTGGGGAGTACAAGAAAGGTCATCTACTTAATTACCATGATAATTAGCCCTCATATTCCTATAATGCTTTGCAGCTACACCTTTGGTTGGTGGTACAAGAGTAATTATCTCCATTTTACACATTATGAGTCTGAGGAAGTGATATGGAGGTTTATCCCTGGGGACACAAGACCAGTGGAGATGCCAGGGCTCACATTCAGATTCTCTGACTTCAAGTCCAGGGCTCTTTTGACAATAACATTCACCTCCCTACCATGAGAAAAGAACCAATCATAATTGGAAAAAATAAAATAATATATTTTTTCAAAAAAAAAAAGAAAAAGGAAAAAGAACCAATCACAATTAATATGCATTTATTAAGTACCAGGCATTAGAGATCAAACACAAAAGTGAGATACTTCCTGCTGTCAAGGAAATTCCATTCTACTGAAGGTAATAAAGATTAAGGAGTAGAGATAGTATATGTGTTCACAGGAAACTGAGGCACAGAGTCAGGCAGCTGGTTAGTTGTAAAAACTGGACTCAAACCCAGGCTTTCTGAGTCCCAGCTCACTCTTCTTTCCACTAAAACTCATTATTTTTGTAAGGACGTGCTTAGAACATCCAAATGAAGAATGAAAAATTTAGCCAGATAACTGAGTGTTGTACACATTAGGCTTCGTAACCAGTTTGACTGATTTTTTTCCCCCTAAGTGAATTAACCAGTGTTTGTAGAGGTGAGCAGAACATCCTTTGATACGGGAGATCTTGGATTTAGAGATGATTTTCTATTTGTAAAACGATAGCGCCCAGCTCCCTGATGGTCCTTGCTTGGCCCTTGGGATGGCAAATCCCTTAATACTCATGCAACCACCCACAAACTGAAATGGAGAACTTTTCATCTTCTCTGTGGCTCCTTGTCTGCCACCTAGGACTCCCAATTCCCTCTCTTCCAGCCCTACCCAGATTTCTCTTCCTGTCCACAACAGCAGAGTACAACACACACACACACACACACACACACACACAGAGTTTGGTCTCCAGCTAAGCTGAAATGGTGATGAGATCTGAGATTACAGAATTTTTATAGTTAAGGACTATGAACCAGTGTCCAAGAATTATTGTAGTTTCACAATCAGGGCACTAACTGGTCCTAGGTCAAACACTCCAACTCCTGAAGATGCAATTTTTAAAGTGACATTACCTTTAGAGCTCGGTGACCCCTTATCATCCATCTGATCCCTTGGCTTGGTTTTTTTTCCCTCTAAGCTAATGACAAAATTCTTTCCTTTGGTCTAGAACCCGATATCTACCATCTTTTGACCACCATGCTCTTTTCAAGTCCATTTCCTTCCACTTATTATTACATAAGCTCTCCCCTTTCTACCTCTTTTCTGATATACATAACTAACTAAACATATATATACATATACATATACATAACTAAACAAAGCAAGTCAACATGTGGAAAATCTCTCAGGCCACACGCTTCATTCCCCACCTGTACTTCACCACCTCCTTGCCAAGAAGCCAGAGGCATGATGTGCATGCAATCAGTCTTCTGAAGTCACGATTAAGTGAATTGTTCTCCCTATTCAGGTCATTTGGCTATTTGTCAGCTTCTTCATGTGTTCCCAAATTCCTCCAACTTCCTCATATTTGTCATTTCTTATGGTGCAGAAATATTCTAAGTCCTTGTATTATCCATGAACATCGATTCAGATGTTGCCTCCAACGACGCTGATCTCAACCCAACCTGAGGGACTCTCAACCTAGTCCTCCCACTTAGGTCAGCCTATTAGGCTCCAGCCAGTATGCTAGGAACATCCCTCACTCTCTCTCTTGATATCACAAGGATACCAATGAGGACACTGGTGTGCCTACCTGTCATCCCACACTTGACATCCCCCAGACTACTGCAAAAAGATTCCATTATATTCAAATGCCTATGTTTTCCAGTCATTCTCTAATCCGTATGCAGGATCCAACTTTTCTTCCGGCTTTGAGACCACAAACAGTGCTGCTATAAATATCCTTCTACATAAAGGACGTTTCCCTCTGCCATGGACCTTCTTGGGATACATTCTCAGTAATGGGAATAGCTAGCATTTACATAGTGCCTTAAGGTTACATCTATTATCTCATGGGATTCTTACAACAACCCTATAAAGTAGGTGCTATAATTTTTTACAGACGAGGAAACTGAAGTAGAGAAAGGGTCAGTGACTTGCCCAGGGTCACACAAGTAAGTGGCTAAAGCAGAATTTTAACTCAAGGCTCCCTCTCTGCCACCTAGTAGTGCTCTATCAGTGGGTCCAAGGAAATGCCCTGTTTAATAATTTGTATTATACTTGTATCATAATTATAATTTGTATAATTCCAAAAAGTTTTTCACAAGTTAGACCAATTCTCAGGTTCAAAAATAGTATGTTTGTGTTCCTGTCTTCCCACAGCCTTACCAACATTTACTATTTTCATCCTTTTTGCCTCTATTTTCCTCAGACACATCAATACCCACCTTTTGTCCTATTAAAGGTTGATGACCACTTTCCAACTCAATCCTTCTTTTGTCTTTAACCTTCCTGTTGTATAACATTAAACATTTACATTTCAAAACCCCTCACTGGCTTCCAGGTTACCTTTAAAATAAAGACATTCTTCTTCTTGGGGAAGAGAAGGAAGGCATACTTCATGACCCTCTTTGATTTTTAAATGATGGGAACTGATTTATGGGAACATTGTATAATTGGAAAGGAGTTTAGAGATATTTAGTCCAAATTCTTTTTACAGATGAGGAAACTGAGGTCATATAGCTTGAAAGAAATAGAGACAGGATTTGAACCAAGGTCTTCTGACCCAATACTCCATTTTGCTACCTCCTAACTAGATAGGATTTGAATAATTCAGATCTTTATTGAATCATCTGATTATTTAGGAAAATATGGATCCTCATGTTAAAAAGCCACTTGTCCTTACTTGAGCTGTTAAGATGTACTTGAAAACATCATGTCTCTTATAGACAGTTTTCATTATACCTGAGTCTTCAGAATCATTTTCAGGTGGCAAGGTTCTTTGTAACAGTCTTTAAAATGGAAAATAGGCATCCCAGAGGATCAATACTAACTCTGTTATGCTGTTAGGCTATGATTCTGGCCAGGCTAAAGGAATGTCTTTCTGGTTTTTTTAGTTTAGAAACTGGACAGGCCCCTTTACTACCAGAATGTACTTGGGAGGAATACATCTTGGGGCAATTCTCTGGAGTATCAACTTCTATGTTACCCATTACCCTCCCTTCTCCCATCCTTTGTATTACAGTCATTTTTTTTAGTTGTGTCTGACTCTTAATGACCCCATTTGGTCTTTTTGTGGCAAGGATACTGGGGTAGTTTGCCATTTCCTTCTTCAGCTCATTTTACAGATGAGGACACTGAGGCAAACAGGGTTAAGTGACTTGCCCAATCATGGCGAGAGTCAACATGGACATTTTAGCTTCTAGGTTTTTCTGGATAGATCTCATAAACCTACTATTAACATATCTCCTTGTTGGCTGTAGAAAGCCAGTCAGTTAACATTTATTAAGCACCTACTATATGCCAATAAGCAGTACAAAGAGTACATGCCATAACTATGATGATACAAATGGAATAATAAGAAAGAAAGAAAGGAAGGAAGGTAGGAAGGAAGGAAGGAAGGAAGGAAGGAAGGAAGGAAGAAGATCCCAGAGAAGAAATAATTTGCTCACTGCAGAGAGGTGCAGTACCACCAGAACAGACTACAATATACATTAGATGACATTGACTCTGTCAGACATTTTTGCTGAGTTGTTTTTCATTACCACAAAGAACAATTCAGTCTGAATGAGATGGAAAGAAATGTGTAAAGATACCAAAATATTCTTATTCAATCAATAATTATTTAATAAGCACCTACTTTGTGCTGGCACAATGCTAAGCATCAGGGATATAAAGAAAGGCAAAAGATGGTCCCTGCCCTCAGGGAGCTCACAGTCTAAGCAAGTACAACAAGGCCAGCATAAAGAACTCTAGAAGAAAGCCAAATCCTGTCTTGGCTCCAGAGAACAGAAAATGGAATTCATTTTTGCTTCACTGTTTTTGTTTCCAGGAGTGAGTTCAAACCCAGAGAGTTGGCAGGGGGTCAAGTTGGAAAAATGATTGTGATGTATAAACAAAGAAAATAATAAAACTTATTTTTAAAAAGGACTTGGCTTATGATTTCACTGGTATTAGGAACTCCCGGATGAGGAAAATCCCTTTACCTAGATGGATCAGCACCTTTTCTGCTGTTTTAAATAAAATAAAATCACAAAAGTGATTTCCCAAGGAGGAAAGTTGACAGCCAAAGGTCTATCAGGTGCAGAGCTCCTGTGGTCGGTGACTGGGTAAGAAGGCAGATCTGGGCCACTGTGGCCTGAGTCCTCCACCCTCCTTTAAAACACACACATGCACACCAACAAAACCAGCTACGCTGCCTCTTTTGATTTACACTGTGGCTGCCAGGTGGTTTTGAGAAGCCGAGGCTGTGGTATCCTTAGTCATTGGTGACCTCGGTCAGTAAGGACAGGAGCCATTTCGTAAAAGTATTCATTGAAGCTCTCCTGACAAGGCCTGACTCGGTCAGATGAAGTTGCACACCCGAGCTGCTGAGGCCGCCCCGCTCCCGGGAGCAGCCAGAGAGTTTCAATATCTCATAAACAGGCCCCTCAATCACGAGAATCTAATAAGGCTATAATCATCATCGACACGGTAATGATTAAAATGAATAAAACCCATTAAGAAAAGTCATGTTGAGTTATTAAAAGTTTCGCTCTGTGTGATATGTAATCTTTTATCCATTTTTTATGATAGAATCTGTAACCATCTATCCACAAAAGACCATTAATTTACAGCTCTGTGGATGTAACCAAGCTCTTTAGTTTAACAGCTTACCATTGATTTCTGGAGGGAGATATTCTATTTGGAGAAATACACATGGAACCCTGGCCAGAACGGGGCTGTAAATTTCCCCTGACGGGATGATCAAAGGATTTGGGCCTGTCTGAAGCAAAGAGCCAATGCCCAAGTTCACTGGAGCTTGTGGGGATATCTCAGCTCCCAGAGAGAGCCCCTCTGACGAGAAGTCAGCAGATCCACGTTTCAGGAATCGGGGAATGCTTGTAAGAAAAGGTCATGTGCACTACAGGGAGAAACGCAATAAAAGGTCCATTAACTGGGGCCTAGTTAACCGGCTTATTGGCATCTATTAGAAACAAATTGCAAACAAAACTGATCCTATTATAAACTTTGCCTCGTTCCCTTGGCAAAGTGAAGTCACCCATTGGCTCAACAGAGGCCCAGGGAATACAGTTTTGTCAAATGATTCCGTTTATTTGCAAGGAAAAGGATTGAGTTTCATTCAGCTAAGGCCTACAGCCACGACTGGACTGAAAGCTACCAAATTACAAGAACGATGCAGACCAGGACAGCAAAGAGCCCTGGGAAGTCGAGGGAGGACATGCCTGCCCACATTCTTTCAGCACCAGTTCTTTTCCTTCTTTCTTCTTTTCTTCCTTTCTTTTTTCTTTTTCTTTTTTTTTTTTTAAAAAGGCAAACACTCATAAAAATAGAAAAAGAAAACCTGAATGGCCAAATGTGTAAACAAAGCACAGAGCTGAGTGGTGGGAGAGTCCGTTCTTAATGTGTACTTTTCATAGTAAAGTCTGGCTCCAATATCTTTATGACTTATCTCCTATTTAATAATATTAACAGTGAAAGTCAAAGAGATGGTGGAAGCACAGGAGAAGGTGTGGTCTCTGAGTACGGACTTTCATTTTACCTGAAATGACGAAAAGAAATCTGTTTATCAGCCACCCAAGACGGCCTTTAATGTACCAGCCTCCCAATGGCTCTTGGTCAGTTAGAGACAAAGTATGTACTGCATGAGAAAACTCTCAGACTATGAGCTATTGAACCTCCTTATTCCCCTTGTTTGATCTTCTTCTTTAGCTTTCGCTATTGCCCTCACTTTAGTAAAAAATATTGGTGGTCAAGTTGGCCAATAACATGCCCTTCCTCAGGCACAGGGGTTTAGTTTTGACAAAGCAATCTAATAGCTTTGATAATTCTTCCCTTAAACACACACACACGAGCAAACTCCATTTACAGGGTTGAAATTTAGTTCAGAGCTTGGCTAACAGAGATTTTTATCTATCTCTGGACAGTTCATCTAAACTTCTACCATTTCATCATGGAAAACAAAATGGACGCTCAGGAAAATAAAGAAGCAAATTCCCCAAGAATAAGAAGGAGATTGGTCTTCTTATAATTTATTAATTATTATTAACCCGGGGAAGTAACAGCTAAAGGGCATAATGTAGGCTAATAGCTTAGTTAAAAATATTTTAAATTATGTAATGTTTCTATGAATAAAAAGGCCATTACTGATTATAAAATCTATTCATTGTTACAGTTCTGTACACAAATTTGTGCCACTGTTTGGACCTGGGAAGAAATTTTGTGTTCATTTATCTGATAGGGATTTACTAAGGGCCTACTATGTGCAAGGAACTTTACTAGACACTAAAGATGGGGGGAAAATACAGTCCCTACCCTCAAAAAGTTTACATTTTACTGGTGTTCAATCACCATTGTTACAATTAGATAGACATATATATTTGGATCCTGTAAATTCCTTTTTCTCTTCATTATCCTACTCTATCCTTCACCTTACCCCAACCATTCCATGGTAGCTCGTGGCCAAAAAACACATGGGGTTCTTGGTTGGTTTCTATATGACAAACTTTGTTCTTCTGTTGCTTTTCCAAAAAAAAAAAAATGACATGCTTTCTCCCCCAAAAGGAAAGAATGTCAAGAAAAAAGTTGCCTATAATTCCCTTGGAGACAAAAGCCAAGTTAAATGCCCCAAATGAGTAAGAAAACAATGTTGAAGGGTATCCACAGCCACCAAAAGAAGAAAAAAGTCTGAGCATCCCCGAGATACTCTGGCTCTGCAGCAGAGGTTGAGTGCCCTAGGAAGAGTGCTCTGGGAAGAAACACTCGAATCACTGTTATCATAAAGTCCATTCAACAGCAGGCTACAAAGATTGAGGATAATACCAAGTATTCATGATGAATGTTCAAGCCAATTGGTTCAGAAGGTTTGGAAGAACCTGTAGGATGTTGACCTAGTCAAGGGAAACTCACTGACTCCCTCTCCTAAACAGGTTTGTGCTGGGCTTGGCCATAATCATGCAGCTATGGATGGTGGCAACAAGGTGGAATCATCTAAACCATGTCTAGCTAAGCCATTCCATGTATAATGATCTTCCAGAGAAGGAGAACAAGGAGGAGGAGAAGGAGGAGGAGAATGGGGAAGATGAAGACAAGGAGAAAGACAAAGAGGATGAGGATGAGGAGGACAAGGAGGAAGAGGAAGAGAAAGAAGATACTGGGGCAACAGAACCAAGATAGTGGAACACTTCTGCCAACATTTATCACCTTCTGCCAAGCTCTCCTAATTCTCTAAACAGTTTTTAAAAAGAGCATCAAACCAAAACCTGAGTGGGATAACCAAAAAAGTTCCAGCTCAGGACACCGTCAGGGGACAGAGTAATATGAGGTCACTGGGGTTGGCTGGTAGCATGAGTGGGTGAAAGCAGTATTGGCTGTGGGAGGTGAAGGCAGCTTTGGTGGTAGGGCCAGCGGCAGCAGCAGTGGAAGCACCAGGAGTGCTCAGTGCCCAAGGATGATAAAGGGACTAAATACCTGGTCAGAAAAAGGTTACAGGGCACCCTTGTACTAACACTGGGCACAAGATCAGGCACCATTTGGTAACTCCTTTGCCCATACCCAATGCCCACTCACCATTCCAGGGTGGAGAGGAGCAGATAAAGACTGCATTCTTAAAGGATAAGAGGCCCTAGTTGGGTGAGGACCAGAGCACAGATCAGAAGGACGGTGACCAGAACTCTCCTTGGATCACACCTCTTTGGAAGCACCAAAAGCCTAGATGTAGTCACAGAAGCTCAGGCTACCCATTCCCACCCCCCACCCTAAAGGCAAGCAGAACCCAACTCTAACATAAAGTCCCAAATTGAGAAATAGTCTGGAAAAATGCACAAACAACCCAAAAATTAACTTGACCATAAAAAGCTTCTATGGTGACAGGGAAGCTCAAGACTGAAACTTAGAAGACAATGACATGAAAACTACTACAAGAAAGAAGAATATACTGATATAATGTTCTAATAATTTAACATTTCACTTTTTCTAAAAGCCATTCCCCAGGTAGAAAATTAATAATCACATAATCACATTTCACATGGAAAGAGACTGACATTGAGAAGAAAGTTTGCTAGAAAACAAATGAACCCTTGGACAGACAAGAAAAATAGAGTGGAAATCCCTTTGGCTCATGAAGACAAGCCTTCTTTGGTAAAAGAGAAATTGACTACAAAAATACCTATACTTAAAAAAAAGATGCTCATGAATTTTAATTTATCATCATACTGTTAAAAATCGAGCCCTTTTTTTAATAGCAAGGAACTGAATGTTTTGTCACCTGAAAGTTTTCCTGGTGTTAATTTGAGCTTTTAATTACTTATAACCTTTTAGAAGAGGGAGGTTTAACTGCCAAAAAAAAAAGGTTATGCAAGGGGATGATGAGAAAACAAGTCACTTTGCAAATTTTTCGTGGAGCTCTGCCTTGGCAAGCTGGGGTTATGGACTGATGAGTCAGCACTCCTGCAATTACAGGTGGAGGGAGCAATAAAATCTTGCTGAGTTCAGTTATTGAAATTATATGGTTTCATAAATAGTATAATGTTGTTCTCAGCAGGTAAATGTTATATTTTAATGACATCCATATTACAACATATACAGATTCTTGTGCTGAAGGTCAGCGGGCCCCCTGACTAAAGAAGCAGCCTGAGCCTGGGAGGAAGGCTGTCCATGAATGAAGGAAGTGACCTTCTTGAGCTTGGAAGGGAAGGGAGGCTGGGGGAGAGGAAGAGAAGGTTGAACGGAGAAACTAACGCAGACCAGGGCACTTAATTATTTTTAAATCATCATGTTGGGAGCTGGTTGTTTTTATACCTTCAAAACATATACTTGTTTGAGCTTTTTTTTTTTATTTAATGAGCATTTAATAAGCTCTTACATTATGCCAGTCACTTTGATTCCTGCTGGGTTTATAAAGACAAAAGTGAAGCAGTCCCTGACCTCAAGCAGCTTACACTCTGTGGGCTGGGAAGGGGGGATTTTGAGCTTGTCCAGAACACCAAACTTTCTGATGAATTCTCAGGACGAGGGAGGGTCTTTGCCAAGGCAGTGAGGGATAGAACTTGTTTCCCAGAAAAAGAATTTTAATTTCCAGCCCAGACAATCTCCGCTAAGGAGACAGGAGTCAGAGACAAGTTACAACCCTGTTGGCTTTGGTGTCTTATAAACAGAGTGCTTGGGAGACCCCATGGCATATTTCTGCTTTCAAACACCTGACCTTGTTAAATCTTTTTTTCCCCTTTTCCGTTCTCTTTTTTAAAGAGGCAAACCTTGCTATTGATAGCTAACAGAAAAAGTTGCTTCCCCTAGAAATCCACTCATCAGCAGTAAGTCTTCATGTCTACATCCCCCCCACACCCCTGAATTGTCTTTATCCTCCAAATGTTTGGCAGGGATGTTTTTTATGGCATAAGTTGTAACTCGAAACTTGCTGCTAGAAGGAAGGATGGGCAGAAAATAAGCATTTATATGGCACCTACTATGTGTCAGCACTTTTAATGTGCTAAGCACTTTTTATGTATATTATTTAATGTGATCCTCACAACAATCCTGGGAGGGAGGTGCTATTATTACCCCCATTTTACAGTCAAGGAAGCTGAGGCAGACAGAGAGATCAAGTGACTTGCCCAGGGTCACATAGTCAATAAGTGTCTGAGGCCAGATTTGAACTCAGGTCTTCCTGACTCCAACCACTGGTCCACCAACTGCTTGGTAAAGCGAATAGAGGACTGGACGTGGAGTCATGAAGATATGGGTTAGACTCAAACCTCAGATGCTGACTGTGTGACTCTCAGGAATTCACTCCTTCACTTTCTGAGCTTCTGTTTCCTGCTCTGTAAAATGGGGACATCTGCATCTGGAGTGCTGAGGCTGTGTGGTTCAGTGGGAAGTGCCTTGTTCCTAGAGTCAGGGTGCCTGACTCACATCACAATTCTGCACTCACTTCCTGCCTTGGACAAGTCACAATTTGTCTGGCTTCAATTTCTTCATCCGTCACGTTAGGAGGTTGGACTAGAAAGAGTCTAGAGGCCCCTGCCAGCTCTAGATCTTGGTTTCTGTTAGACTATTATATGGGTTACCCAAGCTCTGAAGTCCATTGGTATGGGACTCTGTCCTGATGATGGAGATCAACTCCCCACATCTGCATGAAGGATGGAGTGGAGTTGGTGACAGTCACAGAGGATAGAGGTTTTGGGTTCTCTGGCTCGAGAAAAAAGACGTATCATGACAACCTCTCTTCATGTTACTGGAGGGAAAGAAAGACCCTAAAAGAACTTGATAGGAGAGGAAGTGAAAATCTGTCCCTAGACTGCTACCCTACGGACTTGGCCAAGCTTCCTCTTGGGCAAGATTTATGACCTTCTCTCTCTTGATTGAGCTGCATTATCCCACTTCCAATGGCATAGCTCCTTCATTCTATGATGTCTAATTACTAGACTTTATACAAGAGTCTAGTATCTATATTAGATTCTAGTATAAATTCTCCTAGGTATTATTTCTCTGATTTCTGTTTTGCTATTGACTTGAATGAATGGGTTTCTTGGCTATTTGCTCTGTGTATTCATTGGGGAACCAGTACCTTGTGGGAAGGGAGTCAACCCTTGGATATAAAGCTTGTCCCATCCCCTTTCCTCATTAAGAAATAGCAATCAGGAATTTGGTTTGAACCTAGAGATTGCATTCCCTAGAGATCAACAATATTTACAGGAACAGATAGTCTAGACTTGTACTCCCTCTCTTTAAGAACTGCAGAATGGCCTTTGGTCCCAGTGTCCTGCTTCTCTTTCTGGCAGGAATCAAAGTCTCCCTTGGAGAAGAACGGGGGGTGGGGGGTAAGAGAAGAAGCCAGACATGTCTAGCTGCATCAATGGTAGGAGTCTACAGAGTCTACCAACAAGAGAAAGAATATTTCCTTGAAGCTGGTAGGCTGTTATTACTGAATTAAGTTGGATCACTGACCTTGACCCAGCATCCAAACTTTGAATCAGTCAAATAATAACATATGTATAATTATATATGCGCATGTATATACACACATGTAATTATATATTATATACACGCATACTATTGCCTAAGATTACATGTGTGTATAATTACATGTGTGTAGGCACATATACATATATAATTCTATATTTACACACATACATTTACTTTCTCTGACTAGTAGGGAATTCCCAGTAATGAAACTCCCTCCACCCATGCTAATTGGGACCTACTAGAAAACTGCCTAATGACATGAATGCATATTTATATGTGGATGAGGACTGGATCTATGATTTCTTTTGTATAGAGAACTCCCATATGAATATAATCCTTCTATCAAAGCATATCGGCACCTTCTGTATATCTTCTAATCTTGGGGAGCTGCCTATACCATTGAGCAGTGAAATGATTTGTTCAAGGTCACTAGGCTAGATAGTTCAAAGGCTGGACTTCCAGGCTCCAGGGCCAGCTCTGTCTCTCCCCTTTGCCATACTGCTTCTTGAATACATTTATATAGCTGTGAAATGTTTTACAAAAACTCTCTTATTACAGCCTCCCTTAAGATGATAATCATCTAGGGTAAAAAGGTGGCTTGTAATGTGCCAATGTTTTGTTTTACTCATGTAGATTTTGTAGGTTGACCCACAGATGAGGGGCTGAGTCTGGACTTCAGGAGGGACCATAAACTGGGAACAACGGTCATGTTCTCCCAACACCAGAGAGTAGTTGTGAGGAAATGGCTTTGGAGATCTTAAATTCACTAGAGAAATGTGGATGATTATCATTGAACGAGCCAAACTGGAGAAAGATTGTGTAGCATTTGGGCCCTTTGCTGGCTTAAAGCCACACTCTGTTCCCCAAATGAGCATCTTCTCCTACCCCAGGGCTTCAGGAAATACCTTCCAAGCAAGCCCCAATATGACACTCATCCTGTTGTGCCATGGTACAGCAGGTGCAAGCATGATTAGAGAGAAGTCTAATAGGATGGTTAGGGACCTATTAGTGAGAAAGAACATAGGTTCTTAAAAGACTCTCATCAGGAAGCAAAATCTTCCATCAGAGGAAACTCTCCTCTTGGTGAGCCCATGGGGCATCAGCTGCTAACGTCACCAAGTTGTTATGGAAGCCTGCAGATCTGACTCATTCTTGACAAGGAAATCATGGCAGCCTCTGAACGGAGGATGTAAGGGAGCCAGTGTTGCAAACTGAGCCCACCTTCCTCACATTTGTGTTCAGAGAAATGTTTTTGTGTGGTTGCTGGATGGGATAGAAGCATAGAAAAATGCAGAGCAAACCAAACTTTGTAGTAAACTGTGTTTCTGGGAGGATAATGATGGGTGCCAGAAAAAGGAGTATGTAGTCAGAGCCCAAACCTTGGTCTCCTCATAGGTGGCATGTTACCATCAAGCAAGCAACACTGTGACTCAATCCTCTTAGCATCTTTTGTCTATGCCCATACAGGCCAGGCCGGGCATCTTGGGCCTTGGGAGATTTCCATAAGAGATTCAGAGAAGTCAGTAATGCTTCATGAGAGAGGACTTTCTAACAGGGCACCTTACCTCACTCAAGGGATGACTTAAGTCCTGATATGGGACATGGATAGTCTGAGGCTTAGCACAGGGTTTGGCACCTATTAACAGATGCTAGTTGATTGCTGATAGGTTGATTTGGGGAAGGGAGGAGCAGTGGTAATGGCAAACAGGAATACAATCAGGGAGGGAGTCACATTCATGGGTACAGGGCTCTTCATGCTGTGTCCACAGAAATGTGTGACCACATGTAATGGTCAGTCAACAAGCATTTATTCATCACTTACTATTTTGCCAAACAAAATGAAATAGTCCCTGTCCTGAAGAAGCTTACTTGCCCCTCACAAGCTCTCATCACTCCTTAGTCATTACATGGGATGCCTGGATCCTGCATGACTTCCATATCTAGGCACTTCCATGACAAAGGTGAGGGCCATGGACTCTAAAGGGAAGGTGGAGTTCTTGCTCAGGCAAGTTGGATTGGCTTTTGGCTTTCCCATATCTAATGCCACAGGCAGGGAGATGCTTGTGACTGTCCAGAGAAGCTCCCCGCTCCATCCCTTTTAAAAATACAGCACTTTCCTTCATTCTCCTTCCTCTACCCTCACTCTAACTAGTAGGCTGGGTTCCCAGAATGCAATCAACTATTTCTCCCCTCAAGACTCTATCATTGGGTAAACTAGAGGGGCTAGAGTTTCTAGTCCTCATGAGCCCCCATCTAGTGTGCTTCCTCCAACACCAATCAATCAGACAATACAAAAGAGCATTTACCAGAGGGTATAACAATGAAAGAAGTTACAAAATATCTCTCCAATTTTGGGAAGGGAGGGGGCTTGGGGGGAGAATACTCTCCTCTCTATGTACAAATTCCTGGGTACAGTGAGCTCAAATTTAGGGCACAAAGTTACTAATGTACACGTGGGGTCTAAGGGTACCTCAAAATTCCCAGTTCTAGGGGTTCTTTTCTCCCTTCTTGAAGTCCCCACTAAGCACAATGCACAAGTCCCCACTAAGCACCTAGGGTGTGGTGTTGATGATGGATGAATCACTCTCTGGCTCAACTAAGTAATCTGCTTGTAGAATAAAGTGTCTCTCCTGATGAGTCAAACTTCTGGGCTATGTCAAGTAGGTCCTTCCTCAGGCCTGATTCCTCATCAGACTCAGCTACTGCTGCTATTGGCTTTGGTTGCTGAGAATAGATCTCATGGCTCTTCTGACCTCTCCAAGCTTGTAAGGTTTTAACCTGATCAATTCCCTCTCCAGATACTCATTTACCTAAGACCATGAAAATATAAATGCTAAAGAAAGAGAGGAACCATATGTTCATGGACACATGGCAGCCAGGTAGAAGATAAGGCATTCTGACTCTCCCCAGCCCAGTGAGTCCCAGAAAGCCTCCTTCTCTAAAGCCACCAGGAAAGAGAATGCTTGAACCTTTTCTATGCATCCTAACTTCCAGCTCCTCAGTCAATTAAAAGGCTCTTTGTCAACCCAGCACCACTACTCAATCACTCACAGCTGGAAGAAGGCTCTTCAAACTTTCAACCAAAATCAGTCAGAAAATTTCACACATAAGATATCAATATTACATATTGAAAATGACATATAATCTACTAGAAGGGGAAAATGCATTCATGAACCTAGGCTTAGGCCTTCATTGACCAGTCACTCCAATTACACAGGCTTGGCACATGGAAATTTCCATCATGGAAGATTCTAGACAAGCAGAGGAGCAGTATGGGGAAGACAGGATTAAGAATCTGCTGTAAGAGAGGCCAGGCCTACAAAAAACTGAGAATTTTGGGACTCCCACATTGCCTTAATTACTCTTCTGGTAAGAGGCTCTAGAGATTCAGTCAAAAGGAAAAACTGACTTTCCCAACTCCCGAACACACTCAGGTCATGTTTCTCGAGGGTCCCCCAGGGTGGTCTGAGGGGTTTGTTTAATGCAAAGGAAGAATCTGGTCCTGGCCAAAATTCTCAACCAGTCTAGGAAGGACAGAGGAAAGAGGAAGACAATGCTTATTCCACATTAGTTTACTACAATCAATCCCCCTGACCCAGGTCAAGAAGACCAGGCAGAGCATCTGTGGGTAGGGCCAGTTTGGATAAGAAACTCCAGCATTAAACAACAACTTGACTCTGCATAGAGTATTTGGAGATGACAAAAGGCTCCCAAAGACAGAAAGTGACATCCTGAGCTTTGGCCAAGTACAGACAGGTAAGCGGGCAGCAAAACACACTGTGTGCCCTCAGTGGGCATTGATTAAGCACTTACTATATACCAGGTAGGCGTTGTGCTGAGTGCCAGGGATACACAGAAAGGCAAAATTATGAAAACATAATGTACACATTTATGTGCCATCAACTTCTCTTTATTTAGTGAGAACCACAAGGATGTGTGCCCATAGCTGACCAGTGCTCTTGAAGATAAGATGTGGCTGCTCTTGACCTCTTGATTGGTGTTCCTTCCTGGTCCCCAGGGGATGCATCTCATGGTCTCCAGTCATACAGCGCTTCTGCTTACAGAGATTGTTGGATTCTGTGGTTTATACTGGAGAGCACCTGCTTCTGAGGGACTATCTTCATTGCCTTAATTCAGACATAGATCTGGGAGGTCTTTATGGAATATCTATAGCTAGGCAGGGCATTCATAGGTAGCTTTGCCACCTAGTGAGATATATACCTATATACCTATACCTAAGATAAAGCCCATTATCTTAGATATATACATAGCTATATGGGGGGAGGGAGTAATAAGATCTTAAAAATTCAGGAATAGTAGCAGCAAGTGAAAAGTGTTGTCATGCAAGTATGTGTGTGTGCACATGTAACATTTCTTTCTTTGATTAAGACTACCTATACAGGAAGCCACATCACACCCACCCCACCCCTGCCAAGACTCGAACTTACATCTGATTTAACAACCACCCACCTACCTGTATTAGAGTTTGCCCTAATCCAGAGCCAGTCCTCTTTTCACTGCATGTTGCTGCTTCTCATTTAGCAAACTTTAAAGCGTTACATAAATGTGGGCTGAGGGGGAAAGTAACTGTACTAGTGAGATACAATGAAGTCTTGAAATAATAATTATGTAAAAGCATAACTCTGAAATCTGCAGACACCTTCCTCTGGGTGAGTTTAAAGAAATGGGCAGGCAGTTGTCCTTCCGGTGGGGGTTTAATCCTAACTGGAAATAGGGAGATGAGAAAACAATCTGGGAAGGTCCTTTTCCACCCAATGGCTCTATTAGAAAAAGAAATAGCTGGGTTCGAGTCAACAAACTCAAGTTGGCTTCAGAATTCCCTTTGTTGTTATTGTTTTGAAGTGTTCCTTCCCGAAAACTGGATATGGAATCTAGTAAGAATCCAAAGAAGGGGGGAAAAGTCTTTGAACTTATCCACTTACTGGGTAAAAGTTAGACTAGCAAATGGTTTGAAGAGTAAGATTTTTTTTTCCTCTGCTATCTACTGAACCGTGAGGCAGCTAATGAGTGAAAGGCTGTCTATGGAATATCGCAAAAGAGCTTGCATAATGAGATTCCCATGTCTCCACATCAAGACGAGGGAATTGGTTAAATGAATAGTCAGTGAAGATCTGATGAACAGAGGGGCTGCCATTGAGTGAGCTGGATTCAAGGGCTCAGAATCAGGGTCACTGGAAACAATTGTTGGCCCAGCTTGAGTGTTCTCACTCTGCTAGAAAGGGAACTGAGGAAAGCTGGCTTAGTATGAAGAAAGGGAGAAGTAGCTCATGCTGACTTCTTCCTCCATTTGGTTGAACCATTGAAATGGTTCCCATTTTGTACTGGTGTCATAACAGCTGCTTAGATCAGCTTGAGAACTGATAGGAACAAATGATTCATTGTCTCATTATCTTCAACCGCTGGGAATGAGAGAGAAGAGAGAAATCTCCCCACCCTTAAATCCCCACAACAAGAGATAAAGAAAGCATAGAAATGTCTTCAGCCTGAAAAAATGGTAAGGGCAAAGATTTGCCCAAAGTTCCCAGGTCTGGATCTAACATCTTAAAAGCTCTTTACGAAGTAAAAGAAGGTTCTATTTGACAGAACTCTGCCATCT
>CM053581.1:572536643-572573304 GCA_028627135.1 Pseudochirops cupreus
CTCTCTCTCTCTCTCTCTCTCTCTCTCTCTCTCTCTCTCTCTCTCTCTCTCTCTCTCTCTCTTTCTCTCTCTCCCTCCTTCCCTCCTTCCCTCTCTCTCTCCCTCCCTCCTTCTCTCTCTCTCTCTCTCTCTCCCTCTCTCTCTCTCTCTTCCTCCTTCTCTCCCTCTCCTTTGTCCCTGTTCCTTGGCTTATATTAGATGTATGTAACCGTGGTGCATATTCAAATACTCATACTAGATCCCAATACACCATTCCGTCTTTTCTTGTCTAGCCTCCAGTTTCCCACCTGTTCCCACATTCATTAAGTCACTCATTCAAAGAGCATTTCCTAAATATTTATTTCATGTTAGACACCAGAGGTTGTTGTTACTCAGTCATATCTGATTCTTTGTGACCCCATTTGGGGTTTCCTCAACAGAGATACTGGAGTAGTTTGCCATTTTCTTCTCCAGCTCATTTTACATTTGAGGAAACTGAGGCAAACAGGGTAAAGTGACTTGCCCAGGATCACATGTCTTGGAAGTGTCTGAGGCCAAATTTGAACTCAGAAAGTCTTCCTACACTTGATCCACTTTGCTACCACAAAGGCAAAAAGGAGAGTCTTTGCCCTCCAGCAACTTATGTTGTATTCCAGAAAACATGTTCACAAATGAACAGACACAAAACTTAAGCCAAGGAGAGGGCACTAACTTTGGAGAGAGGGAAACTAGGTTCGAATCCTACCTCTGAAGTGTATTACTCATGTGACCTTGGGTAGGCACTTTAATCTCTCTGCCTCAGTATCTTCATCTGTGAAATGAGGAGAGACTGGGCATGATGACCCCTAAAATCTCCTCTCTCTAGATTTATGATCCAATGATCCTAATTACAAAGGGGATTTCTAGGGGAAGGGAGAAGAAAAACAACAGAGGAAATCCAGAAAGGTCCCCTGTAGGAAGGAGCTTTGAAGCCTCTGAGTCTAAGGGAAGGAGGCAAGGAGGAGCAAGGGATATACAGCCTGGGCAAAGGTGTGGAGGTGGGAGAAAAATGCCATGCATGGGTATTTGGCTGACATAAAGTGAAGAGGCAAGAAACCTGGAAAGGCCAGGTGTAGCCTGCATGTGAATGGATTTAAGTGACAGAGGAGTTGCTACTTGGTCCTGTTGCTAATAGGAAACAGCTCAGAAGCTTCTCAAGTAATTTCTGCTACTGATTTTGCATGGGATGGTGTCATCCAGTGTCTGGTCCAGAGCTTAGCACAGTGCTGGGCACTACTGAGGGCCAGGGGACTTAAGAGAGATCCTAGAGCTTAATAAATGTTCACTGATTGATATACTGGTGCCCAAGGTTCCTAATGTGTGGATTTGCCTCTATCTGTGGGCTTTCTTCCCTCTAGGATTCTGAAAGCAGTTCATATTTCTCGTTTCTTTTTACTCAATTTCATTTTATAGTCGGTTCCAAATTCTTTCTTTCCTATCTTTCCCCATCCTCACCCATTAAAAGCAAGAAAAATAGAATTCATTAAAAAATATGTATCATTGAGTGAAACAAATCCCCCCATTAGCCAAGTCCCAAAACAACACGCTGCTTCCTTCTGCCTGAGTCCCTCACCTTCTATCAGGGGTGGGGGTGTAGCCGGTTTCCTAGTGACTTGACCAGAATTATTCATTGTGTTGATCAGAGTTTCTAAGGCTCTCCAAGTTGTTTGTCTTTACAATATTGTTGCTGATGTGACTTGTTCTCTTGGTTCTGCTCACTTTATACCTGTTAGCTCATTTTCTTTTGTCTGGAATGGGATGTCAGTGGTTGGTTATCAGTGGAATACCATGTGCCCCAGTGGAAAGAGTATCGGAGGATTAAGAGTCAGAGGGCCAGGGTTCAAATTCCCACTTGGCTGCTTATGCCACTGTTTTAGAGCAGACAATGTACTTGTCTGAGCTTCAATTGTCTCATCTATAAAATGATGAGCTTACACTAGGGGTTCTCTGGTTTCTTCCAGTTTTAAATCTACAATCCTATGACCTTGGCTCAGTCACTTTCTCCTTATAGAACTCATTTGTAAAATGAAGCGCTTGGATTAAATGATGTTTGGACGGCCATTCCAGCATAGGATTCCATGACCCTGGGAAGCCACTGAGCCTTAGTGTCCTCATCATTAAAATGTAGAGATAGGACTTGAGGATTCTGAAGTTTTTGTGTGTCATGGACCCTTCTGGCAGTCTGGTGAAACCTGGGGACTTTTCTAAGAACAGTGTTCTTAAGTGCATAAAATAAAATATATAGACTTACAAAGTAAACCAATGAGAGTTAGAGTATTTTTTCCCATCCAAGATCAGAAGCCCTATATAAGAAGCTGACTGTATGCTATTTTACCATTTTCTCAAATGTCCAATGAGGAAAGATGGATTCTGACTGGACCATGTCCTGCTCAGGCCCTCCCAATAACCCAATACTTCTATGGATCAGTCATCTCATCAATATGAGCATTCCCGAACCATGTCTGCCTGCTCTGTGAGATGCCTGTCCCTGTCCTCCCTAGGCTCACTCAAGGGGATTCACCACCATAAGGAGGACCTGCCTTGAGCTCTTCTAATGCTGTGCCCATTCAACTGGGCACTTAAAGAAGGAGAGATGTGGCCTGTGTGTGATGGTAAGGAATTATCTTGTCTCTACATCCCTCTATAAATGAGTTCTTTACAAAACAAAGGTGGGGGATAAATCATGGCAGAGGAGCATCATTGCTTCACCATCTCGGGGTGGAGGAGGGGATGAAGGAGATCCTAGGGTTAAGATCTTCCTTTTCACCCCAATGTGATGTGATCAGGCTGGGGCTACCCAACTTCAGTACCCGTCCAATGATTCTTTTTAATAGACCTGAGTTAGGCCAGTGTAGCAGCAAGGTCAAAAATAGTATTAATGGCTTACATTTATATGGTACCTTAAGGTTTGCAAAGGATTTCGTCTACAAATCTCTCTGACTCTTACAGCAACGTTGGAGGTCAGTGCTATGCTTACGCCCATTTTACAGAGCAGGAAACAAAGTCTGCCCATGCTCATGCAGCTAACAAGCATCCGAGATTGGAACCCAGGTCCTTCTCAGCCCAAGGCTAACTCTTTTTTTGCCTCATGATATCCCCTCTCAGTGGTGCAGCTCACTAAAGGGACCTGCACAATGTAAGACTGTGATTCTCTGCGTTAGAGACCCTGTTCCCAGTACATAGTAGCCCTTAATAAATGCTCATTGACTGACTGACTGATACCTTGATGGATCAATATGGTTCCATTGGGTGGGTAGCAACATTCCTCCACACCTTCTCATTCTATCCAGTTCTCCTCTATGCCTTTCCTTAAATCAGCCCCAGGCCCTGGAGACTTTTTGCTAATTTGCTGACAATCTTGGGGACCACCAATGTAGTACTGGACCATCCAGCTGTTGCCTCCAGCCCACCATCGTTACCTGTCATAAATCCCATGAGGGTGTCTTTTATGTACCTTCCTGCACGCGAGTCCTGCTTGGTAATGGGCTTTAGCCCATATGTGCCCATCCTGAGTCTCTCCATTACCTTCTGGCCCCCTTGGGACTTGGATTTCCCAGAGAGTGTAGGATCCCTGCCCTCCTTTACAAATCACATTGAAGTAATGTTTGTCACATTCCACTGGTGCAATTTACATCGACCCAGGCCTGATAGATGGCACATGTTTGGATGATGTATAGAAATAACCCTATAACTCAGTCTATTCCCTTGGCCTTTCACCCTCCCTTTCCCCTATCTCTCTTGGTCTCCTTTGAGATTGATGTTCTCATCCATTCAAAAAGAGAGAGCAAATGTTCAAGTCGAGAAGATTTCCTGTTTCTTTGGGGGTGCTACAACTCATTACCCCTCAATGGAACACCAGAGGCTACTCTGCCTTCTATTTAAACCATCTCAGGCATTAGCTGGGGATGGATTTATCATGAAATGTTTATAAGCAAGGGGGCCACAAGGAAAAGAGGCCTTTTAAATGGCTGTTCTCCCTCAGGTGAGTGACAACTGCTCTCTTTGGGGGTCCCCTGCTGCTTTGCTATCACATTTAGATTTTTTTTTATTGCAAAGAGAAAATGTTATGGGTAAACATAAAATTTCAGGCTCTAGCATAGTTAGGAGACGCGTTTAAGAACTTTGATTCTCTATTAGTTTCTCTTCTTCAATTTCTAGCTTAAAAAATTATGCACATGCTAAGATCCTTGATACAGTGGACAGACATAAGGTAGAATGATAAAGTGGAAGGGGTTGGATTTGGAGCTAGGACAGATCTGGTAGAATCCAGCTTCAGATACTTATTAGCTTTGTGACCTGGGCAAGTCACTATGCCTGAGAATCCTAGGGTCATTTATTGAGGGCTAGGAAGGACCTCAGAGGCCCCCTAGCCCAATGCCCACCCAATTTGATTATTGTTCTTGGAAAGTGAGTGCTATGATTACTGGGTATCCAAAGGATTTGTGGCCTTGTTAACTCATAAGGTCCCAGAGCTAGAGCTAGAGGTAACCTTGGGGACCCCCTTATCCAACTCCCATTTTAGAGAAGAAGAAACTGAGACCTGGGGCATTGTGACTGTCTCAGGTCACACAGGTAGTTGAGGATAGTAACGCTCATAAGTAACTACCTTCCATGTTCATTGTGAATACTGTTGGTTAAATGCTCCATAAACATTAACCTATGCTCTGGGTAGCAACACCCTTCTCCACCCTCCCTATCTGTCTGACTCTTCTCTGTGTCTTTCTGTGTATCTGTCCCAGATCCACTGACAATATCAGACTAACCCTGGACAGTCTCTCTGGGCCTTGATGTAGCACTCAAGCCATCCCGCTGTGGCCTGGATAATTATTTGTACCTCAGGTTCAAAGCGTCACCATCAACAGAGGGAAACTGAGTCTATAGAATCATTGGGTCAAGCTGAGAGGTAATCTTGTCCACCTCAGGAAAGGACCCTACAGCATCCCTCACCTCCGGGGATTCTGTTTCTAATGGTGATAATGATAACTAATATAAATATAGCTCTTTAATGTCTGCAAAGAATTTACACACGTTGTCAATCAGTCCATAAACATTTATTAAGCACCAGTAACTGTGTGAAGCACTGGGAATACAAGGAAAGACAAAAGACAGTTCCTGGGCTCAGGGAGTTCCCAGTCTAAAGGGGTAGGCAACATGAAAACAAATATGTGTAAACAAGCCCTAGACGGCATAAATTGGAGATAAGCACCGGATGCAAGGCACTAGAATTAAGGGGGATCCAGGAAGGCTTCCTATACAAGGCAGGATTTTAGCTGGGACTTGATGGAAGTCAGAGAGCTTCACAACATCTCTGTGAAAAAAAAAAGGTCTGGATCTGTAATTCATCATCAGTTGGGCTACTGACCTATAACTTAATGGTCTTAGAGAATTGCTGGGTTAGGGGGACTGAGGTTAAATGACTTTCCCAAGGGCACCAGCTAGTGCCTGCCATTCAGGACTTGAATGCAAGCTCTCTCTCCTCTTTGTTCCGTTCTTTAATCCAGGTTAGGTAGGTGCTGCAGGTATGATTATTGTCTCCAATAAACAGATAAGGAAACTGAGGCGCAGAGAGGTTTAAGTCATTTGGCCATGATTAGCCTTTAGTCCCTGGCACACAGTAGGTGCTTAGTAGATATTTAATTAATAAATGTTTATTGACTGACTAATTCTATTAATAGTAACTATCAGAGACAAGAATCAAACCATAATTGACTCTGACTCCATTTCTCCACCTCTCCAAGATTTCTTTGACATTGCATTTGGAGTCAGACCTGGATTCAAATCCTGCCCTGTCCTGCTCCTTAATACCTGTAGGACCCTTTGGTGACTGTATGACACTGATTATCTCCAGTATGTGTAGCTTGTTTGTACACAGTTGTTTGGGTGTTTTCTCCGATGTTAGACTGTGAGCTTCTCAAGAGCACTAAGTGGGTTTTGTTGGTGGTTTTTTACCTTTCTTTGAATCCCCAGCTTTTAGTACAGAGCCTGGAATATAGAAGGTGCTTAATAAATGCTTTTTGACTGAATGAATGAATGACCTTGGCCATGTTATTTAATTTCTCACTGTCCCAGACATTAACTCTTTGAGACTATAAACTATAGATGAATTTCCAACCTGCCTGTGAAAGTGACCACCCCACAGGGTTACCCATATTGATTAAGACCCAATAACAATGGTAGCACATTTAGATAGTATTAGGAGGGATGTAGTACAATATTGTCATCTCCATTTTACAGACAGCGAAACTGAGGCTAGCTTATAGTGGTGATATGATTGGCCTATGTTCATGCAGTTACTCAACGGCGGAGCCAAGGTTTAAGTTCAAGTCTCCTTACTCAAAGCCCAGCACATTTTCCTGGGTGTGAGACTACAAGGGTTCTCAAATTCTATCCAAATACAGCTGCTTTCCCTGACCACACACTAACTGGGCAGTGTAGGAAAGCAGCTACTTACTCATGGGTGGACACTGGAGGGGGATTAAGAACCTCAGGCAATTCCACCACATGTATGAGCCCCATGGGCAATGGGGGCGTGGCCTTGGGCATCCGGCCCCACCCACCAATGCTCTGACAAGCCAGCTGTAAGCCTTGGCCAGGGAACACTCTCTAGCTATCCAAGACCTCCTGTGATCTTTCAAAGCTTCCTGTGGTTACAGATGGAAACTGAATTCCAGACTACTTTAAGTAGATTGCAGGAAGTTTGTCTGGTCAATTAGCAATAAAATGCAACTGAGTTCATCTCATACCTGGAGCTCCCTAGACCCAATATTGTAAAACTTCCCCAATGGAAGTCTTTCTCATCGATTGCAATCATCATTGGCCGAGCCGGGACAACAGAAAGGGTGCATTACACCCTTGAGAAAGCACATTTCAGAACCACGTGGAGTTTAGGAGCCAGGCATGGGAGAGGAAAGCATTTACCCAAAGCACCACTGCAATGTTTCAGGAGGCATGCCAGGACCAGGAAGGGCCCCATCATCCAGAAGCTTCAGAACAGCCCACAATGCAAGTCATTCATGCCCCTCCGATGGTTGCACCACCAGTGCATCTCCCGATCAGAACAATGTTCTGAGCACCAAAAAGCCGAATTCGCTATTGGATAGCATATTAACATTTCACATCCATTAGCTCTGTGTACCGATTATTGATCTGAAAAATAAAACTAGGACTTGCATAGCAATGAAGAATGGCAGTTGAAAATGAAAGAAATTCTCATACTTGGTTGCATAATAGAAATCATTGCATTTGCTCATTACAAAGGCACCTAATGAGCAAAGATTCTCATTGTTTCCCTTGATGCCGCAGGGGGCCTATCACTATTCTGAGCACACAGCCCTAAGGTGCATAACAGTGTGCATTGTGCTCACGGATTCTTGAAAGACAATACCCAGGAATGAAACAATATAGATTTGGTGCAAAGCTTACGAACAGAGCAGGGGAAAGAGCGCTATTAGGAGACACTTGTGCTCCTGAGCCACACTCTGGGGGATTCTTCTACTGTCTCCCCGGAAAGAGTCCATCATTTTTCACTCCTTCTAAGTGGAAACTTTCATTGGGATCTCAACATAATAAATGCGCTACCTCTTGGGTTTTCCCTACCTCCTATGGAAGTTCTCACTGTGGATCAAAGATCATCCTCCTTGTCCCATTCACACTAAAAAGTCAATTGCACAAATTCAGTGGCTCACTTAGGCTCAGAATCATGAGGGAATAATTATCTATTGAATGACATTTTCATCTTGCTACCTTTGCAACCCAGGTTATGAACAATGTTGTTTTATTCCTAGATGGAATGAGCTGAGTCCTGGAAAAAATTTTAGCACATTTTGGCAGGGAGTTACCCTAATGCCCCTGCAGGTAGGTAGCTGATTGCACCTAATTTTTCATAAATAAATAGCTGCTTGTGGGCATTTTCCAGGTGAATCCCTGCTCATTGGGTGCAAGAAAGCCAGACCTTTCACTCTGATTGAAGCTTCAGGACTGGGAGAGGATTGCCTCTCTAATTCAATTTCTCTCCATTTCATAACTGAGTAAACTGAGGCTTGCAGAAATGAAACTGACCCATGTGGCATAATGAAAAGTATTCTGGACCTGGAGTAAGGAGTAACCAACCTGGGCTAAGATTCCACACTGGACAATAGTTTTGTGACTTTGAATAAGTCACAACCCCTCTGTGTCTCAGTTTTTCCCATCCCAAAAATGGTAATAATAATACTTCTACTATTTCACAGGGTTGTCTTGAGGATGAAATTAGACCAATTACGGTGTCATGTTAATTTCAATTCATCGAGTAACTACTGAAAACTTTCTACCTTCCAACAACAAAGACCTTGCACAAGCATTCTATTTGAGAGATCCCATATAGCCCAAAGTAATGGGAGGAAGGGAAGAAGGAGCAAAAATGGGGTAAGGATGGATCAGGGAAGGCTTCACAGGCTTCAAGTTAAGCCTTGAAAGAAAGGAATGATTCTGATAGAGTCTATCAGATAGACAGTGATGAGCAAGGAGTACATTTTGGATGGGCTGTTTCAGGGAGAGAAAAACATGTACAAATAAGTGGAGATGAGAGATGGAATAGAACTTTGGATAACAACTTGACTAACAGAGAGTGGGTGGAGAGCAGTAATTTTAAATAAGACTGCAAAGGATAGATGGAGTCAGATAATAAAGAGCCTTGAATGCTTGACTAAGCTGAGAAACTTGCATTTATGCTAGTTGTAATAGGAAGCCATTGACAATTCTGGAGAGTAACATGTTCAGCCACAAAGTAAACTCTTATTAGTCAAAAGTGACAAAAGCAGCAAATGGAAGAGTCAGGACTTGAACCCAGGCCTTTTGGTGCCAATGCTAACCCTCTTTTAACTACTTGCCAAGCACCTCTTCCCCAGCTCTGTGTCTTTGTCTTGGGTCAACTTAAATCTGTCCTAGAAATGTGGATGTTTTCTTCCCAAGATCTGCCAAATCTCTAACTTTGACACTGTTTTAACTCCCTCCCTCATAGAAAAATAACTGTGTATTTGAGAAGATTTCTTTCACATAGAGAAAAAAAAAGTTAGTCTACTGATTGATGTTTAGTTCCAAGATCCATGCACTGAAACATATTTGCAAATCTTTAAAGATGTAGCATGTAATGTAACTGGCCCCCATCAGGCATCCAGTCCAGATCCCAGGCCCCCTCTGACTAAATAGACAACCGTGAAGAATTGATGTGGCCAATGATAACAACATGCCATTTCCACCTTCACAACTCTCTTAAAGGTCCCTTCTCTACATTCATACAGCCATAACCATAGCTCATCTATTGTCCTCCAAGACTCCCCCTGCTCTATCCATCCTTCATTCAGCTGCCAAAGTGGTTCTTCTAAACATGTCACTCCTCCATTCAAAGATGACTCCCTATTACCTTCAGGATCAAACAGAAGATACTTTGTTTGTCATTCAAAGCCCTTTGTAGCCTGGACCCTTCCTATGTTTTTCATTTTCTTATAGTTTACTTTCCACAAATTCCATGTTCCAGCAGCTCTCCATCTCTCATCTTCCAGGCTCTGGCCCTAGCTGTCCCCCATGCCTGGAACGCTCTATCTCCTTTACCTCTGTTTACTTCTACAAGAGGTCTTTCTGAGTCACTGCTGCTGTTAGTTCCTTCCTTCTGGAGTTTCCTGCTGGTTTATACACATACACACATACATTGTATATACGTAGTTATTACATTTATTCTTCCTCCATCAGAACGTGAATTCCTTGGGAGGCAGGGACTGTGGATTCACCATTCTTTGTGTTGTTCTTTGTATCCCTAGGGCTTAGAACAGCTCCTGGCACATAATAAGAGCTTAAGAAATGCTTGTGGACTTGGATACTGACATCTACTGATACCGGAATGACTCAACAAAGTATTGCTACATAAATGTAACATAATAAATGACTAAAGGGACAGATTCAGAGAAAACCGGAAGGACTTGTATGAACTGATACGGACTCAAGTGAGCAGAATCAGGAGAATAATTTATACAGTGACTACAACACTGTGAAGGAAAGTAACTGTGAAGATTCAAGGACTAGTCAGTTAACATCCAGGGGCCTCCTTTTCCTCATCTGAAAAATGAGGACATTAGGCTAAAGAACAACAAAGACCTTGCACAAGCATTCTATTGGAGAGATACCATATAGCCCAAAGTAATGGGAGGAGGGGAAGAAGGAGCAAAAATGGGGTTAGGGTGGTTCAGGGAGGTTCCATCAAGCTCTAAACTAGGATCGAGTCAAAGACCAATACTGCCTCTGGGACACTTGTGATAAAGCTTTCTGCCCTCCCTCTTGGGAGAAAGGTGATAAATTAGAGGTACAGAATGAAACATATATTTTCAAATATAGTCAATGGGTGTGTTTGTTTTGCATGTATGAGTATTAGTTATATTGTGTTACTTGCATGAATGAATATAGTTTCTTACAAGGAAGGGTCTCCTTGGTGGAGGGAAGAGAGTCAAAGATAATGGGAGTTTGTTATAGTGATGCTAAAGAAGAAAAGAAAGAAAAGGGAATCATTTAAAAGTACCCAGGAGATAAGGAAAGGAAGCTGCTTCAGAGAGAGATCACAAACACACCGGGTGGTGATGGAACTGCTATGTTAAATCTGAAATTCACAAGCTATATCAAGGGAAGACTCATGGATAGTTTTCTTTGAAGTCTGCTTTTTCAGTATTTCTTTGTATGAGAAAATGGTTGTATTTGTTAATGTTTGTCAAGTTCATAAGAGCAGGAAGGAAAATTCTCTAAAGATGAAACACAAGAAGCCAGAGGAAGGCTTTCACTACAATGAATAGATCCCCTTCAGAGGCTTTAGAGAAGGATATGGACAAGAGCTCCATAAGCTGAAGTGTTCTTTAGGAGTTGTCATATCTGCTGATGGAGGAAACAACTGCACCAAGTAATTGCAGATCACCTGAGGTATCCAAGGACTGCACAATAAGGAATTAGCCAAAATGGTGCAGATAAATGCCCTGGGCATTTCCATTTGCTAGACTTCTTCCCTGTACCATGACTCCTCTCCCCCATTCCCCGACCCCATCCCAGCTAATCTGGAATCATTAATAATCACTCAGTGAAGAAGCCCCCTAGCCAGTCGTGTGCCCATCTGATGGTGGTTTGATTTAAGCCATATCTGGTCAGTTGTTTGATGAGCATGCCTGGCGGGATGGAATCAAGGGAAGATTTACTGGGTTTGTCTGCTGGGTTTATCTCTTTGACACAGAAGGAAAATTAGGACAGTCAGAGAGGATTTATTCTTCCCAGCTCCCTGAAATCACACCTTGTAGGCAATTCTGTTCAATTTAACTGACTGTCTATTGTCAAGATTAGTCCTAAATACAGTGATCCATCTCTAGCGGGCCTTACTGGGCCAACTCTTAGTCATTCATTGGACAAGCAGTTTTAAGCACCTATTACGTGACTGGCACTGTGCTGGGCACTGAGGACACCAGAATTAAACTCCCTACTCTCAAGGAGCTTACAAGCTCCCTTTGATCATGAAGATCCCCATAATTCCATTCTTACCTTTGTACCTCCCAATTTTCTAGGTGTTTAACAATGGGTTTGTTGGGGGGGAGATTTTTGTTGAGTAATTCCTATCTGATCTATTCATTTTTATCTGAGTCTCAGGCTAACCAGGCACTGAACAGAAGGGACATGGAGGGTAGGGAAGGGCACATGAAGAGTATGACAATTTCCAGTGTCCCTTTCCCTCTCTTAGTGGCCTTATTCATTTGCTTTGGGAAAAAAACCTCCAAAATAACAACAGACTTGTGATTCCTTCCATTTGGGAGAGCTCACTAGTGATACAGATTCTGACCCATCCCAGCCTGCCCATCCTGCCCATCTTGTGGTCCATTTGTCCAAATTCTCTGATAGGTCAGTCACAGAATGTCTTTCCCCTCCATGCCCCCATGGGACACCTTTCTCTTTTTCATTTAACAGGCTCTAAATACCAATGTGGCATCCTAACTGTGCCTCACTACGTGTCCAGGTCAAGCAGTGGGGTGGGTGGGCAGGGTGCAAATAAAACCCCCCAATATGCCCTTGCAGGAGTAGCAAGCTCTTGACTAGAAAGCTTGATTCAAATCCTGACACTACCTCTGACTGTGTGACCTGGGCAAGGTTATTTGCCCTCTCTGTGTGAAAGTATTAAGAACTCTGATCAGCCCAATGCCCAATCATGATCCAAAGAACCATTGATGAAACAGGTTGCTCACCTCCTTAGAGAGAGGTGATAGACTCAGGATACAGAACAAACACACACTTTTGAACATGACCAATGAAGGCTTTCATTTGGTTTGATTATTTGTCACAAGGGTTTTGTTCTTTTTTCTTTTCTCAATGGGAAGGAAAAAGTAGGAGGCAGAGAAACAAATGCTTGTTAATTGCAAAAATAAAAAATCATTTTTAATGAGGGGGTTGGGATTAAGTGATCTTCAAGTACTCTTCCAACTCTTACATCCCATGCTCACCATTCCCACAAAACCTTAGCCAATGGCCCTCTGCTAGAGACCAGAAGAGAGTGACTGCAATGGCTGGGTTTCCACAGGGGGAAGATCATGAATGGGTTAAAATCACCTCATGAGCCACCATGGCAGATGCTGCCCTGGAGTCTGACAGTAACTGCAAAGATGTTGACCACCATCCATCACCTGGAATAGAGCAGTGACCCCTAACATCAGAAAGGTCTTTGTGTTTCAAACCTGATGGGAAGAGGCCCATTAAGTCAAGTTCGAGTGGTAATTGAAATAATAATCGAGTGGTACAGTGTATTAGAGTAATTGCTCTAATTAGTTATGGTCCTAAGTAAGGATTGTTAATAATATCTGGAAGGCATTTGGAAATGATTCTGCTGCTGAAAGAATAAATGAAAACAATATGTAGACACATCATCACCTTCTGTATTTATTTCCAAATACAGACAAGGCTTCAGCGTAAAGAATGGATGCTAGCTGTTTTCCATCTCACGGATAAGAGGAAATAGGTTTAACCTAAAGTGGAAAGGGACTTAGGTTAGCCACAAAAAATGATTTTCTAACACTGACGTCCACAAGCACTAAGCTCACAGGTGGGGCAATGGATAGAGTGTGGGGTTTGGAGCCAGGAAGACCTAAGTTCAAATCTGACCTCAGACACTTATTGGCTATGTGACCCTGGGCAAGTCACTTAATCTCTGTTTTCTCAACTGTAAAATGAAGATGATAATAGCATCTTTCCCAAAGGTTTTTGCAATGAATCAAATGAGATAATATGGATAAAGTACCAAGCACAGCTCCTAGTACATGGTAGGTGCTATGTGAACACTAGTTATTATTAAATGTCATTTGGTCCAACCCCCCCTCATTTTACAGTTGTCCTAAATTATTGCCATGAGGTTGCAAAAAGTCTCCCTTTTAATGGACTATGCTTTGTAAAATTGACAATTCTTGAAACAATGTGAAAAACCACTTATATTTTGGGATAAAAGTATTTGTGATATTGGCAATGCATCCAGCCTCTACTATTACGTGTAGAACTGCATTTCATCCTGACATGGACTGAGCTCCACCTACATGTAGTCCAATAAAATTCTCCCAGTTGGATCATTTTCATATAAAAACCTGTCAATTATATTGAAATTTCCCCTTGATATGGCATTGCTATCAATTGGTTTGCTGAACACCAAATCTTCCATAACACCAATTTCAACAAATTGTATGTATGTAAGCAAATGGACATATTTAAATACATCAAGATTGTAGTTTCTCAATTAATTGGTAGAAAAGGTCTTCAGGCATATGAATGATTCTCCGTCCCACTTTTATCTGCAAGGAGAACCATTCAAAGCAGCTTGGCATATGATTTGCCAAGCATTGATTGGACCATACAAATACTTATAAGTAGCAACAACATTCCTTCTCTCCAATGAGTCTCTTTACATTCTGTAATTCTACAAGCACACTTACATAATGCAAGCAGTCTTATTGCTGTCACATATCTGCTTTAAAAAAAAAAAAGTCTGTCATTCCCTATCAGAAGCATCTAATTTTCTCTTGAAAAATTCCCTGGTCTTGCCAACATGCCCTTCATGTACAATTTCAAGATTGCTGTTGTGTTTTATTAAGTTTCATGTTATCTACAGCTAAAGTAAATACTGTGATCTTTCCTCTCAATCAATAACCACTTATGAATCCAAATAATTCATAGAGTAGATCATATTTTCTTGACTAGGGCTTTTTACTTAGAATTTCTTTTCCCCCATTATTTAAACTATCATTACTTCTGTCAGTTTTTCCAATGGATTTTATCTTCAGTCTGGCAATTTAATTATCCATCATGAAGGGATAATATTTTGCTGGAAGACTTAGAGATAATAAACAAGTTGACAGGGGCAGCTAGGTGGTTCAGTGAATAGAGCACCGGCCCTGGAGTCAGGAGGACCTGAGTTCAAATTCAGCTTTGGACACTTAACACAAAAACCTAGCTGTGTGACCTTGGGCAAGTCACTTAACCCCAATTGCCCTCCAAAAAGAAAGCAAAAACAAAAAATAAAAATAAACAAGTTGACATTAAAATTTAATTGTTGAAAACTTCATGTTATTTATTTATTTATCTATAACTCTTCTTAAATTTTTTTTCGTAAAAAGATACTTGTAAAAAAAAATCATGTTGCATTTTACTTACCGCAGTGACTGATGTTGAGAAATGCAAGAGATTTTCTGGTACTTTTATACAAAGAGCATTTAACTTCAAGTTTACACATGTTCAGCTGCAGCCTATGTCATGAGAACTCAACTCATCTGTATCCAAAGTCTATGCTAGCTAATGCTAATGGTAGCAGATTGTGCCCCATCAGCATTCAAAATTCAAGACCAGAAGACTCAGATTTGACCTTGTCTGTCCATATTGTATTAAATAACCACTTCACGGTATTCACTGTCAGTTGGAATGAATTCACTGTGATAATCTTGCTTTGGTTGACTTTGATTTGAACTTTTCTTTTTATTTTTTGTAACGGATGCATTTAGAAGGGAGTTGTTCTAGGAAATATTTAATAGTGTTGACCAATGCTCCCCACCTCCCAAGCAGCACAGACTTACGGGAAAAACCAGCTTGAAAAACTCTGGCTTGGGCTAAACTGTATTTTGACTCCATGTTTAAAATGCAAATGCCCTTCTGAGAGATCAGTCATGTATATTTCCTATGGATGAGTTTATCTTCAGAGCTGAAGATGAGGAGGGGAAATATTTCAGGCATGGGAAACAGCCTGTGCAAAAGCACAGAGATGGGAGTGTCCATTGTGAGGAGCATCAGGAAGACTAGTTTAGCTGAAAAGTGGGTTACAGGTAGAAGAGTAATGTGTTTTAAATCTTGAAGGGTTGACTGGGGCCAGGTGGTGAAGGGATTTTAAATGTTATGCAGAGGAATTTGCATTTGATCCTGGAGGTAATAGGAAACCAGTAGAGTTTATTGGAGGGAGCAGAGACACAGTCAGACCTGCACCTTGGCAGCTGAGTGGAGGATCTAGTGGAATGGAGAGAGAGTTAAAACAGAGAGACCAATTAGGAGGCCACTGTAATCATCCAGGCAAGAGATAATGAGGGCCTGAACTAGCCTTGTGGTCATGTCCCCAAAGAGGAGGAAGATGCAACTAGATTGTAAAAGAATTGACAAGACTTGACAACCATTTGGATATATGTGGTGGGGGAAGGGGGCAGGAGTGGGGGATGACGTTCGGATTGCAAACCTACATGACTAGAAAGATGGTGGTTCCTTTGAATAAAATGGAGAAGTTAGAAATAGGAAATATGGGTTAAGGGGGAAAGATAAGTAAGTAAGTTTGGGAACATGTTGAGTCTGATAGATCCATGGTAATATAATTTGAATGCTCAGTGTTATGGGTATGGGACTGTAGTTCAGAAGAGAGATTAGGACTGGATATATAGATTTGGGAATAATCTGCATAGAGTTGATCATTAAATTTCTGGGAGCTAATGAGATTATGAGAGAGAGAGAGACAGACAGACAGACAGAGCCAGAGAGAGACAGACAGAGCCAGAGACAGAGAGAGAGACAGAGAGAGAGAGACAGAGACAGAGAGAGACAGAAACAGAGAGAGAGAGACAGAGGCAGAGAGAGACAGACAGAGACAGAGACAGAGAGAGACAGAGACAGAGACAGAGAGAGACAGAGAGAGAGAGACAGAGGCAGACAGAGACAGAGAGAGACAGAGACAGAGAGAGAAATGTGTAATGATAGTAATCACATAAGTGAAAAGAACTAAAATTGAATGCGTATTGTATAATTTCAATGATCAATCTTGACCCCACAGAAAAATAAGGAAATGTACTACAGAGACAAATTTTCAATTTTTTTGAAGATGCAAATGTTGCCCACTCTTGTGGATGTGTCCCTGTGACAGATGATTTTGCTTAACTTTTTCTTTGTTTCAAAGGGAGGTAGTATGACGAGACATATCTATGATATAGAAACAAAAACAAAACCAAAAACAATATGAATAAGATGCAAAACTTTTTTAAAAAAGAAAACTAAAAAAAGGAAGGGGCTCTCCTCTCTTCTGGCCGGAATCCTCACTCCAAATTTAGTTTTCATAGAAATCAACAAGGAGCCTCTCTCATTTTCAACTTTGCTGATTTACCAAATTTGCTTTGCATTTTCAGTAATGATTTCTTGGGCTATTTTTATGCTTCCTCAGATGAAAAGCCATCATACATGATGTTAGCCCCATTAGGCATGAAGTAAGCATTATTTACGATTGTAATCAGTGTTATGGAGCATTAAAAACTGGAAGGAAAATGGTTTTCTCAAGCATTTTCGAAGCCTGGAGAGTTGGAGGTCAAATTGTCAAGGGTGTGCCTACTTCATACCAGTGGCCAGAGAACTAACTATTGTAGCCAAGCAGGGCAGAGTTCAAGTAGTCACTTACTCATTCCAACTTTATGTAGAAATATTTGACAGCATTTCATTTGTCCCTTGGACTCTCTGAACCTCATCTTTAGGGACTCAAAAGGGCTCTTCCAGGTCTAAGTCAATGATCCTAAGAATGCAATGATCCTAATGAGGCTCGATTTGTTTGCAGACCTCTATGGTGAATAAGGGAGGAGTTAGGGTTCCCATTATGATTATACTTTTATTATAATGCACTATATAATAACTCACTATTATAATTACCATTTTGACTCAGAATTATAAACTCAGAGAGCTATAAAGAGACTTAGCAATTATCAAGTCCCACTCTTCACTTTGTAGATACAATGAAATTCTATACAATTAGTATTTATAAAGAGCCTACTGTGTGCTAAGTACTGGCCTAAGCCCTGGGGATTCAAATGAGTTTACCTTCAATGAGTTTACCAACAAAGGGGAGAAGATAACACACAAAATGAAGCTGAAGAGAATGGGGAGCAGGAAGGCCCCCCAGTACCAGGACATCATGATGATGGTGATTCATAAAGGCACAAATGAAACTACCAGAAGTAATGTCAAAATACTGATGATGATTATGAATTCTTGAGCAAGAAATTGAAGGCCAAAGAGGCATAGGTTGTATTTCCCTCACCATTGTCTATTAAAGGCAAGAGATAGAGAAAAGAAGAATTGATTTGGAGACTAAACAGCTGGATAAGAAGGTGGTATTTGAGAACAGAATTTGGATATTTGGAACACAGCTTACAATATGAGACTGACAAATTCCTGGCCAGAAGTAGAGCACATCTACCAAATGCATTTGTCAGGTCTTGCAAATCTAATCAAAAGGGCTCTCAATTAAAAGGGATGGTGGAGGAGGAAGATTAATGATAGAGTTCCCCAAAGTTATATACTTAAGGGCAGGTGTGACATGTTCAGACCTGAAACTCAAGAGAAGAGTCAGTAATAAGACCCCTGCCCTCAAGTGTCTATATAAAAATACACAAATTTTAGGCAACAAACAAGGAGGTCTAATGCAAAGGACAAATTTGACCTTCTAAGCATCCCTGAGACTTGGCGGGATGATGCTGTACCTGGATGATAGTTCTGGGTGGGTATATCTTATTCAAAATAAGAAGGATGGGTTAAAAAAGGGGGTATGTGGTATGGGGTAGCACTAGGTATTAAGAAGGTATAATCATGTGAGTAAATCTAGGAATCACAACTGAAAGACAATAGGAAGAATATTTGAGTAAAGGTCAATGGAAAAGGAACAGAAGTGATTTTGTTATTGGAGTATACTCTTGACCATTTGGACAGAAAAAGGAAATAGATGAAGAGTTTGGGAAAGACATCACAAGCCTTTACAGTAATGTAGTGATAGTGGGGTTCAATTATCCAGACATCTGCTTGAGTGCTGGACTTGTCTTAGGGATGATTTCATTCATCAAAATGTGGAAGAACAAAGGGAAATTCTATTATGGATCGGATTCTCACTAACAGATGAATGAGTTGCTGAAGTGAAAATGATAGGAACCATGAAGTAAGGGGGGAAGCAAACATTATATGCTACAAATTATGATTAAAAAAAAAAAGAAGAGAAAAACTAGACATAGTTCACCATGCCCTAGAGCTGGGGAAATTGGCTTCCAGTGGGTTCAGAGGAAAAGTAGATTGGATCCAATGGACTAAATGCTTCAGAGGATGTCAGACCAGAAGGAATGAGAGATGGTTAAGAATGAAAGTCTGAAGATAGAAACAATTCCAGTAGGGAGAAAAAATGGAATTTGAAAAGACTGATGATGATACACAGAGAACTCACTAAGCAACTTAATTTCTTTTTCTTTCTTTTTTTTTTTTTTACAAAAAATGTACAGAAGATGGAAGAATGGCCTGATAACAGAAAGTAACTATATGTAAGTCTGTATGGACAGGTAAGGATGATTTTTAACAATGGCTTTTTTAGTTACATTGGGAGAAAACACAGGATCAAAGAAGCATGAGAATCTTTTCATTCTCACTTCATTTTCTCTTCAAAGAAGAATGACTTTTACACCAGAAATAATAAGCAAAACTGAGGGCAAGGAGGATTATGCCCAAGAAAAGTAAGGAGATAGTCAGAAAATACCTCCCATGCCCTTGATGATCTTTAATCATTTGGTCCACGGGAACCTAGTTCATTGCCAAGTCCTGAAGGAATGAGCAATTGTGATGACTGAGTAACTCTCCAAGATGTCAGAAAGATTGTGAAAAATGGGATAAGTTCTCCAAGATTAGAGAAAGGGAAAGGAAAACACCCCAGTTTTCAAAAAGGAGAAGAGGGAAGAGAATAGAATCTGTGAACTATATGGGCCAGATAGTTTGGCTGTCATTTTGGGTGGTAAATTCCAGAAACAACAACAATTTTTCGCACTTGCTACATGCCAGGCGCTAGGCTAAGCACTCTACAATTATCCCATTTGATCCTCCCATTAACTCTGGGAGGTAGATGTTATTGTCCTTATCCCCATTTTATAGATGAAGAAACTAACATCTAGGAAGTGATAACCAAAAGTCAGCGTGCCTGTGTCAAGAACAAGTTATGCCAGATTAGCATCCTTTCCTTTCATCAAGCACACTAAACTTGTAGATGAAGGAGAATGCTGTAGATGCCTAGATTTTAGCAAAACTTTTGATAAAGAATCTCATGGTATTCCAATGGAGAAAATGGAGAAAAGCAGATTAGGTGATAATGCAGTCAGATAGATTCAGAATTCGTTGGATAGCCAAACTCAGAGGTTCAGTGTGAATATGGCAGGAAGTCTCCAGTGAAATGCCCCAAGAATCTAAGCAGACTCTATACTATTTTTAAAAATCAGTGATTTGGATAAAGTCAGAGATTATGTGATCACATTCTGGATGACCCAAAGCTGGGAGGGATAGTTAAACACAGGATTTGACGGTGGGAATCCAAAAGGATCTTGACAGGAGACAGCATTGTGCTGAATCTAAGAAGAAGAAATACAATAGGGATTAATGTCATCTTGCACTTTGATACAAAAAAATTCTGCCCCACAAATACGGGATGGAAGAGGCACAGATGGACAGCTGCTATTCTGAAAAGAAAAATCTGGGGGTTTTAGTGGGCTGAAAACTCCAATAGTGGTGTGGTGGCCAAAAAGCCCACAGCAGCTTCAAATTTTGAGACAGGGGTGGGGAGGGTGGGAGGGGGTCATTCTTGGTGATTACCTGTATCAACAAGGTAGCCCAGATGGAAGATGGCAGAGTACCATTTTAGAATGGATGCCTAAGGAAAGATTCATCTGGGCTGGAGGGGACCCATAGGATTATGAGTGATTTATTTTATGGCCAATACAAAATTACTGGTTTGGGTTTTTTTTTTTTTTTTTGCAGTTTGGTTAGTCTAACTGCATATTGACAGGTAGGATCTGTTCCAGTGCAAAAGAAACGCCTGATTTGGGACTTTTAAAAAACAAAGTTAATTTAAGGTACAATTCAAAAACAATGACTTATTTGTGAAGCTAAAGCATAGAAATTTTAAAAGCAAAGGTTAAAATGGAAGATGGAACAAATGGTATCATTTTTATTTATTCTTCAGTTTAACTGAACAGAGGTGCTTCCTTTTTTTTCACTGATTTTTAAGTACTAACACATTTCCTCTGCTTTGAGGCAAATCTCATTTGCCAATTTGTAGACAGGTTTATTCAAATGGAGTTAACTGATGTGAACAGATGCTCTTGGCATGTCCCAGATATTGGGGGAGGGGGCTTTAATGATGAGGTCCAGGGCTTTGGGGAAGGGTTGTATCCCACATCCCACTGCATTCTCAGTTTCTACTCTCTGCTTTTTTCCTAGAGCAAATAACTAGGTGGACTCTTCTGGGCCACTGTCCCTCCCACGCACGCTCTTCTTAAGATGCAGGTCTGGAGGCGGCTAGGTGGTGCAGTGAGTAGAGCACCGGCCCTGGAGTCAGAAGGACCTGAGTTCAAAAGCGGCCTCAGACACTTGACACACTTACTAGCCATGTGACTTTGGGTAGGTCACTTAACCCCAATCGCCCTCCAAAAAGCAAAAAAAAAAAAAAAAAAAAAAAGATGCAGGCCTGTCCGAGTCACTGCCCTGTCCAAAATACTTCAATGATGCCCTATAGCCTGTGGATTAAAATCCACATTCTTTAACCTGACATTTAACATCCTCCACAGTCTTTCTAAAGCCTAGTCAGTTAAAGAGTGTTAGAATGTTAGGCAAAAGAACTCAAGTCAATTTAATTCAACGAATATCTATCAAAGGTGCCAGGCACTGTGCTAGGTAATATAGAATACTGAGCCTGGAGTCAGGAAGACCTGAGTTCAAATCCAGCCTTAAACACTTACTAGATGTGTAAATCTGGGCAAGTCACTTAACCCTATTTGCCTCAGTTTCCTCAACTGTATAATGGAGAGTAATAATAGCACCTGCCTCCCAGGGGCTTTGTAAGGCTCAAATGAGATAAGATTTGTAAAAGACACTGGCAAATCTTAATTGGCTAAATAAATGCCAGCTGCTATTCTTATTATAAGATGAAACACAAACAGCCTCTAACCACAATAGAGCTAACATTCTAATGGGACAATGCAACGTATGGACCACGGGAGACTCCAAGAAGCTGGGAGGGGACCTGGCCATCAGAGGAGGCTCCATGGAGGTGATGGCATTGGAGCTAAGCCTTGAAGGAAGCTGAGGCTGGAATGAGGAGAGTGCACACAGCAGAACTGGGGAGCAGGTTGTGTAAATCTGTGCAGTGTGGAGATAGATATCAATTTCAGGCAATGGAATTGAATTGTATTCATTTGCTTAGCACTTTGGAGTCACTCTTAGCTCAGGGGTGGAGAACCTGTGACCTCGAGGCAACATGTGGCCTTCTAGGTCCTTAAGTGGGACCCTCTGACTGAACCCAAATTTCACAGAACAAATCCCCATAATGAAAAGATTTGTTCTATAAAACTTGGACTCAGTCAAATGACCCAACCCCAGGATCTAGAAGGCCACATGTGACCTTGAGGTCAAAGGTTCCCCACCCCTGCCATAGCTGATCCTTGCACTGCACTCTGCTGATTCCTTGGGCAAGGAGAACTATTGCAAAGGACTCTTCCTCAACCCCTTTGGTTCCAATATAGGGCATGATATTTGGGTCTGATATAGCTCAGAGCGGTTTGAGACATTTCTACAGGATCTCTTGCGCCCTGACCCTCTTCTTTTGTCCTCTTTAGCAGACAAGGGCAGTTCATTGTACCTGAGACTGACATGAGATTAAGTACATAATGTACTTGGTTATGGAAAAACCTGTTTTATTTCTTAAATTCATAATAAAAAAATAATAAAGCACTTTGGAAACTTTAGGAGTAGAGGATTGGGACCTGACCTGAGATTTCATTGGGAAGGAAAAATTCCCACATTAGGAAGTTCTCTTTCCTAATGCAAATCAGGAACGGTCAAGCCTCAGGTAAATGGCACTTATCATAGTATCAGCACGACTTGCTCATAGCAGTAAGATGGAAGAAGGCACACCTGGTGGCCACCGCTTGAACATTGTGCACCTGATCCAAAGCCTTTGGGTGGACCACGCGACCACCTCCTGCTTGGGTATGTTCAGGGAGAATTCATAGTTACCCCGCACCACTCGCCTCCTGAGATCGTCAGGCCCCCTCTGTGTCATCTGTTCCAACTGTGAGCTCTCAAGTGAGGTCATAAACGGACATTTCCATAGTTCCCAGACTAAAGTAAATACAGACTATTATTTGTACTCTATTCCCCTCCATGCAGACACACTTTTCTCTGAGTGTTGATTAGATTGTACATTCTGCAAAAAGTTTTCTAAAACTGTTTCCTAGTGCATTCATTTGTGATGAAACACATGGGATTTTCTGGCTTGAAAGTTGCACGACCCAGCTGTTCCTTATGCCAATTGCAACTTGTTCCTGACCTTTTTGGAAGTAAAGGAGAGTTTGGGGGAGGGAGCATGGAATGGTTTAGTCTCATGACCTGAGCATGTCCCTCCTGAATCCAAAGAAGGTCTTCATATGTTCATCGGAGATAATGGCTTCTTTTAAGCAGGAATTATCATCGGTTCCATTTCTTTGTTTATCATTTCTGAAGCTGGTATGGCTTTTATCTCTTCTGTCTTATGGTTTTCTTGGCCAATGTGAAATGTCATACATCGAAGGCTGATAAGTTTAGAGCCACTAAATGCTTTATGACTGGTAATGTAATAATCACTAAGTGCTTCATTTGAAAACAAAATACATACACACTTCACAATTCGTGTTTCCCCATGGGAGCAGGAGCCCTGGAGGCAGGCCATGGGCCCTCAGCCACATTTTTGCCTCTTCCATTTTTATAGTTGGCCTCCTAAGTGACTGTCTGTCACTGGCCCTTGAACCTTCTTCCTTTCTGTGCAGAAGGCAGCCTGGGGGGGGGGGGAAGGGGAGGAGGGGGTAGGAGACAAGGTTCCTTCTTGGCTCTGAGAAAGGAGAATTTAGAGCTAATAAGGAAGTAGAAGATATCTAAGGTTGTTGTTTTAAGAGAAGGAAGAGCACTTCCCAAGCTTACATAAGTAGTAAGTGGAAGAGTCAGGATTTGAAACTAGATCTTCTGTCTCCAAATCTGTGTCATTCACCAGACCAGTTGGCAGTGGGAGACATTGATTGTTGTTTGGGGCTGCACACAGTTATTTTAATTATTATGCTGTTGCTGAGTACTTTCAGTTGGGTTTGACTCTTCCAGACCCCATTTGGGGTTTCCTTGGCAGAGATACTGGAGTGGTATGCCATTTCCTCCTCCAGCTCATATTACAGATGAGGAAACCAAGGCAAACAGGGTTAAGTGACTTGCCCAGGGTCACACAGCTAGTGAGTGTCTGAGGCCAGATTTGAACTCAGGAAGATGAGTTTTCCTGAATCCAGGCCCAGCATTCTGTGTACTATGGCACCCCCTAGTTATCCTCTTAATTACTGTAGTCCATTCTTAAAAGACTTATTTAACAGTTTAATTTTAACCACAGAATTTCTAAATGGCCCAGAGAAAGGTGATCCTCAGCCTAGTAAAGGCCAGGAGTATTGCTCTTCCTGTGTGGGGTCTGCTCCTGTGGAGCCCTTAGTGAGCCTGGAATATCGATGACCTGAAAGATGCCTGTCTTGTACAAAGACTTGTATCACATGGGCCACCCAGAGCTTTTGATTCACCCATTCCTTGGTGGTTGGTTTCTGCCAAAACAATTGGTTCTGGCTTTACCTAGCAGGAATCAACCAATCAAATTAAGTGCTCACTTTGTACTAGACACTGCGGACACAAAGACCTAAATGGAAAAGGACCTGCCCTCAAAGAGCTTACATTTCATAGGGAAAAGTGACATGGGTCCATAAAGTTGTGTTCAAAACAAACAAAAGGTAAAGGGGGAGGGAAAATAGACTAAAGGGGAGAGCAGATCAGGAAAGGCTTTCTGGAGGAGGCGGCATCCGAATGCATACCAAAGGACAAAAACTTATCATGTCCTTCGAAATTTTAATGTAACGTATGAATCCAAGTCAATAAGTTTCTCCCTAGCTTCATTCTGTCCTCAGTAAGAGAAAAAAAGTGCCTTGTGGGACAGATTCACCCATCTGCAAAGAAAGGGGGGACACAGTCAGGGTGAGGATTTGTTCACTATAAGTTTCCCCCCCAAAAAAAACCCCAAGCCCAACAATTAATGTCTCATTGAATCTTCACAAAGCCATAGGAGGCAGGCCCTGTTATTATTCTCAATTTACAGATGAGGAAACTAAGAGAAACAGAGGATAAGTGACTTGCCCACCACCATAGAGAACTGAGACCAGATAGGAACTTGGGTCTTCCTGACTCCTGACCCAGGCTCTATTTACTTCAAAACCTAGCTGCCTCTAGAGAAAAAAGAAAAAAGAAAATAGATTTTTGTTTATTAAAAAAAATTAAAAAAAAAGAAAATGGACTATACAATTACTGAAACATGGTGCTAAAGAAGTGAACATTGAAGTTTGACTCATAAAGTTAGAGGCGCTATACAGGCTGGTGAAGATCAGACTTTGGCTTCTGGTTTTACTGGATCAGAGGAATGTCCAGGGAAGGATAAGGAAACCAGCTCATTTTTAAGGGGCCTTTGAACCCATGAGTTTCATTGAGCTTTTGACTAGGATAAAAGACACCAGCTTAGAAGACCCACCCAAGGGTGGGGAACCTGTGACCTGGAGGCCTTTTATGGATTTGTTCTATAAAACTTGAACTCAGTGGGAAAAGTTGCACTTAAGGACCTAGAAGGCCACATGTGGCCTCCAGCCTGCAGTTTCACCACTCCTGATGAAGGCCAATGGGACAATAGCTGTCTCCATGAGAAGGGCTCCTCTTTTCATTGGTTTAACTCACCTGAAAGCTGGTGAGTTGAATTCTCTATTACAAAAGTTGAGTTGGCAGATCTTTTTGGTGCATAACAAATACTTCATTGATTAGTTGATTGATTGGGCCAGAGTTGAAAAATATCCTCTTGGGATATATTAGGAAGCAAGTGGTTTTAGTGAAAATTCCTGAAGCTTATTCTGCAAACACAGGGATCTCATTTCCTCCTCTCTCTCAACTCAATTTAATCCAATTTCATGGCATTTTCTAAATGTCACTCATGCCTTGGGCCAGACACTGTTAGCTGCTGAAGATGTAAGAAACAGCCCCTACCCTCAAGGAACTTCTCTTCTACCAGTAAATACAACAGAAACCCAAGCTTTTTAAATTTTAAAAGGATGCCCTTAAAGAACCCTAAAGAATCAACCAAAAATTAATTGAAATATACTTCAGGAAATTTGTAGAATATAATATAAATCATCAGTGTCCCTACATGTAACAAATAAAATCCAGCAAAAAGAGAAATTCCATTCAAAATAACTACGGAAGTTATACTTGGGAGTATATTTGCAATAATTCATACAGGGATTAAGTTAATCTAATTACAAAACACAATTTGTAGAAATACAGACCTAAATAATTGGGAAAATATTAAATTAAATATTTAATTAAATTAATTAAATTAAAAATATTAATTGCTCATGAGTAAGTTGAGATAATATAATCAAAATGACAAGACAACCTAAATTAATTTCTGGGGAAACTAGACAGCATTTGGACAGAAATTAGATTCCAAGGGGGGGGAACCTTCTACTTCAAGGCCATGTGGTCCAAGTTTTACAAAACAAATCCTGAAGGTTAAAACATAAACAAATGTGAGCTATAAGGAAGAAATTACTTTTTAAATGTATGGATAAGGAAAAAGTTCATGACTAAACAAGTGATAGAGAAGATTACACAAAATGAAATGGACAATTTTGATCATATAAAATTGAAAAGTTTTTACACAAATAAAATAATATTATTTAAAAACAGAAGGGAAACTAGTAACTGGGAAAAAATCTTTGCAACAAATTTTTCTGATGAAAATCTCATTTCTAAGATATATAAGGAACTGATGCAAATTTATGACATTAAGAACATTTTCCTGCAGATAAATGTTCAAAGGATATGAACAAGCTGTTTTCAAAGAAAAACAAGCTATCAACAATCATATTTTTTAAATGCTCTAAATTTAAATCACTAGTGATTAAAACAACGTTGAGGTTCTGCTGTATAACTATCAGACTGGCAAAGATGACAAAAAAGGAAAATAACAAATGTTGGCGGGGCTGTGGGTAAACAGGCATGTTACTGCATTGTTGATAGAGCTGTGCGTTAGCATAGCTATTTTGGAAAGCAATTTGTAACTCTGCCCAGAAAGTTACCGAGCTGTACATAACCTTGGACATCACTATACCACTACTCAGCCTATACCCAAAAGAAATAAAAGAAAAAGAAAAAGGGATGTATGTATAAAAATATTTACAGCAGTTTGTTTCATGGTGGCTAGAACCTGGAAAACAAGGGGTTCTCCTATTGGGGAGTGGCTAAAAAAATTGTGATGTATGAATGTAATAAAATATTATTGTTCCATAAGAAATGATGAAATGAAATTTTCAGAGGAAACTGATAGCATTATGATTTGATACAGATTGAACCAACATTATAGAGAAAACAACTTTGAAAGACTTTAGAACTCTGGCCAATACAATGATAAATTTTAACTCCAAAAGAATAAAGACTTAAACACATCCTCCTGAAAGAAAGAGATATAATGACCTTAAAACAGAAAAAAAGAGATAAACATTTTTGGACATGGCTATGTGGGAATTTGTTTTGCTGTACTATGTAGAAATTTATTGAAGGTATCATTTTTAATCTGTTCATTTGGGAGGAAATGTTGCGGGAGGGACAGGTAAAAAAAAACCCCTGTTATTTAAAAAAAAAATTAAAACTAAAAAGGAAGAAAAAAAGATGGTGGTACCATTATCAGAAATAGGGAAGTTTGGAGGAGGGGATAGCCTTTTTTGGGAGGAAAGCATAAAATTCCTTTGCCATGAGTTATAATGGAAAAGAAAGACTAATTTTCACTTTTTAATGAATGGACTATAAAGACACCCATAATGATGGAAGAGACAACATGATTTACTAAAAAATATACTGGATTTTTAGTCAGGTGACCTACATTCGAATCAGGGCTCTACTAATTTCTACTTATGTAAACTTGAGCAAACTACTCTCACTCTCTGGTCTTCAGTTTTGTCATCTTTCATGTAATACTTTTATTAAAATGAAAGTATTGTTATAGAAAAGTTTTAGCAAAGGCTTTCCCAGCTCTAAATCTACTATTTGTTCTGGAGCAAAGGTGTCACTGTTTTGCAAGAAACCAAGGGATCACTTTCCTGCCATCATCCCAAACTGAAGGTGATTGTCATTAACATAGAACATAGATCTCCCAAGGAGCACTAGATCTAGGGTCCCAGAGCTCAAGGAAGTGTCCTTGCAGAAGAGGAAGAATTACCTGCCTTGGAGACACAATTGAAAGAGCCAAAACCTTCAAGAAAATTCCTTCAGAATGGATGTTCCAACCAGTGGAATTAGCAATTGAAAAGGTCGCTCTGGAAACTAATGACCTTGTGTGTAGTCCATACCTTTCAAACAGATCATTAAACGAGAGAATGTACAAGTAGGAGAAAGTACTCCAACTGCCCCTCCTGTTATTTAAATGACCATCTTTCCTCACACCCCCATCTAGTAAGGCAGACATTGCAGTCTCTGGCTTTTTGGTTGTTGTTTTTCTCTGTTCGTTTGTTAATTTGAGACATGTGATATGACAATGTAGCCCTGAGAGTGATATCAAATCAGATTCCATTTTTGGCTTTGGGGGGGGAGGGGGTTGATGGGGGAAAGGTCCTTGATTGTTCAGCAAAATGAATGCTCCAATGAGGGAGAACCCGAAGTATAATATAAGGGGAGTGGGGGCAGAGCTCCAAATTGGAAGCCAGAAGTCCTTGTTTCTCTCCCTACCCTGACATTGACCAAGTAACTTTAACTGTCTCATCATTTTTCCAGTCCTTAGTTTCTTCATCTGTAAACCAAGGACAGTCACACTCACACTATCTGCCATAGAGTTGATGTGAGGAAAGTGCTTTGCCCACTGAAAAGCTCTAGATAAACAGAATTCATTGTTTTGTTTTTACTTTTCTATCACCAGGTATCCAGCTAACTGGAAGTAGTAGGATATAGGCAGGAAGAGGCTGAAATGGAATTTTTGGAGGTATTATGGGGCAGAGCAAGCATGCTAATGTAGTGTTGATGGAGTTTTAAAGTGGTCCAGACATTCTGAAAAATAAATTGGAACCCTACCCTCTAATCGTGAATGCTTTAACACAGTGAAACTGAGAGCATATGTCCCCTGAAAAGAAAAAATGGATAAAGGGGATAGATGTATAAAAAAATTTCCAGTGGGCCTTTCCTTTGTTGTGAGAATTAGAAACAAAGTGAGTGCCCATAAGTAATAGAATGGCTGAACAAATTATGGTGTCTGAATGTGAAGGAACATTATCGAATCTTAAATGATGAAAGGGATGGACTCTGAGAAATCTGGAAGAGCTCATCTGAACCAATGCAAGAAGAAGACTCAGAGTGAGAATTATTCATAACAATGGCCACAGTGCTGTGAAGGAAAAAGCTTTGGAAAAATTCTGACCAATGCAGTGACTACCCATGTAGGATTCCAGAAATGTTGATGGAACACACTTCCCACCTCTTAGCAAAAGGATGATGGGCTAAGAACACGGACTCTGACTTCCATTGTTATAAAGGAGAAAATGGTTTTCTGGACTGGGAGAAAGAAGATTTGAGTTCTAGCTCTGAAACCCTAAATGTATGTTGTTGTGTGATCTTGGGTCAGTCATGTGACTCCCCTCAAAGCCTCAACTTTATCCATCTGCAAAGTGATGGAACAGGACTAGGAGACTTCTGAGATTCTTTCCTGTCCTAAATTCTTGTTAATGAAATCAAGTCATTTCTCACCCTTCCCCCACCCCCAATGATCAACTCTAGATACCTTTAAAAGTTCATCATTGGCTGGTATTGGAGGCAAGAAGACTGAAGGTCAAGACCTGCCTTTAGCTCTGGGTCAGTCATATCTGGATGTCCCAAGCAGCTCTGAAACATAAGCAGCCTACAAGTAGTGCATCCACATTTTGTGGAAGGTGTTTCTGAATGAGTAAGTTCACCCTGCACCCACCTATTGAAATCGTTGGTTCTGGGTTTTTTTTTCCTTAAAGAAGAATTATGTATTTTAGAGCTAGAACAGGCATTAGGGCTATCTCGTTTTACAAAGGATGGTACTGAAATAGTCAAAATAGCTTCTCCAAAGTCATCTAGATAGTAAGACACAGAGCTGAGATTTGAACCCAGGTCCTTTGACTCCAGAGAAGATAAGTGACTTGCCTAGGCCCATTCACCTAATAAGTGTCTGAGGCAGAATTTGAACTCAGATCTTTTTTATACCAAGTTCTCCATTCTCTCTGCCATGATGCTACCTAAGGCAAACTGGCTTTCTTTCCTATTTCTCTTCCAGGACTCTCCATCTCCCCATCCTTATGCCTTTGTACAAGCAGGCCTTGGTGACATTTCCTTCTTGGCTCTATCTCCCAGTGGCCCTGATTCCCTTCAGGGTTCATTGCCAGAGGTACTTCCTGTAGAAGGCCTTGCCTGACAACTCCAGCTGTCAGAGCCTTCCCCTCAAAATCAACTTGTATCTATTTAGTGTATACTAAGTGACTCAGTGGCAAGAATGCTGGGCCTAGAGTCAGGAAAACTTGAGTTCAAATCTTGTCTCAAATACTCACTAGCTTTGTAACCATGCCAGAACACTTAACTGCTGTCTGCCTCAGTTTCCTCATCTGTAAAATGGAAATAGACTTGTTATGGAAATCAAATGAAGTACTAATTGCCCAGTGCTTAGCACATGGTAAATGTTATACAGATGGTAGTGATTACTATTACAATTGTACTATAAGAAATTAGGAAAAAGACATTTCAGGGAATCATGGAAAGACATGTATGAACTGATGCAGACTGAAGTAAGCAGAACCAGAGGACCAATTTACACGATAACATCAATATTACTAAAAAAAAAAATCAACAGTTTTAAAACTTGGACTCTTAACTTTGATATGTTTTGGTTTCAGTTCCCACAAGAACAAGGAAATGTAGGGTGCTTCTATGGGGATCTATTTCAAGGGCTGTCAAATGGAAAGATCTAATGACTTAGCTCCCAAAGGCAGAGCAAAGAGCCATGGGTAGATATTGCAAAGGGAGATTTCAGCTCAATGTAAGGAAGAATGTTCTGGAGCTGAGAGCTGTTCCCAGTCAGGAGAGGCTGCCCTTAGAGGGAGTCGAGGAGTAAGCCCTTCCCTGGAGGTCTTTAAGAGAAGACCAGAGGCCTGCTTGTCAAGGATACTGTAGAGGGGATTCTTAATCAGGTCCAGGTTGGGCCAGATGGCCACTGAGGTCCCTTCCAGGCCTGAGATTCTGTGATTCTGTGAACCTCCTCTCTGACCTTTTGTAGTGAATACCAAATGATTCCCCAAGGCATTTGGAAATGTGGACCCTTGCAAATAAGCCCAAGCATTTCACCTCCAGTTCTGATGAAAGGTTTATGGGCCCCAAAATAGTTGCAGTAAGACATGTCTGGATTGAATATTTCATGTACACTTAACCCCAGCAGAGTCTCGGGGCTTCATGTTTCACAAGCAGACTTGAGCTTAGCTGTGTTAGCGACCTGATACCCTGAACACAGGTCTGCTTCTCACATTACTAGAATAGGCTTCCATCCATTGCTATTTCCAGGCACAAATTAATGAGGAACGTTGATCTGGAGAGATTTGCCACTTGGTGAGCATCGAAAACAAGCCTAAAAGGATGATGACATGCTGTGGAGGGAGCTTCCCCTGAAGCATCATGCAAACAGGGTCAGGTTGGAGAGAAATGCCTTCCCTGAAGCCCAATCGAAATTCTCTGGAGCTTAGAGGCTTAGCTCATATGGCTCCCATGTTCCAGACAAATTGGTCCACTGGCTGCTGCCCATCCAAGACTTCTTGTTCCTACTTCTATGTCTTCTCATAGAACACACACATTGGAGTCACATGGAGGCTATCCTCCAGGCATGGAGTTCTCTCCATCTCCCTTTCTTTTTCATGGAATCCTTCCTCTTTTTCAGACTGCACCCATGTACTGTCTCCTCTAGGAGGCCTTTCCTGGTTATTAGCACTCCCCTTTTAAAAAAAAAATTACTTTCAGGGGAGGCTAGATGGCACAGTGCATAGAGCACTGGCTCTGGAGTCAGGAGGACCTGAGTTCAAATCTGGCCTCAGCCACTTAACACTTACTAGCTGTGTGACATTGGGCAATTCACTTAACCCCAAGTGCCCTGCCCTTCCCCCTCCAAAAAAAAGCAAAAAAAAAAAAATAAAGACTTTTAAATGTATTGCCCATTTACTTGCCTTTTTATATATTGTTTCTCCCCAGTAGAACGTAAGTTCCTTAAGGGGAGAGTCAGTTTACAATTTTGTTTTTGTATTTTTATCACCAAATACAGTGTGTAATATTGATAGTAATAATAAATAGTGCTTACTCTGTGCCAGTCACTGTACTAAATATTTTTTTTACAATTATTATCTCCTTTGACCCTCACAACAACCCTGGGAGGTAGGTGTGCTGTTATTACCCCAATTTTACAGATGAAGAAATGAAGGTAAGTAGAGGTTAAGTGACTTGCCCAGGGTCACACAGTTAATATATTTCTGGATTTGAACTCAGGTCTTCTTGATTTCAAGTCCAGCATTCTATGCATTGCACTCCTTAGCAGTCATAGTACTAACACATAAGATGGACAGAGATGAGGACTGAATCTGTCCTCACAGGGAACTCCTTCTGCCACTGCAAGTCAGCTTTTTCTCTGAAACTTATAGTTGAGAGGTCATGTGACTTAGCCAGGATCACACAACCAATATGTGCCATAGGATGAATTTGAATCCAAGACTTCCTGGTTCAGAGTCCAACTCTCTAGCCATCATGCCTGTACAACATGGATACTTAATAAATGCTTACTGGCAATCTCTGCTGCCTAAGAACCCTAGAGATCAGTTATTGAAGAGGAGCCTTGAGTCTCCCTGCACACCACACATGGTCATTTTTATCTTATCCAAAGAGTTTTGTTTTTCCGGCTGGAAAAGGTTGGGAGGCACTCTCTTACTTCCTCTCCAGACAACAGCAATGGCAACCCTGCATCAGTTTTCCATTTCCTCCAAGTGCAGAAGAGCAGGATGGGCTTTAAACCTTCTTAACCAACCCTGTTGATTCCTTTCTTTCTCTATTCACCCATTTTGGTTAGCGGTTTCCAATACAGACAGTATCTACTTTTCTCCACATTCCAATGTTCCACTTATTGGATACTGCCTAAGAAAGACCGATCCATCTCCTCTCAATTAAGTTTAAGGAAATGAATGAATTGAATTTAGCCATAGCAATGCAGAGCTGAAATTCCCAACTCCTCTCACCACTGTACCTCCAATGTTTCTAAGTGACTCCTGAAACTTACCAAAGATAGAATCTGTTAATCAATGAGAAAGGTTTTGCACTTCTGTTAATTTATTTGGTAATATTAGGACATATACCGGTCGCCTAAGAACATGGGATGAGAATTAAGAAGGGAATCCTACAATAGTCAGAGACCCCTGGGGTAACTGTAAGCCCAGAGGGGAAAAAATTGTAAGCCCCAGGGAGAGCAGAAATTAGTTACTAATGGGGCACAACAGCATTGGACCCATAGAGACTGGGCACCAAAGGTCTCTGTGGTCACTAGAACCCTAACCTGAAATACCACAAAAGGCCCTGAAGACCCAACACTCTGAGCCTGAAATAGCCAAGGGAGTCTTACCTAGAGAGATGGAGTTCACAGAAGGAACCAGGGTAGTTCAAAGTGAGGTGAAAGACATGTCCTTCACCCCAAGTAGGCAGTGGGTAGAGCCTGGCCCCACCACAAAGCCCCAACTAAGAAACTAAAGCTAGAAAGTAAACCAAGGAGAGTAACAAGAAAAACAAAAGATACCGACTAGTACAAAAATTATATTTTACATCTAGAAATCCAGCCTAGAAGGGAAAGGTAGCTCTTTGACAGCTGCAAGCAGATATTTAAATGGGAAAATTGTATTTTCCACAGAGACTACATTAGTACCTAGAAGAAATAAAGCAGGAAGAAAAAAATGAAATGGAAGATCTGGAAGAAAGAATTGGACAAATATCTTTGGTTCAGTTACCTCATTGAACTTTACTGGAAAAGACCCTGATGTGGGGAGAGATTGATGGCAAAAGAAAAAAGGGGATGGCAAAGAATGAGATAAACAACAAACATGAACTTGGACTGGCTTTGGGAGACAGTGGAGGACAGAAGGGCCTGGTGTGCTATACCCATGAGGTCACAAACAGTTGGACACAACTGAACAGCAACAACCTCATTGGAGTACTTCTGCCTCTCAGGTTTCTTCTATTTCTGGGTCCTATTATCCTGTGATCTGGAGTTTATAACAATGACAAAACAGTCCCACCAGTCAGTCTGGGGTCTATTTTCAACTGCCCTCCTCCCCTTCCCCCAGATGAACATAAGCTCCTTGAGGGTGGAGGCTGGTTTTTTGTTTTGTCTTTGAATCCCCAGAACCTAACACCGTCTCTGGTGTCTAGTAGGCACTTAACAAATGCTTGTGGACTTGAAGTAAAATGAGTCATCCTCTTTCTCAGGAACAACTTACACAACTCATGAGGGAAAATGCCATGACTGGAGCCTCAGTGGAACAATGTCAGTGACAATTATAAGAACTTCCAAGCTCTAAGTACTTGATTGGGGAACTGCATCCTACTGAGACATGTTTTCTCCCTGAATTTCACCAGAGCATTTTCCTGAGACACAGTGGGCAGAGGAGCTGAGTCAAAGTCAAAGAGGAGACATCATCAGATCTATTAAGAAATAGATTTAGTACTTGAGAAAGGAAGGACAGAGAATCCTTTTCTCACGGAGTCCTGATTTGAACATTTCAACAATCCTCAGCTAAAAAAACCCTACACAGAGGAGCGATGGTTGACCTGTCATTTCCCCACAAACATCCTTTGTGACTGACCTGCAGGCTTCTGCCTGCAGAAGTAAACAAATGCGTCAGCCATATTTACTCGGAGAGGTGATATGCAAATATTTTAAAATTCCTCTTTTTCTCAAGCTGGTTTAACTCAGAAGGCCTTGTTGGAAGAATATGCTAATATGTAATTAGACCACTCTTGCATCATGCCATATGGTACACTGGAAACATAAAATACTGTGTTCCATTATGTGGGCAGGGTCGTCTGATGAAGGGGAGCCCCTGGGAAAAGAATCTCTCCTTCCACCCACACTTTATATGCCAATTCCTATTATTAAGTACTGTTCTTTTTGATGGGGCCTGACAGCTTTTGGTTAATGGGACTCCATTTGGAAAACTATTGCAGACGATGTATTACCTTTAAGATCCAAACAGTCAGAGATAAACTCACATTAACTCCATTTGGTTAATTTTTTCCCCCAAGTGCTCCTAAAGCTTCTAAATAATTAAATGGTGATCTGGACTGCACAGAAGTCATGGATATACTTAAAAATAACCAATGAGATGATGCTCAGGCTTCAACAAACATTTTTGTTTTGAGAATGAATAAGGGCAGTGAACTGATTATCTGATGCGGCCAGGCTTGTTCTAGATTACTTTAATAAGCAAGTCAGCCTTAAAGGGAATGAGTTAGAGTCAGAAATGAAAGTGAGCAGCTTAGATGTTTGATTTCAGGAGCACATTGGTGAATGCAAAATCCTGACAAGCAAGTTCAGGCTCGGGTAAGAGCTGTGTGTAAGAGGAATCTAAACAATCTCTGGAAACATCATTGTTGTTCAGGTCAGTTATGTTTTGGAACTCAAAAAGGGAAGTCATGAAAAGTTTTTTGAGCTGAAGATGATGTGAGGAAGCAATGTTTTAGGGACCTTAGTCTGGCATTGGTATGCAAGATGGACTGAAGTTAACAAGGTTTATTTTACTGTAATTTATTCATTAGTCCATTAAATAAGAATTTATTAATTTATTAAATGCTTCCAATGTACCAGGAAGTGTGTTAGGCACCAGAGATTCAAAGTAAAAAAAAAAAACCCACAAAAATAGTCACTCTCTTCAATGGACTTTATTTTCTTTTGAGGGGGAAATAATACATACATATAAATAGTCTCAGTTTTAATAGCCCTTTATACAGAGAGATTAGACACTGCTCTTATATCTTCAAGAGGAAAAAAAATTGGTGGTGGTTGTGGGGAACTAATTCAATGGTCATTCTGCAGGCGACATTTAACTCTGATAGCTGGGGAGAGACTGAGGACCAGAAGAAAGAACTAAGAGGACTTCTTTCCTGAGAGACTGAGTTCAACTCTTATCCTGTGGGAAAAGTGTCTCAAAGAGAAGTCTTGAAAATTTTTGACTGCCAAAATGAGGGTGTTGAATGATGGGGCTCTGTTTCCACAGCTGAGAAGTCAGCACTTGCTTATAGTTGTTGGTTAGAGGTAATCTTGGTTGTGATCTTTTTCACTTGGCTACAGTACTGAAATATTTTAACATGTCTTTATACTGTTTGTTACATTTAATAAATTGCATAACAAGATGCTTATTTAAACTCACCAGTCTAGAGGTACTGATGGAAAGAGAAATGAGGAAAAGCTTGTGGGGGAAAAGCTTTTTTCTGCTTTATTTAATAAACTGGGTGGGAACCTCGGAACTAATGTATTAACTAATGACAGAGCATGTGCAATTATGTTCATTTATATAGGGATATCAGATGACCTTAGAATCTGGGGTGAGAATTAAGAAGGAAAATGAGCCTGTAGCAATTAAAGAAATAGCTGACCATCCACCTCGGCTGTGCATGTGCCCTTTCTTTGGTCTTTCTCCCCCAAGTGGAATTTCAATAGACCCAGGGTGCTTTAAGCTAACTTGTGCAAACAATAATTTTGAGTAGAGAATAAGGTTTACACTGATTGTTGCCATATAATCACGCATCTGGAGGAATGTGTCTCTGCTTGTTTCTATGTAGAATACAAGCTCCAGGAGGCAGGGACCATTTTGCTTTTGTGTCACTCTTTGTATGCTTGGCACACGCTAGGTGTTTAATAAAATCTTTTTAAATCAATCAATACTTGAGACAAACCCTCAGGTACACTCCC
>CM053581.1:572573804-572599146 GCA_028627135.1 Pseudochirops cupreus
TTGTTATTACTATTATTAACTACATCCAACTGGAACTTAAGATTCACAGGCACTGTGGAAGGGAGATCCATCCTGCCCTATTGGAAAGTTAGAGGAGTGATGGGAGAGGACATAGGAGAGATTAGATTGGGGGAGGGTTTATACAAGGGGATGGCTGTTTTGAGGGGGGGTAGGGGAAAGATGGGGAGAAAATTTGTAACTCAAAATCTTATGGAAATGAATGATGTAAACTAAAATAAATAAAATAAAATATTAAAAAAAAATAAAAGCTAACATAAAAATGACAATTATTATAAAAGCATAGACTTAGAACTGGAAGTAATATTAGAAGTCACCTAGTCCAATTCCTGCATTTGACATATTGGGAAACTGAGGCCTGAGTGAGTTAAAAAGACTTGCCCAGTGCACACAGATTCAGAATGGTAAAGCCAGGATTTGAACCCAGGTCCCCAAGTCCAAATCCAGTCTTCTTTCCTTGATACCACAACTGAGGACCAATGAAATCAAGAGGCTTGCTCAAATATAACATTGTTTCAAAAATAATTAATTATAAAATAATTATTTACTATCAAATAATAGCAAAGCATTTCCCAAGTACTCCAAGTTTTACAGATAAGATCTAGTTTTATTATTAATGTCCAGACTCTTTACCACTGGAGAGGGCCCAAGAGCTGCCATGATTTTTCCTGCACAAATAAGTGTACAATATCCTCTAGTGAGACTGAATAACATCTGACATTTTCAAGTTGACTCTGCCTAAAGCAATTGTTTCCACGAGCCTTTTATTAGTAGATCAGAAGGTGTGGTGGGTACATCTACTACTGACAGGAAGGCTAGGACATTCCTGACATGTAGCCTAGCTTTTCCAATGAAATTGACCTTAAGACATAATTGGTCCAAGGAACTATAAAGCTCTATCCAACAATGTAGGTTTCTGGGTGCCTAAAGCATTGAAGCCCAATGAATTAATTACTAGTCATCCTTACTCAAATTTGAATACTCCCACTTCCATGCAAATCATCACATTCATCTGACCATGCATACCATCATGGTAAATGTGGGGCAAGGGGAGTTGTGCTCATCTCAACCAACACTGTATCTTTGACGACTATTCTTTCCATGCTATTGGTGAGTAAGCTTATTTTTGCTAAAGGTTATGTGGTCTAAAATGTCTCATATTCCTTCCATTCCTGAAATTAACCATCAGACTGGTCTGAGTCAAGCTTTGTCTAGGATAAAAGGAAAGCCACCAAAAGCAACTTGGATAATTGCCCAGTAAGATGCTGTTGCCCTCTTTATCCAAAAGACAGACATACTGAAGCACATTTCCAAAGGTCTGCTCAAGATCTCTAAGAGTTGAGACAACTGCATCATGGTCCATGAGCCATATTGAAATTTAACAATTAGAATTTCAGAAAGATTGTCTGACAGGTGGTGGGACATTACTGATGGTAGCTGTTTTACCTGTGCATTTCATATTTAAGGTGTCATTCCCACTAGATGTCAATCCAGTTTTACAAACCCATACTAAGTACTTACCATGGACTGATAGTATGCTAGGTCCTGAAGACATAAAGCCAAGACAAAACAAAATCATACTGCTTGTTCTCAAGGAATTTGCTCTCTCAGGTTAGGGGGTAAGGAGGAATACAAGGTAATTTGAGGAGCCTAGAGCATCAACAACCAGAAGGCTTCCTGTAGGAGGTGGCCCAATTGAACCTTAAAGAAACTAAGATTCTTAAGAGCTGAAAGTGAGAAGAATGTACTCTAGGGGCACTGGCCTCCCAGCTCCATCTCCCACTTCTGGGCATTTTCACTGGCTGTCTCCCATGCCTGAAATTCTCTCCCTCCTCATCTTGTCTCCTACCTTTCTTAGTGTCCTTCTAGTCCCAGCTAAAATCTCAACTTCCACAGTCTTTCTGGTCTCCCTTCATCTTAGTGCCTTCCCTCTGAAACCATGGCTGTGTTTTATCCAGCTTAGAGCTTGTTTGTACATAAGAGTTTACATATTGTCTCCCCCATTAGATTGTGAGTAAGCTCCTTGAGGGCAAGGACTAGTTTTGCCGTTGTATGGCCAGACTCAGCACACATAATAGGCACTTAATAAATGCTTATCAAATAACTACAGACAAAATAGCAAATAAGGAAGTATCTCTCTTTTGGCTCCTAGGACTTTAGTTGGTGGTTATTTGGATAATATTAGAATATGTTCTTGCAAGGTAAGATTGTCTAAGGTGTGATAAATGTCATATGGTATAATGGAAAAACCAGCTTGAAGGGAGGAGACCTCAGTTTTCTGCTGGTGAATTGGCAGTGTGATGGGCACCTCGCTTTGTCTCTGACCATATGGTGTGAAGGAGTTGGGCTAGAAGATCTCTCAAATTCCTTCCATCTCTAAGGGTTGGTAATTCCAGAATGACTGGGAAGATGCAAAGTTGGGCTCTCTGCCTCTATGGACTACCATTTGGTCTTCCTCATGCCCCAGTAAGGATTCTGTTCCTTCACTGGGTCCTTGTAAAATGCTGAAAGGCTTCAAGAAAACCCTCAAGTGGGTTGAAGGAGAGCTATAACCATGGTGGAGACAACTGGCATTTTATCCCAGGACACCAATATTTAAAGGATGCAAAAATGTCTCCTTCAGCACCACAGAGGCCAAGTAATTAATTCCAGCTCCTGCTCAGCTGAACTGTTCTCAATTACTCTTTGCACGATTGTTACATTATGAATTACAAAGTTGATTCAAGGGCTCAGTTCATGCTGCTTGCCCTGCTGCATTTCTTGTCCCCGACGCATTTCTTCTAGTTATAGCTCCACAATGGTTCAGTCTTCTCTAGGGAATGTATGAAAGGTCAAGAATCACACAAGATGAGTAGGTGAAGAATAGTTGCCATGGGGGGAGAAGGAGAGCAGTATGGTGCAGTGGAAAGGGCATTGACCAAAGTCAAAGGACTTAGATCCAAGTTGGCATACTACCTGTATGACCTCACACAAGTCTCTTTGCCTCCCTGGGCCTCAGTTTCTTCATCTATACAATGAGAATATTGGGCCAGATGGCCTCTGAAAGTCTTTCCATGCCTAAATTCACTATCTACCAATAAAGAAATACCCATTGATGATCGAGTGCATTAAAGTATGGAAATTAGTGCTTCCCAGAGAGACTAAACCATGCTAACTACACTCCCACCATTATTCTCATATCTTCCCACTGAAATTGTGGGCTCTCCCCATGGGCTCATTAGATACTGATACTTAAGCTTTCACCTCGTCAGGCCTTCATATTCTTTTCTGTTCACCAATTCCAAACCTAAGTCTTCCCTCACTAGAATGTAAGTTCCATGAGGTCAGGGACTATCTTTCTTGCTTGTGTTTGTATCTCCAATACTTAGTACAGTATCTGGCTCATAGTAAAACACCCACTGATTGCTTTATCTGCTTATCTCTCTTTCTAGGGAAGACACCATGTTTACTGCAAAGTCATAACATAAATTGACTTCGAAAATGCAATGTAGTTTGCAGCATCTGAGCATGAGTGGTAGAAACAGCATGTTCACACACACTTAATTGCCTTACTCAGAGCCCATTTTGCCTTGGCATTTCAAGATACTTTTTTGGCACCTTCTGTAACTAATTACTCCATACTAATTGTTTGCCCCAGGAATTTATTGCCCTGTTGGGAGATTAGGTTGCAGAGTGATGCACATGCCAAATCAGAAAGAATCGACATCTTTCAGCTTTCTCAGGGTCCTAAAAGGCATCTGAGGGACATTTAAACAAGATCCCAAATGGCAGTTGAGTCAGTGAAAGGTGGGGCACCTTGAGGACCCCTCTTGAAGCTGCTCTATCCATTGTACTCATGGAAATCGTGGTCTCTCTTAATAACAAAAACAATTAGAACCTCTCACCAAACTCAGGAGCTCATTTTCTATTTAGAAGATGAACATCTGCTAATGCAGTATGCTCAAGAATTATCTTGATCAGAATCTTTCTACTATGAAATCTATGTCTGTTAGAGCCCACAAATCTCCCTCACATGTCTCTCCTAAGAGACACTTATCATCAATGATGAGAGACAAATGTTAACAAAGCTGAAAGAAAGGTATTCATCTTAAACCCAGCAGTAGCAAAGGATAGACAACAGCAAAACCATGTCAATATGTCAGCATGGAGATGAAGCTTTGAACATGCACCTTTGGTAGCATCAAGGCAATTTGGGACACCAGAAAGTGGAGTCAAGAGAGGCCTGAGTGCATATTCCACCTCAGCCATGTGCTAGGATCAGAGTATATGATCTAACATATGGAAAGTGCTTTTAACCTTGAAGTGTTGCTTTAAATAGCTGTGGTGATTGTTATTGGCTATGTGAGAATCATACCTGACTTGCCTAGTGAGCAGGCTTCTTGAGGATCAAATGAGAAAACACATGTGTTTATCTTAATTGATCCTTGGATTACTTTTATATCATGAATTACAAAGTAGATTTAAGAGCTTGGTATATATATGCTATCCACCTGGTGTGGTTAGCATTACATTCATCAAACAACTTTAGTGTTCCTTATGGAAGTCATTTTTTATTCTTTTCAAGGCTGGTCTTTTCAGTGTTTGAGCGGAGTTTATAAGACCTTGGTTAAGTCCTTTTACTGAATCTCATTTTTCTCATCTGTAAAATGTGACAGTTGGAATTGATCCTAGGACTTGGAGAAGGAAAGGACATTATAGGTCATCTAGGTGTTCTTAACTCAGGATCTGTGAATGTTTAAAAAACATATTTTTGATAACTACATTTTAATGGAATTGGTTTCCTTTGTAATTTTATATAGTTTATTTTATGGATTTTAAAAATATTATTATGGGGGGGTGGTCTAAAGACTTTACCAAGCTACCCAGGGGGTCTATGACAGGAAAGAACTTAAGAATCTTGATCTAATCCAGTCCTCTCATGGAGACACAGAGTCCTGGAACAGTGAAATGATTTGCCTGAGACTATACAGGTAGGAAGTTGCAGGGTCAGGATTTAGCCATAAAACTCAGAGAAGGGAGGGAAGACTTGTATGGACAGAATCCAGGGAAGGGAAGCAGAATAAGAAAGACCATCACACTAACTACAACAACCTAAATGGGGAAATGATGGCAACAAAATGATTGAAACCATATGCTGAGAACTTGAAATAACCTGGCTTGAGCCAGAGAAGAGGTGAGAAGGCACTGCCCTCCCTTGGGGGGAGGGGGAGGTTATTAGTGTGGACTTGGCCAGAATGCCAAAGGTTTTGATTTGCTGATTGATTTTGCTAAATTGCTGTTTGAGGTTTTTTTTTGGGGGGGGAGGTCCTTTTTAGTCTTTGTCATAAAGGATGACTGTGGGGGGGCAAGGGGAGCAATACATTGAGAAATGTAGGTAATGTAAAAAAAAAAGAGAGAGAGAGCAATAGAACTCTTTAGTCAACAGCTCAGAATCAATGCACTGACCAGTACTGAACCCAGAGGCCAGATGAGCACAGATGCCAAATAAGGCAAACTCAAGCAGATATACAGTCTCTACACTGGTCAGTTTTGCTTCACTGCTCTTCTTTGTTACAAGGGGGGTGGCAGGGAAGGACATTTAGGGAAATTAGTGTGATGTAACAAACACGGACATTATTCATTTTCTTCAAGGAAAGGAGCTGTCTTGTAACTAAGTTATGAATATATTCCTTCCAGTATATGGAAACTGATATATTCAATCCAGCTATTTGTCACCCTTCAGGAGAAGCTGAATTGCTCCCTCCCCTAGCAGAGGCTAGACTCATGTATGGCAGAGCATGGCCCCTCACTACAGCCTGGCCTCAGCCCACCAAGATGAATCCTGGGCAGTGGAAGCATGTCAGCCTACTCTAGAGGATACCAGCAAGAGTATGGCTACTCTGGAACTTCTGGGGGCCACACAGCTATGAATCAAGACATGGGAAGTATGTGGACAACTTCTCCAGCTTCTGCCTAATCTTTGGGCTCATCAAACCCCCAAATGGAGAAGGGACTGTGATCTATCCCAGGGTTATTCCTTGTGGTTCCATTAGGAATTCCAAGGATTTGATAAAGACATTTGGGCTGGGGGGGGACGTGTGGAGGTGGGGGGGGAAGGGGGCAGCTAGGTGATACAGTAAATAGAGCACCAGCCCTGGAGTCAGGAGGACCTGAGTTCAAATTTGACCTCAGACACTTAAAACACTAGCTATGTAACCTCGGACAAGTCATTTAACCCCAATTGCCTTGCCCTCCCCCCTCAAAAAAAAGACATTAGGGACTGAACTAAGGTTACCTGTTTATAGGGACAGACATGGTATAATGGAAAGAAAGCTGGACTTGACCCCAGGAAATTAGGGTTCAAGGCCCATCTCTCCTATTTATTGGTTGTATGAGATGAGAGATAGAATGTAGCAGAAGCAGCATTGGGTTCTATTCCTCTGGGCCTCAGTTCCTTCATCTTAAAAATGGCAACCATGGTCTAGATGGATGCTAAGGTCCTTTCTAGCTCCCAGTTTATGATCCTATTTTGGCACCTGGTGCAAAGTCCAAGCTGCCCTAGGTTAGTTCTAGCCTTGAGTATTAGACATGTCAAACAGTCAAAAAGCATTTATTAAGTGCTATTATACTCTAGGCACTTTGCCAGGTGTTGGGGATAGAAACACGGAAATAAAAAAAGTCCCTGCCCCCAAGGTGACCCTTAGACATGGTAGAACCAGACCACACCTCTAACCAACCCCTCCAATACTTTGCTGTAGCCTTGGGCAAATCACTTTCTTCTTCATGCTTCATATGGGTAGATCTGTGAAAATACCACAGGAAAGACATGTTGGAATCCATAGGACTCACTGAGACAATTTTCCCAGCTCACTTTGATTAAGCTTTGAGCAGCCCTAGCCTACAGCTGTCATAGGAGATCCCTGCTGAAGCAGCCAACAGAACTCCCACCCTCTCCACAGGTAAGAGGTCCCTTCAAGGGTGTTTGTTATCAATTAGTCAGTCACTAGGGTCAACAATTCCACCCGTCAAGATTAAAACAACTTTACTGTTTGGTATAAACCAAGATCTTAGATTTCTGAGTTGATTTGGGTAGGAGAGGGAGGGGAAGCACTTCCATAGGGCTGGCTCTTCCAGCTGGATTTCAGCTAAATACCTAGAACACTGTCAGACATGCAGGGCCCATGGACTCAGGGGAAAATATCCTGAGATAAGAACTAGCCTTGAGCAGGAACAATGGGACGGATTGTTCTTTTGATTAACTTTATGCAAGAGTTGGCAGGTGAATGGAATGATCACAGCAATTTTTGCTCACATGTATAGGAGTAATGGGCAGAGAGCTCCCACTGAAGGCAGGAAGACCTAGGTTCAAATCTTGCCTCTGATGTATAATGGTGGCACAACCCTGGCAAAGCCATTACTCCTCAGAGCTCTAGACAGCTCTCTAAGATTCTAAGCTGCAGTGGAGGTGCCGACCTGCATTGGTAGGTAGAATTTCCTCACCAGGAAATTCCTCATAACAATGAAATCACTAGTAAGGTCCAAAAAAGAAAAAAATGTTTTGCAACGTGCTTTACATATATAACCCCAATCCCTGCATAATAATGAGTTGTTTGTGTGTTTCAAAACTACACCTTTAAATCTGTGCCATCAGGCCATGAGCCTAAGAACCCCTGAGGTTACAAAGATTTTCATCTCATTTAAACACATGAGAACTCAACTGTTAACAGGTATGGGCAGAGGAGACATTCCTGAAAGCCAATCCAACAAAACAAGCACTTATTAGGTATCTACTGTGTAACTGAGTGGCTAGGGCCCTGGGAATATTTAGACAGAATGAGAAGTGTTTCCTACTCTTAAGAAGTTTCTATTCTATGAGGAGCTCCACAGGGAAACTGAGACACATTTAAGGAAGAATGATGAGGGAAGTTTCCTGTAGCAGCCTGCACAAAAGTTGAATGTTGAAGTAAGTGGAGAGTTAAGGAATCTGGTTTCCTTCAGAAGATATAGAGAGAAAGAATTCTTTCAGTATATATTGGGGCCAAATGTGATCCCCAGGATGGGTGTAATGGACTCAGAACTAGAAACTGGAAAACCTGGGGCATTAGCTCAGTTGTACTATGGACAATAATGATAATAATAATTCTAATCTCTAGCACTTAAATGCACTTAAGGTTTGCAAAGCACTTTATAAATATTATCTTAGTTGATCCTTATCTAACACTAAGTGGTAGGTGCTATTATTACTCCCATTTTACAAATAAAGAAACTGAGGCAAAGAGAGGTTAAGTTACTTGTACAAGGTCATGCAGCCAATAAGTGTCCAAGGCAGGATTTGAACTCAGGTCTTCCTAACTCTAGGCCAATGACTCTAGCCACTGCACCGCCTGCCTTCAAGCATATGACCTTCAGTAAGTTACTTTGTCCCTTTAGCCTTCACTTTCCTCACATATGAATTGAAGAAATCGGATGAAAGATCAGCTCTAAAGACTAGAATTCTGTGCTTCTACATCTTTGAATGTTCCATGATGTCAGTAGGGAAATATAACTCCACATACGTGTATGTGTATATGTAGATAGATAGATGATAGATTCATATCAATAATAGTGATGATTGCTAACATTTATCTAGTGTTTACTATGTGCCAGGCAGGCACTGTGCTAAGGGCTTTACAACTGTTATTTCACTTTATCTTTACAACAACTCTAGGGACATAGATAGATGTGTAAATAGATAGATAGATGGATGGATGGATAGGTAGAATAAGATAAGATGGATGGATAGATAAGTAGAAAGATAAGATTAGACAGTTGGATGGATGGATGGATACAGATATACACGTTCTCTTTATATACATCTCAGAGATCCTTCTTTGTGAAAAGTAGGGTCAACCTGCCTTGACCCAGACTCATTATGGATTAGAGTAACTTTCCTGTGTATTAATTTTGCATAGAGTTTATATATTCTGTATATGCCTACATGTTCACAGGTCATCTTCCATAATGTCTTCTAAAATTTATAAGCTCCTTGAGGGCAGGAACTGCTTTTATACCCCTTATTGCATAGCACAGTGCCTGACACTTAGTAAATGTTTTGTCAATTGATCTATTCTGTCTTGTCCTCCTTCTAAACTATTACCAACATAAAGGAGAAATTGTCAACAAATTTTTATCCATCTATCACTTTCTAATGGTTGTCTGAATTCCGTAGGTACTAAATAAATATGTATTGGCTTAAATTGAATTGAAATGAAGGAATGTTTGATGAAACTGTTCCCATTGGAGCTGGGTCCTCCCTCTTAGAAAAACAGATCAAGATGGTACTATGGAAAATAGTACCACAACAAGCAACTCAGTTCAGTTCAACAAACCTTCAGTACCCATGCCTGCCTTGAGGAAGGCACATAAGGGGGGAAAAAAAAGGACTTGGGGAAACTGAAATTTAAAAATCGCCCTGGGTCTGCTTTCAAGGAGCTCACAGTCTACTGGACTCTTCATGAACTGTCTTCAGTGTATTGTATCAAGATTGTATTGATTCCTGATAGAATATGTCTAATTGAGGGGGCTACATGTCTTCAAAACTCTACAAGGCCACATTAGCTGAACTTTGATATCTCCTAAGGTCTGCTTACATTTGGTCCTTAATAAATGTTCAAATGAATTGGGAAAACACAAACCAAAACAAAATTTTTTTCAATGTCCCAGTGAATCAACTACAGTTCAGTCCCATCTGTAGTAGAACACAGGGGTGTCAAACACCCAGCCTGCAGGAAGCCCTCAACACTCCCACTTGTGGGCCATGGAACCAGATTCAAATATCATTGGGAAATACTTAATAAAACAAAGTACAAGAAAGTATAGATAATATCACATTTTAGGACTTGGCCAATGTGCAGCCCATGGGGACCCTTCTGTGTGGAGTAGTGGTCCTATTTCTATTTGGGTTTGATCCTGCTGGGCTCATGTACTGTCTATTCCTCATTCTTCTCAATCAGGTCCTCTCTTCTTCATGGATAGAAGCTACTGGAAAATTTATATCCAGGAATAAATTCATGTAATTCAACTCAAATCACTTATGAAGACCCAGTTATTTACCATGTGGCAAGTACTGTTCTAAGGTCTCATGATACAAAGATAAAAATGAAAAACCCCTACTCTCAAGGAATATACTCTATGGCATCAAATGTTCCCAGCCCAACAAGTCTAATCCATTTGTCTATGAAGGGAGCTACTAGGTTGCTTTAAAAAAGAGAGCAAGATGGTGACATGATCCCAGTCCAACATATGTGTCCACATTGATGTTGATATCAGGAGAGAAAGAGAGAGAGAGAGAGAGAGAGAGAGAGAGAGAGAAGGGAGCCAGAAGGGTCCTAAGTTCTACTCTCCAGATATATTATCCATAGACACATTTTCAGGTCCCTTGTCTCATATGCCTCAATGCTCAGCATGGATAAAATATTAAAAACTGATTTAGGAATATTGTTTCCACTTCCCCAGGTTTCCAGTAGAATTCCCTAGTGTGAAAAGCCTGGGCTAAGTGTAGAGGAAGCTTCAGTAGGCCAGCTTTGGGGCAGGGCAGGGGTGGGGGGGAAGAGACATACTGTTGGGAAAATGGCTTCCCTGTAAGGCACCTCTCTGTGTTGCCCAACACCTAGCACTTGGTGTGTTGGTCTGCTTTGCCCAGAGTCTGGGTCCCCATGACTACCAGCATTTCTTGTTTGGGCTGGCCTCCTTTATGAGGCAAATGATTGGCAGGGATTCAAGGGCTACAGTCAACTCTCCCTTTCTTTTCTTCCTCTTTATCTTGGTCCATCAGTGAGTACACACACACACACACACACACACACACACACACACACACCCCACTTGCCTTAGGTCAGAGAACTAGAGATAGAGATAGAAAAACAAAGTGAGATTGTCTTCCTAGACTCTACCATTACAAAGCCATGACCGCATTCACTGTTTGACTGAATTTTACCTTTTATAGGATGAATTTAATAAAATAATTGGCTCTCCCAGCCATCATCATATTGAAGAATGAGATTTTATGTGGTTAGCTGAGGGTGCTGGTACAGCATAGTGGTATAGTCATAGATGGCTAGGGTGATGCACTGGGAGTCAGGACGACCTGTGCCCAGCTCCACTCCTAGCCATGTGAGCCTGGACATGTCATTGAATCTCTCTGAGCCTCCTTTTCCTCATTTGTAAAGTGGGGGGGGGGGGACTGAATTTGATCACCTCTAAGCTCCCTCCCAACTCAACATCTGATGTCGACATAGTGCCAGGTAATAGAAAGGACCTGGTTTTCAAGTCAGAAGACACTTAACCCCCTGAATCTCACTTTCTTCATCTGTAAAATAGGGATGTGAAGATGGGCACCACCAACCTCCCAGGGGACTTGCAAAGAAAGGGCTTTGTAAACTTTCAAGAACAGTGGAAATTTTTCTTTTTCTTCAGACTAATTTTCTTTGTGGGGAATTCCCAGTGGGAAGGGCCCCTTCACTGGTAACTTTTCTGTAACTCATTATCCTAGGGTGAATCCTGGTGCCCTGAGAGCTTAAGTCACTTACCCAGGGCCACAAAGAAAGCATACCCCATGTAGGATTAGAACTCTGGTCTGCTTGACCCCAGGGCTGACCCTCAAGGCATTGTACCAGACTGCCTCCCCCTATAGAAATAAAGGCAATTTTAGCACTACTCAAGAGAAGATGTCATTACCCAGCTCACAGAGCCAGGAGGAAGGTGCTTTGTAGACCCTGAAGAGCTGTAGAAATCAAAGTTTTGAAGAACATCCACAAGCAAAAACTCGCATGAGTGAGAATAGTGAATCCTACTTCTGAAGTGATTCCATTATTCAGTTTCATAATTCATATTTCCAATGGGCTGGTACCCATTACCATACTTAACATATAATTGTATTGTCGAATAAGGTAAGTTTGAATAATTCTGCCTCTTGGTGAAACTTGCTCAAACTAATTGCAGTGCACTGCCTGGAAGAAACAAACATGCCAAGCCGGAAAGCAACTGTTCTCATACTGGTCACTTGGTGCTCACCTCTCTGTTCCAATGATCGTACTTCAAGGTGCATTATAGTGGTCTTACTTAATTTGGTATGCATTTGGCATATATGCATAAGTGTACCTATTATCTCCTCTTAATAGAATATAAGATCCTTGAGGGCAGGGATTATTACACTTCTGTCTCGATGCCCAACAGTCTACTACTGTGACCAGAACATATTAAGTACTTAGTGCTTATTGACTGATTCTTGCCCAAACTAAAATGTGTTCCCTTTTTGAGAATCCTAGGAGAGTCATTCTGGAAAGCAACTGTGCCCAATTATGACCCTGGACAAGTTTAACCTTCCTCAGCCTCAGTGTTCTTATCTATAAAATGGCACTTACAGAGTTCTTATAAGGATCATGAAGTCCTTACAACAAATGAAATAACATATTAAAGTGCTTCACAAATCTTCAAGTACTATATGAATGCTATTATCATTTAACTGTATATAATGTATAAACTGTATATATCTAGAGGAGTAGTAGTAGTGGTGGTGGTGGTGGTGGTGGTGGTAATAGCAGCAGCAGCAGCAGCAGTAGTAGTAGTAGTAGTAGTAGTAGTAGTAGTGGTAATAGCAAACCATATATGCCAATGATACCACTGCCAGGTTTATAACCCAAAGAGATCAAAGAAGGAGTAAAAGGATCCAAATGTATAAAAACATTGATAGCAGCTCTTCTCACAGTGGCAAAGAATTGGAAACTAAAGGGATGCCATCAATTCAGGAATGGCTGAACAAGTTGTGGTATGAGAATGTGATCGAATTATCATTATGCTATAAGGAATAACCAAATGGATGGTTTCAGAGAATCCTGGGAAGACTTGTATGAACTGATGCAAAGTGAAGTGAGTAGAAGCAGGAGAACAATTTATACAATAACAACATTGTGAAGATGATCAACTTTGAAAGACTTAGCAACCATGCTCAACACAATTACCATGATGAAAAACGCTATCAACTCCCAAATAGAGAGTTGATGGACTCAGAGTGCAAATTGAAGCATATTTTATTTTCCTTTCAATTTCTTTTTGTCTGACATGTTTAATGTGAGAATTTGTTTTATATGACCATGTATTTTAATGGTTTTTTTTCCTTGCCTTCTCAATGGGTAAGAGAGGGAGGAATGGAAAAAGAGAATTAAGAATTGAAAATAAAACAAAATTAGATTTTTAAAAAAGAAATTATGAAGGGGATGATTTCTGAGAAACCTGGGACGGCTTGTATGAATGGATGCAGAGTAAAGTGAATGGAACCAGAACAATCTATATGTAATAATAACATTGTAAAGGGGAAAAAAAGTTTCAAGAACCCCAATCAATGAAGTGACCAATTTTATTCCCAGAGGACTAATGAAGACTGCTACCCACCTCTTGACAGAGACATGATGGATTCAAGATAAGTGATAAAATACACCCTTTTAGACATAGCCAATGTCCAAAATTTTGTGTTTCTTGACTATTTTTTTTTAAGTTTTGGTTTTTGTTTTAACATTGTGAGGAGAGAGACTGGAAAGAGAGAAAATAAATGTTTGTTATTTGAAAAAAAAAAGGTTAAACCTTAGAAGTTCTTTTTTTCTGAATACTGTCCAGCCATACTTCTTCCAAAGCACTTCCCCATCCACCCCCATCTAACCTGAATGCTGCCTATCTCTCTCTGATCATGGTTCAACCCTCATAACACTGAAGGTTCTCAACTGAGTGTTGTTTCATCTCCTCAGACAGCTGGGAAGTGAGCACTCCGTTCAGAGATCTCAGTTTGTATCTCCTTTTACTATATCTCTGCCAGGAGTTACATGAGGTCATCCCAGACTAAGAGCTTGCCCATTTCACTGCATTTCCACATAATACCTACTTTCTTATGGCTTGAATCCACATTCTGATCCTGAAAATAAAGAACTGGAATGTCAGCTCCCATCCCAGCATCTCTCCATCACTTCCCAGGCCGGTAGGTAAACAACATCATCTGACCAGAAGACTTTGATTCTTGAATCCGAACACTTGGACCCCAGCAGGAAATATGGAGAGGCAGATTAGCAATTAGGTTGGGGAAGAAGCATCATAACAAGGAGAGCCATGCAATGGACTACCCCCAAGGGAATAGGGGAGAGATCCCCTCCATGGAGGTCTTGAGGGAGCCTGAAATGACCAGTTAGGGAGGCTGAGGTTAGAAGGGATTATTGACCAGGTACAGATAGGCATAGAGGATCTCCAGAGTCTCTTCCAGTTCTGAGAGTGTGACAATCACTGTCAATTCAAAGCTGTAAGGGACATCAGAGACCATCTTGTCTGACTCCCTCATTTTACAGATGTGGAAACCAGGGTCCAGAGAGATGAGGAAACTTACCCAAAGTCATATAGATACTAAGGTAAGAGTCAGGATTTTACTCCAAATACAAAGCTTTTTTCCCATTATATCATCCATGAATTTACATGGCATCTTTCCCATGTTACACACAGAATAGCATAGCTTTTATTAATCACATTTTACACCAGACATGTCTCTGTTATACAATAGGAAGGCTATATTTGAAAATTCATCCCCCATTTGAGAACTCCTTTCCTCATTGTCTTAGTAAAGGTCTAGAGAGGCCCAAGGCACAAGGAGGTTCCATGACCTGCACAGGGTCACACAACTGGCAAATATCAGAGGTTGGATTCTCAGATTTTCCTCCAAACAGACTTGGGAAATGCCCTAGTCTTGGCTCAGGGATCTTTTTATGTTGTTACCTAACTCTAATTCCTGGCTTAAGATTCAGAAGCCTAGACCATTTTCAATAATGAGACATTTTGTCTTCCTGGGTCCAGAAACCTGATGCAACCTGATAACTGCTTTCTTGTCTCTCAACATGCAATTATTTAGCACCAACTGTATGCGAGTCCCAGCTTCCCTGGAGCTAGGGAGATGAAAATGAAAATGAGAAAGACCCTACCCTCAAGGAAGTTACACATTAGTGGAAGGGGAAAGGAATTTCCAGTATTTATTTTAGAAGAATAACAATGAGTTCTGGGGGAAAAAAATTTACATGCATAACCTATTTTAAGCCATTTCCTGAGGAAATTTTCAGTTACATAATTTATATCCACTGGTAAACTACTGGCATGTTAGCCATATGTAAAAGCTGATGCAAACTCAGGTGCAAATTACTTGGTGTAATGGGAATTGCTACAGGAGAGAGACTTCAGGAAAACTTATTTCGGGAAAGCACAAGTACAGGTATATCCCATCCCATCGGCAGTCAACAGTTGAATGCCATTTGATAAAGATCATGACTATCAGCCTGAACTTCCTTGGAAACCTATTAATACACACTGGGGAAGGCTTAGCAACTGGCAGGACTATCACTGGGTGCCTCAGGGGAAAGGAGCTTTTGCTTGTCTGTTTGCTTTCTTCAAGTCTAGTTCCACAGAGCGGACAATCCAGCAGAGTCCCTGATCCTGGACTTGGGGCTTTGTCACTGTTTGAAGTTGAACTCTCCCTAGTGATCTTTCCCAAGGCACCAGCCAAAAAGAGGTGGTAGGGGCTGAGGGAAGTCATGCATAAGTACCCTATCTCAAGTGGGAAATCCAGGAGCTAAGAAAAGCTAATTTTCAGGAAACAAAATTTTAAACAGAGAAGCAAGACTCAAGACATGACTATGTGACTCTTATACAGGCAATAAAGGACAGTAGAGGATTTGAGCTTTTCAGGATTCACAGTATATTGATATACTTGGCATTTCCTACTCCCTGTCTTGGCTTGCCCAATTCTCCAGGGAACTTCTAAAATCAGTCAAGTTTGATTTTCACCATACTAACACACCAGGCAAAGAAAATATATTGAATTGTAAAATTGTTGAACCTGGGTTCAAATCTTGCCTTTGATGTGTCATCTTGGGCAACTTAGCTCCAGAGGACTCAGTTTCCTCAACTGTAAAAAAGGGAGTTGGCCTAAGTGACATCTGAGGTCCCTTCCAGTTCAAGAGCTATGAGCCCATTGACAAGAAAATAACAGGAAAACATTCTCCCATATAATATAACCATTCTCTTTCTCCTTCCACTTTCCCATTAAATTCCAAACTAAAGTATTTAGGGGGGCAGCTGGGTGGTGAAGTGGATAGAATGCTGGACCTGGAGTCTAGGAAGACTGGTCTCCATGAGTTCAAATCTGGCTTCAGACACTAGCTGTGTGACACTGGATAAGTCACTTAACCCTATTTGCTTCAGTTTCCTCATCTGTAAAATGAACTGGAGAAGGAAATGGCAAACTGGTCCAGGATCTCTGCCAAGAAAACCCCAAGTGGGGTCGCAGAGAGTCGGGCACAACTGAAATGACTTAACAATGTACTAAGTACTGTGTTAACTGCTTTACAATTATTATCTCATGACATCTCATCTGATCCCCATAACAACTCTGGGAAATAGGTGTTAGCATTATCCCCATATAACAGATGAGGAAACTGAGGCAAAGAGAGGATAATGGACTTGCCTAGGGTCACACAGCTAGTGTCTCAGGCCTGATACACTGCGCCACCTAGCTGACCCACTGAGAGTATTTTGTACTAACTGTTCTTTATAGTGAGTTAGTAAATATTCTTTCTAACAACTAATTAAGTTGGGCTAGCTACGGGGACCACACTGAAGGGGGTCTCATGAATGACAGTACTCATGAATGACAGTACTAGAAACTCTAACTTCTCAAGATGACCCCTTAGAATACTAAAGGGAGAATCACCTTCTGTGGACCCAATTTGCCAGTGCTAATGGGAGCTGGGGAAATAGCCCTATCGAGGATGTTACAATCAATCCTTTACAACCAATCCTTCCCTCCCTCTCTTCCTTCCTTCCTTTCTTATTTCTTTACTTCCTTCTTCCATCTCTCCTCTCCCTCCTCTTTTTCTTCCTTCTCTTCTTCCTTCTTCTTCTTCCCTCTCCTCTCTTGTTCTTTCTATCTATCTGTGTCTGTCTTCCTCTCTCTCCCTCCTTCCCCCCTCTCCCTCCCCTCCCCCAGCCAGAGCTCCCTCTGAAGGACAGGCAACTGCTGATTGATCTTTCTGGTAGGATTACCCTGGAAGGGAGGTGTATGGAAACCCATTTATGGTGCCTGGGTGACTGCACCTCATCTTCTGTCCAGCTCCCAGAGGCCTCTAGTGATTTTCTACTATGCCCTTGTGGGGAGGTCCTGGAGCTGACCACCTTAGTGAGGAAACTCCCGCCTCTCTCCCTAACTGGCATCCCACCCCCAAGCTCCTGGGTGGCTCCTGGAGGCCTAGGCTCAGGTCCCAGAGCACCCTTGCGGGCTCAGGAAGAGCTCGGGTTCGGCTAAGCTCCCAGAGCCCAGTTTAATCTTCCGCCCAGATTGTTTAACCTCCGAATCCTTGTTAACAAACAGCCATTATTAACGAGATGGGAGACCACTTGGGGTGGGCCTGTGAAGACAATGCAAGTTCCGGGGTCCTTTATAATCCTTGGTAACTCTGCCTCCCCTGCCAACACTCGACTGAGAGTGGGGGTGGACCAAGGAGAGATTGGGAAGGTCCAGGGCTGAGCTGAGAGGGTGGTGAGGAGTGTCTGGGAATGGTCCCTTCCCACCCCACCCATGCAGGGAAGGGCTCTGGGGACAGGCTCGAGAAGGACACGGAGGGACAGAACTGCAGGGACTCACAGTGTGCCTCCCTTCTCCCTCTCTCCAGCTCTCCCTCCATCCCCCTCTCCCTTACTGCTCCCCGCGGGGATGCTGCAGCACGTTATAAATTTTACCTTGTGAGTGCGCCGGGGAGGCGAGTGGAGGCAGCGTCCCAGCTCCAGGTCTCCTCGTCCCGGAGGACACCAATTAAAGGCACTAATTGGACAGCGATACATCAAAGTCGCTCCCGGGAGTGGTTCCTCCGAGCCTCAGGAATCCTTTAGCTAGGCTTTTGTTTCATATGGAGAAACAGAAAGAAGAGGGACGGGGGTGGGGAATCATATGCGCACCTATAGACTCAGTGAGTGTAACGGGGTGTCTGTTGTGAACTTTTGCACAATCTGTCTCCATTTACATGGCTCCGTCTTTCTTTTTTTTCTTTCTGTCTCTGCGTCGGTGTCTCTGTGGGTGTTTGTCTCTATTTCTGTGTCGCCTGCCTCTTTTCTGGTCTCTGCAAGCTATCTGGCTCTGATCTCTATCGGTCTCTTTATGAGTCTCTCTCTCTCTCTCTCTCTCTCTCTCTCTCTCTCTCTCTCTCTCTCTCTCTCCCCCTTTCCTTCGCCCTGTCTCTCTCTCTATTTCTTTCTCTCTGTCTCTCTCTGTTTCTCTCTCTCTGTCTCTTTCTCTGTCTTTCTCCTGTCTTTCTCTATTTCTCTCTGTTTCTCTCTGTGTATCTCTCTGTTTCTCTCTGTCTCCCCCTCTCCTTTCTCTCCTCTCCGTCTCCTTTTCCGTCTTTATCTCCGTGAGCTCTCCTTTCTCCCCCTTCCCCCCCCTTCCCCCTCCACTTTTTTTCTCCGAACTCCGAGTGTCTCTTTTTGTCTGTGTCTCTCTTTGCCTGTGTGTCTCTCAGTCAGTGCGTCTGTCTCAGCAAACGAGGTCCTGAGGCACTCCCCAAGAGAGCCCTGGGGACCATTCGGGTGCCCACCTAGAAGACAGGTACCCGTAAGTGGCTGCCTAGACAGCGGTGCCGCAGCGAGGTGGTCAGAAGAGATCTCTGAGTGTGCGGGATTTGCAAAGATACTAGCTTTTCGCATAAAACGGGCTGGGGACAAAAGAGTAAACGGAACGTGGCGTCAGGCCCCTTCCTCTATACTCTTTTCCCGCTGCATTTCTCCCAAAGCCCATCCTTTGGCTTTTGTGCCCGTTCCCCACATCTTCCTGCAGTCCTTCTGGGCTCGACTCTCATCGACCAGCGGCGCCAGGCCCTCTCCCGGCTGCGGAGGATTCGGCTGAGCCCTCTGCCTTTGCCCACATTAGGGAAGCAGACAGATTCCCAGCTCGGTAGGAGGCTCAGAGCATCGGAGGAATCTTCTGACACAGTAAAGGGAAGTCAAGACGAAAGAGGAAGGAGAGAGATATGGGAGAGATGGATGAGGAAGAGAAGAAAGAGATGAAGACAGAGGAAATAGGAAAGAAAGGAAAGAAGGAAGGGAGAGAGAAGAAAAGGGGAAGGAAAAAAGCTGGAAAGTGAAGGAAGAGAAGATGGGGAAAGACAAGTGAGAGTCAGAAAGAGAAAAAGGAGAAACTGCAGAAAATAATTTTTGAAAAGAGAAAGGAAGGGACAGAGAAGGTAGAAGGCATAGTCTGACATACAGGAAGAATTAGGAGGAAGAGGAAGACTAGAACATGAATTTTGGCTTCAGAAGATTCCCATCAGGCCTTGCAACCAGGTTCTCAAAGGAAGGGAACAGAAGTGAAATTTAATTTTTAAAACAACCTGAGTTCAAATTTGGCCTCAGTTACTTGACATTTACTAGCTGTGTGATCCTGGGCAGGTCACTTAACCCTGATTACCTTAAAAAAATTAATTAGAAAATTTAAAAAAATTTAAAAATAAAAACAGAATGTAGCTATATATGGTTCCACCCTCCAACCAACCTCCAAATGCCCACTACCAGCACCATGGGGCCTGAAAGCTGATTCCCTTTACCAAGTTTCCTTTTGGCCTCTGCCTCATGTAGAGGTGAAAAGCACTTTACCTTTTTTGATCCTGTGAAAATGTAGGGCCTTTTCTGCAGGAAAAGGAAAGAACTTTGGTTTAAAAATAAATTGAACAGAAAATGTTTGTCTATCTGGAAAACATGCCCCTTCACTCACTCATGCCCCTCGATAAACAAAGCCTGTGATTCTGGCCCATTTCCCTTCCAAGCCAGAGGCTGACCTTTCTTTAGCAAGAAAGGATCAAGTCCAAAGAAATGTTAGCTGAATTGGAAGGGAGGTTAAGAATAGAGAAGGAGGAACCAAGATAAAGACAAGGGGGGGGAGAGAGAGAGAGAGAGAGAGAGAGAGAGAGAGAGAGAGAGAGAGAGAGAGAGAGGAAGAGGAGAAGGAGGAGGAGAAGGAGAAGGAGGAGGAAGGAGGGAGGGAGGGAGAAAGAGAGAGAGAGAGAATACACAGAAAAAAATAGAAAGAACAGGACAAACATAAGGAGAAAGAAAGGATGACAGGAGTCAGACCCTGAAGCCAAGAAGGTAAAACCAAAAGGAAGAATCTCACAGAGATGGCCAGAAACTAGATAAAAGCAGAAAGACTCTGGAAGCTTCCTATTCCTAACCTCTCTTTGCTTCCGTTTCCTCACCATAACATAAGGATAATAACAGCACTGACTTTCCAGGATTGTTGTGAGGGTCAAATGAGATAATAGTAGCAAAGCACTTATCCAAGTTGCTAGCTCTCAGGGGACACAATATAAATGTTAGTGTTATATCTATGTATATACATGTAACTGTATATAAGGGCATATGTATATGTATACACATACACAAAAACACACACAGATGTATTTGTACATACCCATACATATATACCTATATAGTAAAACTAAGACCCTGTGGACCTCCCAGGTTCCCTCCTGAGCTATCCTTAGCTTTACCTCCTTCTTAGAGCCAGTTCCCACTCTCCAAATTTCTCCTTTCTACCTTGGCAGAGCTCTGCAGCAAATACCTCTCCTTTCTTCAAGCCCTGGTGTGGACTTGAAGCAGAGGGAGATTGAATTGAACCTTTCAAGAAGTGATCTGTGATGCTCATAGGGGACTCGATCCCCACTGCCCAGGGCTTTGATTTTAGAGAACCTGGGTGGGAGGTAGTGATGGAGGGTGTTGATATTAAACTGGGAGGCACAGTTGGCAGAAGACTCCGGGGAGGGAGTTGGGGCTGAGAAGGGGAAGGGCAGGGCAGGCTGTCCCAGCCTGGCATAGGAGGGAGGCCTGGAAGACCACTCTCCTTGGCCCCCAAGGTCCCGCAGCCTGCCTCCAAAGAGCTCGGGCCCAGACCCAGCTCTGCATCGCGACTTGGCAAGGAAAGACGGGCATTTGTTTTCCATTTTGTCAACGCTTTCCTTGAAGTAATTGTCCCTGTTAACAGCGTCTACCTTTCAGCAGCCTCGGCTGCGCCATAAATAACCGCGATGAAGATGCAGAGATGTGACTTTCACAGGATTGGACAATTGATTCAATCTGTGACCTGCGATTGCGGATAATATCGGAAGGCTATTTAAACAGATGAAGGCCTAAATTGTCTTGCTTGTATGTGAATTAATTTCTCATTCATCATCATTACGGAGTGATTGGGCTATTCAGGCGCCCCAGCCTGCTGGAACGGAGCGGGATTTAAATGAGATTGTAACCGATTTAAATGCTCGCAGCCTTTAACGAGCCCAATCGAGCAGCTGCAATAAACACAAATATTTTTCTAAACAGCCTTGTTTTAAATAATTACTTAATGCTTTCGGGTTATTTCTGAGTGGCAAGTTCGCTTGCTTTCCTTTCTCATTTCTCTTTCCCTCTCTTCTCTCCTTTTCTCCCTCTCTAACTAACCCTTCCATCCTCCTGTGGATATCTGTGGAAAAATTGAGGACGCAAAACGCTTGAAACGATTCTGCCTGTAAAGGATTTTGACCATCTCCTCTTTCCCCTCCGCTCTCCTCACTTCTCTCCTCTCTTCTCTTTACTTCACCCTTCCTTTCTGATCTTTTCTTCTCTTTTTCCTTTTCTTCTTTTATCTCTCCCCCTTTATTTCTGTTTCTCCTCCCTTCATTTTCGGTCTCCCTCTTTCTGGCTTTCTCTCTCCTTCAATTCTGAAAACCACTTCCACTTTTTTGCTGAGAAAACTATTTGGGAAAGGACTTTGCCCTCTCTTTATTTTAGAGAGAGAGTTAGGTCCTTGGGGAGAGAGGTTGGGGTCCTTTCCCCCCCCCCCCCGCCTTTTTTTCCTCCCAGGGTAGACTTTTCTGCTGGTGGAGAAGCTGGAACCAGCAGATTGTGTTGTATCTCCTGGCCTGTGAGAGCGTAGACTAAAGGGCCAGGTAACAGCAGATTCTTGGGCAAAACGATCTAAGTCCCCATTTCAAGGCGGGGCGGGGAGGAAAATAAGCTTCCTTATCCTAGAAAGGGGTGCGCTTCATGCAGGAATCCACCTTCTCTCTCTCTCTCTCTCTCTCTCTCTCTCTCTCTCTCTCTCTCTCTCTCTCTCTCACTCTCTCCTGCAAACAAGCAGTACATCTTTCTATATTCGTTTCAAGGACTGCTGTCATCTCAACACAACGAGTTATTCACAGTAGATGTTTAAGATCTCTCTTATAAATCTGCAATCTACTCGCAGCCTGATTCCTCAACCGTGCCTGAGGGCGGGGGTGCGAGGGTCTGTGTGTGGGGCGGTGGGGGCATGGACTATGAGTTCATTAGGAGTAAAAAGTTTGAGGATCATGAATTGTTTCCTTTCTTTGTTAGAAAGTGAGCTGACAGAGAGAGACAGAACGTATGTGAGAGAGTGGACTAGAGAGTGCCAGACATTGTGAGAGTGAGACAGAGAGATCGAGAAAGAGAAAAGAGAAAAAGGCAGAAAGAAGAAGGAACATAGGAGAGAAGAAGAGATGGAGAAGAAAGGGGGGAAACAGTGGAAGAGAGAAATAAAAGAAAAAAGACAGGAAACAGAGTAGGAGAGAGGAAAACAAAGGGAAGGAGGAAGAAACAGAGAGAGAGAGAGAGAGAGAGAGAGAGAGAGAGATCACTTCTAGAAGTAATCAGAGGAAAAGCAAACTTATTCACAAACACATTTGCATAGATTTTCCTCCCCAAATCCAGTAACTACTGCTTAGCCTTTTCTCCTCTCAGGCTATAAGATGGATGGATGGATGGATGGATGGATGGATGGATGGATGGATGAATGGATGGATTGAGAAGGTCCCCATAGATTCGTAGAACTTTGTCCCTAGAGGCCTGCATCTCCTTCAGTTTGGCCGCCCGGAGCAACTGTCCCCCGTGACACCCACCCTTCTAAGCCGACATATGGTGGAGAGGGGTGGTTTCCAGGGGCTCCTGGTGGGAGATAATGTAACCACCAGAGCGGGAGAATCGTTGGGGAACAAAAGATCGTTTCAAACACTCCAAAGTCCGCCAAAGCTCTAAGGGAGAATGGGGGTGGGGGACACTCGCCTTTCTGCTCAGGTAGGGTTGCTGGTTGGGTGAGGGGACCCTCCAGCCCCGTCTTCTTGGGCCCAGAGGGCTCCTAGGGAGAGGGGGAAGCTACAGCCTTGGGGGTGGGTGGGTGGGTAAAACGGTTGATGGGGGCAAACTCAGCCTGTTGATGTATGGATGGGGCGTCCTCACGTGAGGGGAGCAGTCCTGTCTGGGTGACTTTGAAGTGAGGAGAGACAAGATACCAAGGAGACAAGTCAATTGGAAATGGAAAGCAAACGTGGGGAGCCGCCCAGAGGGCCTTGGGGCCGAGAGATTCGGCTGAAGAACCCTCAGATTTACTGCGGGAGAAGCGCTCGTGGGGACCATTGCGTCCTCCCCTGGCTTCCCTCTACAGAGCTCGGCCCCTTTATGTAGTTGTTTAAAGTGAACATTATCCCAAACATATGCAATGCAATCAGCTTGGTCACACTTACAAGAACACGCTTTAATAAGGCAATCAATCAAACGCTAACAGCTCGGCGGAGCTTCAGCCTGCGTGTAGACAGCCGCTCTCTCAAGCTGGATGGAAGCCCGGGAGCGGCCCAGGCTGGAGACCCCCGGCCCGGGCAGCAGGTGTGGTCCACCAGGCCCAAGGAAGGCACATCCGTCAGGCGACTCTGCACTTTCGGAAAGGCCCTGAGCTTTGTTGGGAGATGCTGGTAGGAGCCGGCCTCGGGTGAGCGGGATATCAGCTGAGGGGATACTCCAGTGATTCCACTCAAATCTCCAGGGCTCCCCAAATCCTTTGAAAGCCCCGGACCCCCGGAGGAGGAGGAAGGGAGGCAGAACACTTGTGGAAAGTCTCTCAGTCATGAAAGCGTCCCCCTTGTCCAGGCCGATTCGGGGAGAACACGTTAAAATAGAGAAAGGGGGCTGCGGGGGGCGGGGGGGGGGGCAGAGGCTGAGTTGGCCCCAGCGCAAAACCCCTATGCTTGGTAAAAGGGAAATTTCATTATGAAGTGATGAGTAATTCCTCCTGGCAAGATGTATTGTTATATCTCCCACTTCAATTTGGAGGTAGAGTGGCTCAATTACCCAGAAAATACAGTCAATTAAAGGCTGCTGATTGGACACGAGGACGGATCATCGATCTTGTACTTTCCAATATCGCTGCAGACACCTCATTTTCCCTCCCTATTAACTGAAAATACGCCTGGCATCACCGCAACTCGCAGCCTATTTACCTGTCGCAAGCAATCTCGGGCCTCCGACCAAAGAACAGAGAAATGCGCCACTGAGTTTTTGCAGCCCGATCCTTGGAAGATAGCCCACCCTGTCGGAGGAGAGCCACAGCTCCCCGCGGGGGATCCTTTGGGTGAAAGGCTTGGTATGTGTGTGGGCGGAGGCGGGGGAAGTGAGAGGAAGAAGAGAGGCGGGGGTGCTGGCTTTCGTGGGTTTGCTTCGGGCTTTTTCTCAGCAATAAAAGTGAGCAAAGAATAGGGGATGGGGGAGTAGGGAGATGGAGAACTACCGGCCGGGGCTGATGCAGTCTTCGCACCCTGGATGACCTCTCCTTCTCCACCTGCCCTTTGAAGTTGAACACCCGAAATCAGCACTCAAGTACCTCAGAGTCTAGCCAATAATACAAACTCCCTGGGTAGACGACCCAAACCATACTCTGTAGTGTGAAGACTGATCTTAGAATTTCCCCCAAGCGAATCTCACCCTAAAGGGCAGAGCACTGCTGTCAATTTCCCTCTTCTGTTTGAGGGCAGAACCTTAGACAGAAGCCTGCTCCAAGTGGAATGCGGCAGGTGTTTTCCCTTCCTCCCCTCAACCTAAAACACTGCAAGACTTCATCACTTCTTCTACTCAAATGCTTCCCCTTGACTCTAGAACTTTCCTTTGCTTCCTCACAGAGGTTCTTGCCACAAAAGCCCTCTGTGTTAACACTTAAAGTCTTCATATCATAAGCTATATAAATATATCTTTCTATATAGTATATATGTACATATATAACAGTTTACTAAGTGCTTTAATATGAACTTTCTTCTGTTTGCTCCTATTTTACAGCAAGTTAGGAGCTAGTAAAAAAAATGAAAATGGGGATGGGTGTAGATGAACAGACAGTACCTCCCACAAGCCCCAGTTTTTAATTTCTCTCAAACATATAGTGGACCTCTCACTAGATGTATTTGTTGGAGTTCAATAAAAGAGGTTGAGAAAG
>CM053581.1:572599246-572627972 GCA_028627135.1 Pseudochirops cupreus
TCTCTCTCTCTCTCTCTCTCTCTCTCTCTCTCTCTCTCTCTCTCTCTCTCTCTCTTCCTCTCTCTCTCTCTCTCTTTCTCTCTTTCTCTCTCTTTCTCTCTCTCTCTCTTTCTCTCTCTCTCTTTCTCTTTCTCTCTCACCAAAAGGAAAAAAACCCTCCAGCATCCTTCCTTTGAATAATAGAAGACTCCGAGGGTGCTATACTGTCTTGGTTCTTTGGAGCTTTTATTGAAACATGCTAACATATCTAAACAGTGAAACCTTTGGCCTTCCCAAGAAAAATAGGGTTGGGTTAGAGGGCAAGAAGTTATTCTCTATTCCACCAAGACCCAAGACACTATCATCTTCTTTCCCCTGGGCTGCAAAACCCTCTCAAAGAAAAAAACAACTCTCCCCACTCAAGAAGGAGAGGGTTTATAGAGAACATTTGAAAGACAAACACAAAGGCAGGTGATGATGATGGGAATGGGTAAAATATAGGAGCTAGTGGGGCATGAGAGATTTAAAAGCCAAATGGGTAATGAAAGAACAAAGAACAGACCAAGGAGACAAAGTCTGCTCTGCTCTAATTTGCACTCTGTGATTGTCCGTAGGAGTTCTGCTCTGCCCACTCCCTCCCCATCACCTAATCTCTTCCCTTGGCGGCTTGTTAACGTTTGGCTCATGGTCTCTGTTCAGAGCACATGCTGTTGTACACCAGGCATTTAAAAGCCCTTCTTACATACACAGCCTTGCTAATTTAGACAGGGGGGCCACCCATCAGTCCCTGATGACCAGACACTTGTTTGGGGGGTAAATAACATGCATCTGCACCTTGACACAAGGGAAGTCTTTTCTTTGAAGATCTTTTTTTTCTGAGACAAACAAGAGGAGGGGACAGAGAGAGACAGAGAAACAGACAACCAGAAATCAAATGAGAATCAAGTTAGGGTGGGGCAGGGAACTGGAAAGCAGAGTTCTAGGGAAGAGATTAGATCCTGGTTAGTTGGAATATATTGTATTTCTGAGACACAAAGAATGCAATCAAACCACCAAAAATACATACATGTTGGTAGGATCTTTATGGCAGCAGAATAATTTTTTTCCCTTTCTCTATTTTTAAAAAGAAATACTGGGTTGTGTAGCTATCCAGAATCTCCATTACTAGACTTGGAAAATCTGGCAAAGAAAGCTCTTTATGTTGTTTGTGTGTATGTACACAACTTTTTGTTAAAGACAGCAATATCCCCTTCCAGTGTTTCAGCTTTGTCAGGTAAAGACAGGAGAGTAAGTTTGCTTTGTACGTGCTTGTGTGTGAGTGTGTATATGTGTGTGCCTGTGTGAGTTTTAAAGTTTTGTCTCTTTTTTCCTTTTCAGGTGAAGCCTTGAAGATATACACAGGGAGGGTCCCCTCCCTGCCTGGCTCTGGCATCTTCTCCAAAGATGGATGGCAATCTGTGCCTTCAACATAGCCAGCAAAGTGACTTCTTTTCCCTGACATTTCACCAGCAGGTTTCCTTCACGGTCCTGGAAATCCTTTTTCAAGCTTTTATTTCTAGTCCTCTGTCTCCTTTTCCCCCCAGATGTCCAAGGGAAGATAGAAGGGAATTAAATAAAGGTGGAAAGGTGGGGTGGTGGGAGGGTAAGTCCTAGAGCAAAAGGGTCTGCCCTAAAACGAGTGTTCTGGAGAAACCTGAGATGCACCTTTTATCTTGTAAGGGGGACTTCCTCCCTCTGATCCAGGGACACTGAAGAGGTTTTGCTCAGTACGGAGGGCGTGAAGGTGATGAAAGAGTCTGTCCTGGTTGTGGAGGAGCAGGAAAAGTCTGAGCCAGAAGGTCTCTGTGCCAGGCCATTGGACTGGCTGGCATGGCAAGCCAGGCATGAACATGGACTGCCCCCTGAACCCCCAAGTCCATGCGTTGTTGGGGCTGGATAGAGAGATGGATGTCTAAAAGCACAGAGGAGTTCAGGTCTCGGGTAAGGGTGGGACAGGACCCGGAAGGTATCCAGGGGTCTCAGTGGAGTGCTGAATGGGGTGGCAGCAGAGGCTGAAGTGGCTCCAAGGCCCATATGAGAGTAGTAAGGAAGGGGCAGGTGGGAGGGGAATGGGTAGGGCAGGTTCCCTGTGGCTGCAGCATGGCTCATCATGTAAGTATAAAAAGCAGGGTCAGCTGGATGAGGCCAGGTCATGGCTAAGCGTTGCCTCTTGTCCTTCATCCTGCGGTTCTGGAACCACACCTGGCAGAGACGAAGGAAATAGAGGAGCCTCTGAATGCTCACCAAATCTCCCTGATCCCCCAATTTCTGCCCTGACACCTGGGACTAGTTGGCTTCTGGGCCCATTTCCCTTGCCCAGAAGGATGGCACTGGAGACTTTTCTCCCTTTGGTTAAAGGCAGGGACAGTTTGGACTCTGATGAATATGACTGTGAGGAAAGCTATGTGGGAGCCCTGAAAGCTGTCCTGGAACACTTCCCCAGTAAGAGAATGCTCAGAGAGCTGAGATTTTGTGGCTAATTGTTGCAAAGTGTTTTGTCCTCTGTATCTATCTAGACCTCCCCGAGAACCAAACGTTGGTCAACCTTCACTCAACTGAGGGGAATTAATATCTTGGGGAGGGGCGTTGAAGAGGAGGCTGGAAAGAATTGTTGTTTCACAGAAATACTAAGAATAACCATCAGGATTAGTTGTTAATGTTGTTTCAGTGGGCACAGGAAGCGAGTTTGTTGTCCTGTGGAAGACCTAGTATTACTTGGGAGTGGGGGGTGGGGGTGGGAGAAACCTACAGGAGGCCTAGCCTCCCTCCCCGGGTCTTCCTGACTCCTTCCCTCCAGAGCCCAGATCTCAGTCCCGAGCCTGCTCCACTGCTCTATCTCTTAGTCCCTAGGTCTGACCTCGGGCATACTACTCTCTACACCTCTCTCTCAAAGCAGTCCCAACTCCAGCAAATGTTGGGGCAGAGGGAAAAAGAAAAGGGCTTCCCATGTCTCTCTCTGCCAGGGAAGCTGGCCGGCGGACCAATGGACAGCGGATTGTGGGGGATTGTCGTACCTACCTTGATGGTGGTCTCCGGCAGGTTTAAGGCGGCAGCCAGCTCGCACCTCCGGGGCCGAGACACGTAGTTCTCCCGATAGAATTCCTTCTCCAGCCGGGCGATCTGCTCCCTCGTGAAGGCGGTGCGGTAGCGGCGCATCTGATCGCTGGCGCTGCAGGCCAGGGAGCCCTGGGAGCCGCCGCCGCCTCCGGGGCCTCCCCCGCCGCCGCTCTTGGGGGGCTCTCCTCCACTGCTGGGACTGCCAGCCAGAGCCTCGGAGCATGGCCCTGCACACGGGAGCCGAAAGCAGACACACTGCCTACTCGAGATAGCTCAGAGGGCCTGGAAGGGGGACCAGGAAGAGCCTGGGGCTGGATATGGGGTTGGGGAGCACAAGGGGACAGGGAGGGGTCCCTCAACACCCTAATCCCCCAAGCTATAGCCAGGATTTCCTTCTCCAGGTAAAGGAGTACTTGCTTACCTGAAGCCAGCTCCTTTCCCTTCTCCACCCCACCCCCATCCCACCCGAGGAAGGAAGGGACGGCGAGGGGAGACCGAGGGACAGACTCCTAGCATGTGGGTTTCAGCGACTAAGGGTCTACGGAGGGTGATCGGCCTGAGCTGGACATTTAGCATTTACTCCTTCCAAGAACTGAGTTTAGGGGAGACAACGGGGCAAATCATCGTCTCCGAAAGATCGAAAGAGAAATGGAGTTGGTGTTACCCCTCTGAAGCAGACTTTCATTCTGTCAGAGGGCGCTGTGAAGTGTGTGCGTGTGTGTGTGTGTGCGCGAGCTTCCTTTTACGTGTGAGGTGGGCTTCAAACAGGTACAAGAATACTACTTGCGTACGAAGTCTAGAGCTCACGGATCTGCTCTGAGTAGGGGGACGATGAGCCTGTGGGTGTTGAGTGAACTGGCTGGAGATGTGACTGGGTATGCGGGCTGTAGGTGTACCTCCTTCCCCCATATTTCTGTCCTCCCTCTACCCCTCCCCCTCCGTCCAACCCCTAGAGCTAGCTAAAGCTCTGCACCAAAGGCCCTCAAACTCCACAGCCTAAGCAGAGCGTAACGGGCTGCGGCAAACTGGCTGGACAGAGACCTTGGGCTTCTCCCGTCTCCCCGCATGGGAGGCCGTCTTTTTTCTGGATCTTTTCCTCCCCGCTGCTGAGTCTGTCCGCTGGAGTCCTCGGGATAGGAGAGGGATAAAGGTGGACCCCGCACCAGCACTAGAGTCTGGTGACCACTCTCTCAACTTTGGACAGTGCAGAAAGAAAAAGGGTGGGGTTTCCTTACCTACAGAATCACCACCCTCCGCGGCTCCTTGTTCTTTGGGGTAGGATTGTAAAAGAGATTGAGAAGTGCACGGAAAAGGATAGGGCCTTGAATGGGGGTGGTGAAATCGAGGCAGAGGAACAGGGGGGATGGGAAGGTGAGGAGGCCCTCTCCTGTCCTTTGCTTTGCAAATGTAACTCTCCCTCTTTGTGTCCGAGACCACAGGCAATTAGCTCATTGGGACCATTTCCGAACTGGCGCCGCCGAGCCCTGAAGTGCCAAGGTAATTCGGCCCTCGAGCCGAGGTGCAAAAAGGCCGGGCGGCGGCTCCTCGGGCGGCCTGCAATTGGCTGCCTTTGGACCATTCTTTAGGGAGCGTTTCTGCACTCATCCTGTCCTGTCGTACAGTCTGCCTCCACAGTTAGCATGTCTGCCACCTACAAACGCTGCTGTCCAGCCGCCACATCAAGCCTTTGAGGCCTTATAAACCCGGATCTTGGCGAGGTCCAACCTTCCCACAGAACACTAAGGCACGGTCTCCTAGACTATCTCCTGGAGGCGTCAGCGGAATTGTCCAGCACTTGTTCTAACACACCGACCCCTTTCCCAGCCCAAGGCCTAGGCCTAGGGTTTTCTCCCTTTGAATCAGTAGCCCTCACTGAGGCAGACTCAGAGCCTGATCCCTAAGAGGGGCGCGGGGATAGGCAAGTGAGCACCCTCCTCCAAGTTATGGGACTAGGAGGAAGGCTCGGAGTAGAGGAAGCAGGTAACCAGCCAGGATCTCCCCGCTGCCCCTGTAGCTTCTACCTGGAATTAGGCCGAGGAATTCGCCTCTCCCGCCCTCAATCCTTCCATCCTTTCTGGATACTTCAGGGCAAGAGACTACAGAAGCTGCCCAGGAGGGTAGCGGAGGGGAGGGTGGGGGGAGGGCCATCGGGGCTCTGGGACTGGGAGGGGGGAGGAGGCGAATGAGGGAGAGCGGGCTAGGGCAAAGCTTGGTGTGTACCTTTCCTGTGCTGGTACTCGGCGCTCCCTGCGGTGCAGTCTGGGGTGCAGCTCACCTCGATTTCTTCATAGAAATCCGACTCGGTATCCGAGCTGCTCTGCTGGCCTTTGGCAGAGGGGGACTCGGAGGAGGGCGGCGGAGCCACCCCAGCGGGCCCTGCTGGGCGACTCTCCGCCCCCGCCCCCGTCGCTGTCCGTGGCAATCTTTCCACTTCATCCTCCTTGCTGCCTCCGCCCCTCTCCCGGGACGCCACGGGGCCCGAGCGGGGACTCAGGCAATTCCGGTGGATCATGTTTTCTGGGAGTTCGGGGCCGGGACTCCCCACTGCTTCTGACAAATTAGTTCCCCTCTTGCCAACGAGAGTGCCAAGCTGCCCTCCTTCCAGAAACATCACCATGTCCTTCCTGCTCTCCATCCCGGGACGCTTTTCAGAAAGAAAGGGGTGGGGGCTCCGACTCTGCAGCAAGCTCCCACCTGGCTGCTGCCCAGGCTCAAGCAGCGCGTAGCTCTTGGCCTCCGAGTTCGACGAAAGAGAACGAGGGAAGAAGAACGAGGGCGGCGAGGCGCGGAGCAGAGCGGCTTGGAGCGGAGCGCACAGAGTAGCAGGGAGACAGGTCACCTTGCGATGCTCGCGCTCCGCTGGGCTGCGCTGGCTCTGGGAGGGATCACCATTGCCTTCTTCTTTCTAGCCTGTCATCCTTAATGGTGCCGGCGTCATTACGGGACCGCTGGTGACGCCACTCATTGATTGCAAGTGGATAAATAGAGACGTCTGCCACGCCGAAGATGAAAGGAGACCCGAAGCTAATGGCTAGGCGGTGATGCACCAGGTGTGGTGTGGACAGGCTCGAATGGGGAGGAGAGTGTGAGAACAGAGAGGGGCGCGAGCACTGGCCGAGAGGGGAAAGCCGGGGGATGAGGGGGGGGATGCAAATGGGACTCGGTCGAAACGCAGTCTCTTCGGCCTTGCGGGAGGAAGGGGCGCCGAGGGAGCGGCGCTTCCCAATCGGGAGGCCGCCTTTTGATGTTTTTGTTTTGGTAAACCGAGACCTTGATCTAGCCTTGCTGAGTCGGGGGGGGGGGGTCCATAAGTGCATTTAGAAGTGTCAAGACAACCTTTCCAACCCCAGCTTTCGTTTGAATTATTTAGCTAGTTGCCACCAGCTCGAGAACCAGAATCCAAAGAGGAGAGAGAGACAGTGAGACAGAGACACAGAGACAGAGACAGAGAGAATAGAGATGTGAATTTTTGTGGGATATGAAAAGAGACCTGTGTGGAGATAATCGTTTTTAGGGGCTTTTTCTGTCCTTCTTTGTTCCTTTGGTCATTTCTCCGGGTTGGCCTGCCACGGGATGCCACGGTACCCTGAGACAGACTCCCTTCCTCTGATTTTCTTTCCCAAAGGTCAACAGAGACTTGGAATTTTTTTTTTGGAGGGGCTGGTTTTGTGCTGTCTTTCAGAACAGCGCCCCAAGGGCCCCCTGACAGTAAGCCCCTATTCTTTTCGTCTTCCTCTCCTAGGTGGCCTAAGGCTCCAGACAGGTTGGGCTTTGACTCCGCGGCTTCTTCCAGAAGTTCAGGTATCTGTGTGGAGATGGGGGAGTGGGGGGTGGGGGTGGAATGGGTATTTGTTTCTTGAGCTCTTCCTGGAGGGAGGAAAACGAACTTTCCGGAAAAAGAGACCAAAGGGTCAGTTTACTTCTGGGGATAGGAATGGGGGGGGGGAGGAGAGAGAGAGAGAAGGGAGCTGCCAGCAAATGGTAAAAGTCCCTTGGCCTCTGAGAGGGCTACCGCTCTTCGTTGCTTTTCATGGTTAGGCCTCTGAGTACATTTTCCTTCTCTTTCCAAGAGGGTCACCTTAGGGTCGGACTTCACCCAGTGCACACCTGTACACTCACACGCACACGCGCGCGCCCCCAACCCAGTCGCCTCTCTTCGGGGAATTCCTGACCTCCCAGAATTGCCAGGCTGGATGGAGCTAGGATAAGAGGAAGGAGGACCCCCAAACGCCCCCTCGCCCCAGAAGTGAGTGAGCGCTAAAGCTCCGCTAGAAAAACTCAGCTAGCCTGGGGGCTATGCACCCCAGCCTGATACGTGGGGAAGGAGGAAGTAGGGTACAGCTGAGTTTCTTTGTATTCCCTGTGACTAGTATAGAGTAGGCACTTAATAAATGCTCCCTGATCGATAGATCGAATACTCCTTAAAAAACAAAACAAAACAAAACAAAACAACCTGGCCTTTCTTGCACCTTACTCCCAGTTACTTCTGGTCACAGGAAAGTAAGAGACACCTTCATTTTTTTCTGAACGGGAAGTCACAGGTATACACACAACTAAGGACACGAATTCTGTCTCTGCGTCTATTCGTCTGTCTCTGTATGTTTTTCTGTCTGTCTCTCTCCCTCTCTGTCTCTGTGGTTAACTCTCTGTCTCTATCCAGAGCTGCAGAGGCCACCAGGTTCCTAGGAACTCTCTCCATCTCTGCTTTTGCCGGAAGACACAGGCATAAGCGTTCTTCCTCTGCCCCACGTCGGAAATCGCAGCCTCTTTCTCTACCCCATGAGGCCTAGGTGGGCGCTTTTTTTTTTTAATGAAGAAATACGAAAATCAAGGTTGGGGGATTTGGGGTTCAGCAAGGAAGAAGACGCTCAGGGAGAGACCAGGGCTCTCCTCTTAATCTACTTTTCGACTCCCACCAGGAAAGAGGATACCACAGGATCTTCCCGATTGAAGTCAGCTAAGGAGGAGTCTGATGGAAAGAATGAGGGATCCGTAGGCCGCCCCTCCCCTATCCCCTGGTTTGATAAGACTGGCCAGAGGCAGAGCTTTAGGCCCTCTGTAGAAGCCCGCGCGGGTAGAGCTGGGGTTGGGGGGGCGGGGTTGGAGAGGGAATCCAAAATCGTAAACCGCGTGCTGCCAATGAGTGTAAACTGCTTGAGAATGCGGAATTCTGAACTTCCGGTCCCCTCCAAGTGTCTTCAAGAAGCTAGCCACGGTTTTTCTCTTTTCCTCCCCGCTCAAAATCAAAGCCCTTAAGAACTGATCTCCCTGGGCGACCGACCTGACCAAGGCCACCGCAGGGATGGGGCCGGGACTTTTTAAGCCAATCCTTCCCTTCTTTTATCACCTCCTTTCTCTCCCAGCCCCCACCCCCAGTCACTTTCACTGGGCTTCAGATCTTTCCCAGTAGGGTCCAACTATGACCAAATCCGTTTCTATCCAAGCCACTTGAGACAGGCTCCTTTGAAAACTCCACCTCTCTTCCACTATTCCCCTCCCTCAGAACAATTCAATGGGATTTCCCTTCCTTTTGACATTTCCTCTGGTATTTTCTAGAAGATGAAGAGATGGGGGCGTGGTCATCTCCAGGTTGTAGGCCCCCCACCTAGGTACCCTGTTTCGTGAAATGCACCATACAGTTGTGTCCTTCCACTGGGGATTTTCCCAATCAGTCCAGCAAATGGAATAATGAATGCAAAGAGCTTTGTAAACCCTGAAGGGCTATAGCGACGCTAATTACGATTATTTTGTTATCGTTACTATTATGATTACTATCCCTCCGAAATAGAAACGAAAAGACGTCCCCAAGGGACTTTTGCAGAGTCTTTTTCCGACAGGTATTCCCAGGTAGAATGAGCCTAAGAAAACTGAGGTCAGGTTCCAGAAAACTGCGACTTCTTTTCTCCAGAATGGATGTGTCAACCGTCACAGCCCGTATCGGACCTCTTTTCTCCTCTCAGGTTCACCGCAGTTGTTCGTGTCTATCCCGATGTGCTAGGCTTTTCTCTGCCAGGCTTTCTGACTGGTTTCATTTGAACTACAACCGAATTGGGGAAGGGGGGAGGGCGGTGTGAGAACACATTGTGTTGAGTTGAAGGGGGTGTTGGGTTCTCTCTAAAATTTTGTTTCCCAGAATAGCCCTTAAGGAACTGAAGAAATCCAGATAAGGGGGTAAATTGCTAGAGAGAGAGAAAGGGAAAGGGGGAAGGAAGGAAAGTAGGAATGAAAGAAAGAAGGAAGGAAAGAAAGAAGGAAGAAAGAAGGAAGGAAGGAAAGAGAAAATAAGTCAGGTAAAATAATTAAGATTAAAGGAAAGCAAGAAGAGAGGACTGGAGAAAGAGAAAGGAAGAAAGAGAAAGGGGAAAAGAAAGAAAAGGGAAGGCGAAGAGAGGAAAGGCCTTTTTTCCTCTTAGGTTTCTGGCATCTTTGTCACGATTTCATTACGGTTCTTTTGACAACATTGTTAAACTCTGAAGGGACCTGCAGAGAAACCGAAGCTCTCCGCTCACTTTCTGGGCCCGGCTGGCCCAAGAAGTAGCCAGCGCGAACCATAACAGTCTGACTTTCGGAGAGAGCATTCAGAGGGGGCTCGGGGAGTCCAAAAAGGTAAAGCCGGTCCCCGGAATCCTCTGAGTTTGCAGCAGCCAGGGAGTGTAGCCCCTTTTCCGGCGTTCTCGCACTCGGGCCGGGAGGGCTGACTATCTCTGAAGATCGGAGAGCTGGAGCTCTCGGATTTCAATTCTCTGTAGTTCAAAAGCTTCCGGACTTGTTTCCTGCAGTTAAGAGCATAGGGGCGGGGCGGCGGGGCCGCTTGGGAAGGATATTGCCCCGGGGCTGTCGAGGTGGGAAGATAAAGATGCATTTGTTATTTAAAATGGAACCCAGAGTCCCTCTGACTCACACGGTCCAAACCCCCCTCCCCTTTCCCTTACACTCGCATCCAGGAATTTCAGATCTCCACCCGCATCTAGTCGAATCTTTTCATTACTTGCTGATGAAGAGCTAAGCACCTACGTTATCTTTTAAATTTTTTTTTATCTTTGCCTTTTTAAAAATCACAGTAATTTCTGAAAATACGCCCCTCCTCAGCCAGAGTGTAACTAAGAACAATCGTAACAAATAAGAGTTAATCAGAGAGAACCATAACCGCCCTACAAAGTATGCAATGTTCTGCCGGAGCAGTCCCCCACCTCCCTGTCGAGAGGTAGGAAGTGCGCTCCAAGGTTCGTCCGGGAGCATCGTAAATTTTTTATAGTTGGGAACGAGGTAAAAATGCTTTATACTTTCTGTCTTTACAGCCGTCGTTCCCACTTCCCCCCGCCCCTTCCCCCCAGACTGAACCTTCCCTTTTGACCAAAAAGAAAGAGGCAAAATACGCAATATAGAAACCCCACATGACAACGTATACACTATTCTGGTCTGGCAGTCACCACCTCTTCCACGAAGGAGTAAGTTCCATTATATCTTCCCCGAAACTTCATTGATTTCCTCCACCACAGCCTCTACTCCCTCCTCCCCCCCGCCCCCGCCTTTTACTCAGAATTCAATTTCCTCCTAATAACAATTGACTTTGGCTTTTCAGTTATTCAGAGACCGGGCGTCCTTACTGTGAATTCTCCATTACCAGTACTGTGGCCCCTTGTGCGCACTGTATCACGATCTACTTTTCCTTTGTTTTTCCTTTTGCAGGTTCACTGCTCTTCGATGCACACTTGGGGATCCCTGTTAGACTGAATGGCCGCAGACATTTCAACTGCAGTGGAACTCAAAGGCAGGTATCTCTCTCCCCCGGCGGGACAAGTTCGTTTCAATATATCTGCGCTTTTTCGTAAAATGGAAGAACAAAAGAGGATTCTCCGAAAGCCGGTCCCGAATAAATAAATGGCCACCTGTCCTTCGCTAGCTAATTAATTGGCGAAGCCTGGCTATGTCTTTTGCTTTTTAAATTGGAAGGCTTTGTGCGGCCATTCGGGGGCCTTCGCCTTTGAAATTTCAACCTCTGCAAATTGCCCTTTTGGGGGTACTGAGGTTGGCTAGACAGTAGGGGAGGGGATAGAAAGAGGACTCGATTGTGTTTCATTCACAGTGAGGAAAGGGGTGGGGTGCTTCTCAGAATCAAAGTGAGAAAGGGAAGGGAGAACATGGACGGTTATCTGCGTACTTTCCTCTTGCCTTAAGGCAGTTCTAGTTAGAAATTGTGGGCTGAAAATCCTGGGCGAACAAGGTTCATAGCTCTAGAACTGGAACCTTGATTTCATCTAGGCCAATGCCTTTCGTTAGGTACATGAAGAATGTGAGGCCCGGGGGCAAAGGGAGGAATACGTGGGCTCAAAGTTGATACAGGGCCATAGGATGTAAGTCAGAAAGGGTCTTAGAAATACCCACTTGGTTTCAACCCAGAAAGCTGAACTGGACTTGTCCAAGGTGCCAATAGAGAGTGGAAAAATCAGTATTCCAACCTAGGTCCGGTGACTGCGAATCCCCTGTGTTTTCCTCTGAGCTCAGCTTCCTCCTCCACTGAGGCTCCAGTCTAAGGTTTTAGGATTTTGTTCATTCTGAAGTGGGAAAGAAGGATCCCTAGAAGACGCTGAAGGGCTTCTTCTCTGCCTGGCTAATGTTTTTATTCGGGACTGCTGCGAGTCTTAGCCCTCCCAGGAAATAAAGAGCTGAATCCCGCTCGGCATCACCCCAGAATCACCATCTGATCCACCACACGCCATATCCCTCATTGGAGGAGTACTCTGAGGATTGTTTGGGACTTCTCACTTGATCAGGTTCTCTAGAACTCTGGACCGATGCTCAGGACCGTCTCTCTAGTCGTGGCAACCGCTAATCAGGAGCACTGGGGAAGGCACCCGTGCAGGACAACATCGATGAGGCCAGGCTAGCCTCCCTCACCTCAGCAAAGTCCTTTAGTCCCCCGATCCGGGGGATACTGACAATGGGGAGTACTGAGCTCCCCGCCCCGCCCCACAACTTCAGCACAGAGTTACCCCCTTTCACCCGGACCCCGGCTTTGGCAAACCCCTTTCCCAGAAGCCTCGAGGTATTCTAGAAACAAAGGGGAAAGTCCTGAAGAGGGAAATAGAGTCTGTTACTGAAGCCTCGTGCTCACTTTCCAGGCAAGAAGAGACAAAAATGCACTGATTTCAATCCGAGTGCGCTAGAAATCCAGTAAACTGAGGCTGAACTTTCACTTCGTCTCCTTACTCCTTGCCGCCTCTCGCTGCTTGCCTTGATTGCTTGGTTTGTCCATTTTGTCTGAATTGTATGGATCCTTGCTCCACTTCTCAGATTTTCAGGACCAGTGTAGATGAAGTCTGGGGGAAACCATTAAGGAAGATGTGGCAAGCAACAGTCCTCCTGGGGTCCATGTGAAAAAGGAAACGGTGACAGGGGAGTGGCGTCATTCATTCTGGGCCACCTGGGGTTCATCTTCTTCCTAACCTCCAGCTCCCTACTACAACTCTTGTTGACTGGGGGAAAAAAACTAGTCTAGTTGTGGCACAGATGTGTGGACCTCTTTTGAACTCCAGACACCATTAGGACACAACGGGCTGTAGTGGGAAGAGCACTGGATGTGGAGTCAAAAGATCTGTGTTCAAATCCTGGTTGCTACTTACTGCTCGTGTAACCTTAGCTAAGTCATTTAAATTTTCTGCTTCTCACTTTTTTCATTTGTAAAAACAAAGCAGTGGAACTAGGTTAGTTCTGAGATACTTTTCTGGAAGTTCCAGGATCATCTAATGTTAGTTATTTCAACCACCAGCATTCTCTCTTAAGTGCCTACTCAGTTCTCTTTCCCAGAATTAGCAAAGGAGCAATCCAGGCTAATGAAAGGCAGCTGTTTTTTGTTTGTTTGTAGAGTGTGTGTGTGTGTGTGTTTCCTGTTCTCTAATAGTATCCTCCAATAGGCTGGAACCTAAGACCAGCATCTAAGGCTGTCATTTCCTGTGTCTACATCTGCTTAATTGGTGAACTGGGTAAGGGCCAGGAATCATCATATCTGGAATTAAGTGACTCCCTCCTGATAGATAACAATAATTCATAACTCACTTTTATATGTAAAAATTCATCACATCTTCTTCCCTTCCCCCACAACACGTACTTCATAAGAATTCATCAGCTAAACACCCTTCTTTTGTCCACAGGTACAGAGCTAGAATAAGCCAAGTGCACAGTAGCCTAGGACACAAAGAGGGATATTTAAAAATATTAATCTCTAAAACTACCCACATTTGAATGGCAAAAGTTTCCTCTCTCCGTGTCATTCATCTTTTGATATGTTACAGAAAGACCAAGTCCTCGGATATGCAGACAGAAGTACAGAGGCTCTACTTCCCTACTTGGGGATGAAGAAGAAGGGAATCACGATTTCCAGATGTTGCCTGGGGAACACAAACTCCTAGTCCTGATTCTAGATGGCACCTTTTTTGGTTTTGCTTTTAAATATCTATTTTTATTTTGTTGTTGCATTGAGTTCCGAGTTTTCTCCCTCCCTCCTTCCCAATCTCACATTAGAGAAGGTCAGCTGTATATATAGATAGAGATACACACGCACATATACATACACATACATATATGTCCAGTTTTGTGTATATACATATACATACACACATACATGGAACCATACAGTACATACTTCCATTTCTTTCATATTCCAATTCTTTCTCTGGGTAACATTTTTCCTCATGAGTCCTTCGTAGTTGATTTGAATACTCAGATTACTCAGAACAACTTAGTCATTCAGTTACTCTTGGAACAATATTTCTGGTACTGTAACCAACGTTTCACTCTTCAGACAAGACCTTTCTTTAAAGAACACTTTGATTAAACACTTTGCCTCACTCTTTTCCTTGCCTGTCCCAGCAACGGAAGGAGAGCTTTGAGCACTGTAGAGAAGGGATGGGGGGGGGGGGGAGGGAGCGAACAGCTGCGGCCAGGTCAGCTCTTAGCCCCGCCCAGGCCGTGTTCAGACTGATTCTCTTAGAGCAGGAGTCAGACCAGGAATCACAACAATTAGCTTAGAAAGTACGATCAGGCAGCTGGGAAGCAAAAGCGTCCAACGGCCTGAATCATACGTTCTGAGCCTTTTGAGGAAGTGTCAGTATTCACATCTGAATCTCTAGGACTGCACTAGCTTCGATGCCCAGGGTCCAAGCTCAGTAAAGGTCTCTAAGATCATCGCCAGAAAGGGAAGGAAGAAGCAGGGTGAGGGAAACCCCTACCTTTCTCCCAGATGCAGGTGATGGGAAGGTGGAGGGTGAGAATTAGCAGACATCTGTAGCTTCCCAGCTTCCAACACACAAGAGTAATGGTGGCGAGATACTGGAGGAAATTTGGGTCCGCACCATTCTGCAGAAAGACAGAGTGGTACAGAGGATAGTGAACAAGCCTCTGAATTTGGAAGAGCTGAATTCAAAAGATGCATCTAATAAGTATTTGCCATATAACTCCGGGCATATACCTTTCTCTCACAGTAGCCCCCAAACAAGTCTCAGAGAATATGTGTTGCTGACTCAGTATAAAACACCATTAGACGTTGCTGCACCAATGAAATTATACATCAGACCCCTAAAAATCATTCTGAAGCTTTCTGTGCATATACATCCCAGACCAGCAGTCCGCACTTTACATTTATCCATAGGCATCTCTCAGACGTGGGCGAAGGAAAGACAGAGGCACTAACAGACAAATCTATGGAGCTTTCCATCCATTATCTAATTCGAACCTGACTCCAACCCTGGGAGGAAGGTGCTACGCTCATTGTTTCTTCCATTTTGCAACTGAGGCTCAGAGAGCTTAGTTAAGAGATGCTGCAATTATTCCGAAGCAGAGGCAGCTTCCAACTCGGAGCTGCCGGACTCCAAAGCCTACTCTTTGTCATTTGAGGGCTGGCTGATCCAGCCTGACTTGGAAAATCACAGTTTCCTCTTCCATTGCGGCCTCTGGGGGAAGGGGAGGCTGAGGACGGCTTTTCTTCTGGAAAGGGGGATAAAAACATTTCTGTAGAAAGCCTCAAGATCCTGTCAATGAAGGCACGCACTCTCGAGACTTGATCGGACTAAGAGCCCACATGAATTAAATCAGTTCCACAGACGTTAAGCGCCCACTATGGGCAAAACACTGCGTTAGAGCGAGACGGGGGTGGGGTGGGGGGAGGAGAGGAGCAGAAGGAAAGAGAGACATAGAAAACCAAACGCAAGCCAAAATGTCTCCATACAGAGGAGAAACTCTCCCAAACTTTAAAACCTGAGACAAGTCGATTTTTCTCAAAGCTGTTTGCCCCCTTTTCTTAAATTCAATTCAGCGCTCTCTTATTAGGAGATTGAGCAATGCAAAAGTAGGACTGGAAGCTACTTGGTGTAGGAGGGGTTACAGCCCTGGAGTTGGTGTTAGCAGAACCTAAGTTCGAATCTCCCTTCAAGTACTTACTTACTGTATGACAGTGGACAGATTAATCTCCCTGAATTTCAACTTCCTTCTCTTGTAAAATGACCTCTATCTTCCCTTCTGGCTTTACCCTAGAGAGAACTGGATTCTAGTTCTGACTCTTAGCCACACCGTATATAAGCTATGAATAACATGTAACAAATAACTGGATACCATTACTCTCGTTTTGCTTGCATATGTGGGATACTCCAAAGGGATTCATGACCTAGATAGAAAAGGTGATCCTAAACAGATTAGAGGAATGAGGAAGAAATTACCTTTCAGGTATGCAGATGGGGAAGAGTTCATGACCAACAAGTGACAGAATCATTAAAGTTAAAATGATCAGTTTTGTTTATATAAAACAAAAAATATATTGCACAAACCTAATGCTGTTCTAATTATAAGGAGAACAGGTAACTGGGAAAGTCTCTGGAATAAATTGATAAATGTCTCGTATTCAAAATATGTAAGAAACTGATTCAAATCTATAAGACTAAGAGCCATTTTCTGATAGACAAATAGTCAAAGGATATGAACAGGGAGAGAATTTGGGTCTGGAAATAAAATTTGATTTTTAAAAAAGGATACAAATAGGCCATTTTCAAAGGAAGAAATTCAAACTATCAATAGCCATATTAAAAAAATGCTTCAAATCACTAATAATTAGAAAAATGCAAATTAAAGTCACTCTGAGGTTTCACCTTACACCCATCAGATTGTTGAAGATGGCAAAAGATGAAAATAAAAAATGTGGAGAAGCTGAAGGAAAATGGGCACACTTGTACACTGTTGGGGAAACTGAATTAGTTCATCATTCTGGAAAGCAATTTGGAACTATACTCATGCCCTCTGACCCAACCACACCATTCCTAAGTCTAACCCACTCTACCAAAAAAGAGAGGGAAAAAAGGAGAAAAAAAGACCCCATAAGAACAACACAAAATTATAGTGGTTCTCTTCATAGTAGCCCAAAATTGGAATGGAAAGGGGAACCCATCTATTGGGGAATGGTGGAACAAATTGTGTTTTATTATTATAACATAAGAAATACTTTCAGAGTAAACTATTTTGGGTTAACTGTTTGAGATAAATGAGTACAGAGTGAGGTGAACAGAACCAGAGAACAATTTGTACAATGACAACAACGTTATAGAGAAAAAAAAAATCTTGGAAAACTTAGGAACTCTGATCAGTTTACTGATAAACCATCCACCTGCAAGCAGAAAGGTGACCAACTTAAGATGCAGATGGAGACACACACATTTTCCAGATATCCCAGTGTGGGGATCTGTTTGGCTGGACTGTGCATATTAATTAGGAGGTTTTCATTCTTCACTACTCAGAGGAACAACGAGAGAGAAAATAAATGCTGATATAAAGTAAAAAAAAAAAATTAAAGTTAAAATCCCTAATCTAGAGAATTTCTTCCTCTGTGTTCACCCAGGGATCCTTTTCCTTCTCTTCTCTCCACCCCCACCTCCATGGTGCCCAGGCACACAGAGACACACACACCCCTCTTTCTTCAAGAAAAAAAAAAATACCACTTAATAAATAAATAAAACAACCACCTAGCTGTGTGTCTATCGATAAGATACTGGACATCTCTGAGCTCCAATTTCTTTGTCAGCAAAATGAGGAATTCAAAGTAAGAGGATTTTAAAGTCTCTTCCAGCTCTAGAGCTCTGATCTTTTGAACTCTCTTGTCAGATTTACTGAAAATAATTCCCTCAGCCTAATCCTCAACATCATCTCCTTTCCCCCAGAGGACTTTTCCTACAGCCCCCATGACCCTGTGCCCTAGCCAGTTCCCTGTCCAGTTGCTGGCAACAGTAAACTTAAAATGAAATAAAAGGAAGCTTTCCTTCTTTGTGAGGGAAGCGGGCATATAGGCCCTACACAAGATAGAGGGTTAGGGAAGCCAACCTGGAAACTCTCAAACCCAGGTTAGAGATGAGACAGTAGAGTAGCCAAAAAAAAAAAAAAAAGCTAGACCCACAATCCAGAGAGCCTTGGGTTCAAATCACAGCTTTGCTATGTATTGTCTACATGGTCTTGAGAAAGACACTTCCCTAAGCTGGGTCTTGGTTTCCTCCATTACAAAATAAGAGGGTTGGACAAGAAAGTTTCTAAGGTTCCTTTGAATTTGAGCCCATCTATGATTTGAAAACAGCATCCTCTCTCAGTGAAGAAAGTCAACTTTTCCCCACATTGGTACCTTCTACCAATAATCCTTGTCCAATATGGAATGGAAATCTGAAATATCCATAGAATTTATATGAATTCATTATATTCCATTGTTTGAAATATCTGAGTATTTGCCCCAATTTTTAGGCCTAATTTTTCCAGTGCAAGCATAGATTTAGCTCAAGGTAGATGGAGACCAAAGGTTTGCATCTAGGCACTCCAAAAAGGCACATTCTAGTTATTTGTTCTAGGAAAATGCTGAGGACCAGCAGTTCCCCAACTTCTTTGACACTTTGATAGGCACATAGAAACATCCTAGGACCCACCAGGAAAACCAATAGATGTGTGCTTAGGAGTACAGTAAATGAACAGAGGACTCAACATTTGACACCAAAGTCTGTCCCAGTAGGGCATTCCACCTTGGCAGCAACACCACAGATGATCTGCTTTTAATACATTCATAGGGTTGAAAGAGGCTGGAGGAGACCTGAGCTTCATTGGGTCCAACCCACTCCTTTATTTTTGTTGTTCCAGGCATGTGTCTGTCAAAAATTTTACCAAAAGGTTTTTCTCCAAGCTATTTTTGCATTTCTTTCCTACCCCTTTCATCCTAAATGTCCATTTCAGCTACAGATGAAACAGTGAACATTTGTCCTTATTCTCAGAAAGTCCCTGACTGTGTGTGTATTCAAGGTAGGGAGTTTGGGGTCGTGGTCACATTACTGATTAGAAAATCTATACTAACAGATTTTTTAAAAAGAAATAAAAATTTACCTTGTAAAATTTACAACGAACGTTAGCAGTTTCTCATGCGTATGTTTCTTATCTAATATAGCAGGGAAACATGCAAGATCAGAATTCATTAGTATGAATTTTAAACAAATCTTACAAATTCACTCCCTCAATTTCCATGTTATCAAATAACAAAGCTTTTGTAGAGGGAGTGAAGTGAATCACTGAGATTAAAGATCACTGTCACCACGGTAGAAGCTAGAAAGAGCTCCCAGAGAGAAAACGAACCCAGCTCCAAGAAGTCACTAGTACTCATTTCTTAGTAGCCTCCTTTATCAGAAGAGAAAACTGAGCCTGGGAGAGATTAAGTGACTTGCCTGAAGTCAGTTACTGTGTGGAAGAGGTGGGATTCGAACCCAGTTCCTCTGACTTTTAACCCGCCTCTCTTTCCGAACAACAGCAGGTACCTTCTTTCCACCCGCAGCGCCATTCTGTCCTTGCCTCCTTTTCCTAACCAGAAAGCTGAGCCCAACACCCTCTCTCCGGGACGTGATTTGTCCCAAATCACTAAGGTTATCTAGTGGGAAAGCTGAGATTCGAACCCACGCTCGGAGCTTAGATTCAGCGTCCTTTGTCGGCCTGCAAGTCCTAAAACGTCTACCACGCGTTACTCTGGCCGAAGGACGCAGAAAAACGGGCAAAGCCGAGAGGAAGGAGTCCCAGCCGTCTGAGCAGGGCCCCGAGTGGGACCTGGGGTGCTTCCCGACCGAGGGGCGCTCAGACCGTCCTGCCGGGGCCCCTCCTTTCCCGCTCGCAGTCCACCTATTGCGCTCGCTGTTGCCCGCCGGCCAGCAGCATCCCTGTCTGCATCCCCGTCTGCATCTCCGCCTCCCAGCATACCCCCTCCCTCCCTCTCTCCTGTAGAGGAGGCGGCGGCGGCGAGGACAAAGGACTGCCGGCTCCCAAACTGCTGTGTTCTTGCGCCCCCCACTGCCAGAGGCCCGCGATGGGCGCAGCGGCTCCAGGTCCAGCAGCACTCAGGTCTACCCGTCTCCCTGCGCCTGTTCCTCTGGCCGGCAGTCAATCCGTCCATCTCCCCTGGCGTCTCCGCCTTGCCTCGGCGGCCACAGGGTCCAAGAAGGCCGCTTGGCTCCATCTCATGATCTTCGAGGGGAGCTGATAAGCACGCCAGAAGGCTGGGGGAGGCAGGCAGTGCATACTGAGGTTAGGGCTAGGCCAACGGACTGAGAGGTCCTCGTTCACACCCTGCTGCACCCCTCGAGGAAGATGGACCGGGTAGGGGGGCTATTCCAGTGCCGAAGCCGCTGGGGTAGGGACTAAGAACTTGGGGGGCGAGGTGGGAGCTGGACGGCTTCGGGGCTTAAGGTGGGAGGTAGGAGCTGGAGGAAGTGACCAGGGTTGCTCCCCCAGGTGCATGGGGGATAGCTTACAGATATAAGGTATGCTGAGAGAGTTCTGGGGCAGCAGAGAGTCGGATTGGGCCAAAAGTAGAATCTGCCAGGATTTCTCTGCATTCTGAGGGTCCAAGGCAGACTCCTTAGAAGCCTATAGCCGCCCCTGAGCAACCCATTCACCTTTGTCGGAGCCAGTCCCAGCAGTTTACCTGCTTTTTCTGCCTTATTTCCCTTTCCAACTGACCAGAGAGATGAACCTAGGTTGCCCAGCTAAAACATTCCCCTAAACTCTTCCTTTTCAAGCCTTTAATATTCATGTTGGCGTCTGCGAACCCTAGTTGGCCCTCCTTGGTTCCTGGGGAGGTAGAGTGGAAGGACACACACACCCCAGTTCTGGGCTACTGTGGAAGGAACAGAGAACGAAGGGTCGGTCCAGCCTGGTCAATTCCAGCACTTGCCTCAAAAGGTTCGTTTCAAAAGAATAACTAACACCTTGCTTGGCGTGTGGGTGGGAGACTGTTTCTCATAGATATCTGCCTTTTGATGTCTGAGCAAGTTCTAAATCCTTCCAGTTTTGTATATTTTGAATGTTGGATTTTTTATAAGTATCTTTGCGGTGTGGTCTGTTTGTAATCTTCTGGCGGAACTGGGATTCCAATCCCTGTCTAGCTCAGTGACTGGAATATGTTCATTCTTGCTCTGAACTAAGCCCTTCCTAGGCTGCACCAGTCTCTTTTATGATCTAGCTCTCAGCCTATCAATCCACATCTAGTCTGGCTTGGGAAGATGGAGAATGGTACCTGCTCCCCCCTCCCCTCCACGGGCTTATGAACTGTTCACCCCTTCTGGTCAGTGACATTCATGCCTGTCCTAGGAATGATGCTGGAGGTGAGAAGGCAGAGCAGCTGCTGGGAATCACAGCCAAGTTTATTTTTGACATCTTTTCCCAGTCTTCAGTGCTGGTGGCTGAGTGGGGCCTCCAGCCAAAAGGTCAAAGCCTAAGAGGTTTTACCCAAACAGCCTGTGTATAGGAGAAAAAGCAGCTCATTTTGAACTCTGAAGGATCATGAGTTTCCAAACTGTCCAAGCCCAGGAATGAATGAAAGAGGCAAAATGACCTTTTTTTTTTTTTTTTTTTTTTTAGTGTGTGGGGATTAGAACAGAGAAAGATAGTGACAAAAAGGGGATCTATAGAAAAGATTGTGGCCTGGGTCAATTTGCTTCCAAAAAAGAATTGAGAACCCATGAGTGACATGTTCTGGGCACAAGGCAAGCCCCTCTCCCAGGCCTGGACCCTTATCTGGGCAGAAGGAAAATGTCAGATTTGTTATGTGCACCCATTCTAGGCTTAAGATAGAAAAGGGCTTTTGTAACCAGATACACAGGGGAGCAGAGGACTTGGCCAACTTCTTAGGTATCAGCAGGCCAGAAGTGAAAGTGCTACTCAGAGCAAAAAGGGCTGGGGAGATTTATGAACATTCAGGCTTGGTTGTCCTTGGGCCCTTGAGAGAAGCACCATTGTATAACTGGCTTCAGAGCTAGAAAGATTTGCTTTCAAGCTGTGCCTCTAATGCACACTGGCTGTGAGTCCCTGGCCTAGTCACTTGGCTTCCCAGTGCTCTGGGCACTCTTCTAAGGTTATAAATTGCAGAGAAAATAATGACCTACATTGGCAGAGTCTCATCACCTGAGAGTTCCCATATCAATGAAATCACAGGTTCAGTCACTTTGCCATCTCTTATTAAGCATGTTTGAAGGAAGTATGGATTCTTTCAGGCTCTAGGACTACCATTTAAGAATTTATTGCCCCATTATTTACTTCAGCTCTTTAAGATTGTCTTCATCATCCCTTCAATCACATTGAAAGGGAAACTTTTTTGGGATACTATTTGGCATTTCACTGGGATACCATTAGGTAGACTGGAATGTATCAGCAATACTTGTATGTGGGGAGGAGGATGCCCTAGTTTCCTGAAAGAGTTGACTTGACCTTCAAAAGTAATTGACTTGTTCTGGTCCCTCAGAGAAACTTACCAAGATATCTTCAGAACCTCTTCTCTCCAGAGAGCCATAGGGTTCCTCACCAGTTGATGCCTGGAAAGACTGGCTTTTCTTTCATGAAATTCATTGTTGATTCTTCCTTTTCCTCTCTTTTTCTTCTGCTCTCCTGCGTTTTATCATTATAAGATCGTATTTAATAAGCTAATAATCACTTCCATTTGTCCCTTTCAAAGGACTGTCACTTTTATTATCTTCTTGGACCCTCACAACCCTAAGAGGTAAGTAGAGGAGGTACTGTTATTGTAATTATTATCATTCCCATTTTACAGATAAGTAATATGAAGCCCAGGGACACTCTCAAGTGATGAGTGGCAAAGTGACCCTCATGGCTTCCCAACATGTACCATGATATCACACTAGGCTCTTTAAAACCTGAATTCATTGGCACCAGTTACTCCCCATCCCAACTAATGAAGAATCCCAACCAGCTCCATTGACACAGAAGTACAGAGAGAAAAACATTTGCAATGTACTCATCTTTAAAGGCTGTAAAAGTAGAATGAACAGAAAATAAAATGTATAGAATGCTGGACCTGAAGTCAGGATGGAGGATGTAACTCTGACACTTACAAGCTTGGTGGCCATGGACAACTCACCTGACCTCTCAGAGTTTCACCCCACCCTTTAAGACCATAAGTTGTAAATGGGTTGCAATCTCTATATGTGGAAGGAGATCCTATACCAACAAAATCCCAGGTCACTGATGTGTCAAGTAAATTATTTTAATAAGAAAAGAAACACAAGCCAAAAATATAACTTTTAAAAATGGAAATTTTCAAAATGGATTCTTGCAAGTTCATTACAGGTTGGTTTTTATAATTATTCTGGAATTAATATTTTGGGGTCCTTGGAAGAGTTACAACCACACAATTCAGATGGGAGGGAACTATACTTCTAAGCACAAAGACTGCCAAAGGAACATCAAGGCAGGGTTCGGCTCAGCTCTTAAGGCTCCCCAGAAATGATCCACACTAGACCTGAGGGCTTTTACAAGGGGGAACAGTCTAGCCATCATTTTCCACCCAGACAGACCCACTCAAAAAAGAAAGCCCCCTGCCTCTTGGCAGCCAGACTAATTTCAAGGTTTGCATGTAACTATCCTTCCTGATTCCACCAGCATTCCCTGTTCAGAGTACTGCCTAGCTTACAAACTTACTTTCCTTATGGGTTCTGAATCAGGACCCAATGACTGAACGGAGAGCCAGCCTGAATCCTCCAAGGTATTGCCCCAATGTGGTGTCTTATGGAGAAAGAGAATGGAACACACAGACCTCTGGGAGATGAAGATTGATTTTACATCTAGTAGGATAATAGGACTTGAAGTTAGATCCTGATTCTTCAAACAACCCCAGATGATATTTCTGGTCATTATTATATCCCTCCTGTATTTAGGCATAGGCTCCGTAGCTCTCTTTCTGATCTAATCCAATCCAATCCATTGATGTGGCCATCACATGCCAGGCTAAGTACTAGGTATGTGATGACAAGGTCAAAAAAACCAATGCTCACTCTCAAAGAAGTCACATTCTGTTGGGGGTGAGGTTGGGCTGGAGAAATGGAGTATGGAAGCAGATAGACAAACACATGGTTGTTTGAGGAGGGATTCAACACTAATGCCTTGAAGGAATAGGAAAGGTATCCTATAGGTGGTGGCCCATGTACTGAGCTTTGAAGGAAGTTAGAGATTTAAAGAGGTGCAGGTGAGAAAGCAATGCCTTCCAAGTTTGAAGGACCATCCACAAATGGCAGCAGGAAATTGAGTGTCAAGTTCAGGGATTGAGGCTGAATTTACAGTGTATGAAGGGGAACAATGTGAAATAAACCTGGAATGGCATTATGTTCCTGGGTAGGATCTGCATTGAAGACAGTTGAGAAAGAAGGGAATAGTCAAGAAATGACTAGATCAGGGAGAATTACAACAAAACTTGACCTAATCGTTATCTAAGTAGGTTAAAGATAACTGTTGATGTTATACAATATGCAAGTACAAATGCAGTCCTCCTAATGGTAAGATACATGTACACATAGACACCATAACTCACACAGACACCCGAAGGGACTTTCCAAGTCACACTAGAGGTAGAGCCAGGATTTGAACTCAGGTCTCTTCTGTCTCCAAACCCAGTAATCTTTCCAGTATATTGGCTTCTTCAAATAGTGGCTTTCCATACTTTAAGTTGTGGCCCAAGGAAGAGCCCATTGATTAGGGGAATAATGGAAAGAGACAGGGAAGATGAGTAAGTACTAAGGCCATTCTTTTCTATGCAGTGAGATGTATCTATTTGTGGCTTATCCAACACAGCAACCTCATAGAGAGGATAGGACAAGTGTTATCACCATTTTACAATGAGAAAGAGGCTCATATTTGCTCAGTAATAATAATAAAATAGCTAGCTTTTATACAACACATTAAGGTTTCCAACTATTTTAAAGATATTATCTCATTTTTCCCTCAAAACAACCGCTAGTCGATGTTTGTTGATGAAGAAACTGAGGCAAACAGAGGTTAAGTGACTTGCCCAGGGTCACACAGCTATGTCTGAGACTGGATTAGAACTCATTGATTCCTGACTGTGTTGAGTATGTTATTTACTGAACTACCTAACTCAAGGTCACCCATCAAAATCAGGATTCTGCCCCAGGCCATGATCATGGATTTGAAGCTCAAAGGCATTTTAGATATTGTCTGTTGAACTTGGAGTAAAAATCTAGGTTGGAATACTGTCTCTTATCCTGACTAGCTATGTGACCCTAGACAAGTCACTCCATCTACCTGAGTCTCAGTTTCCCCATCTGAAAAAATAGTAATGATAATAATAACACCTACTTCAGAGAGTTGTTGTGAGGACCAAAGGAGATAGTATATGTGAGGCACTTGGAAAACCTATCCATGGTCACCTCGTGGCCACAGACTGAGCTGGGATTAGAACCCAGGCCCCCTTTCCCACTAAACTATGCTGCATATCTAACTGAAACCATCTTGCTTGCTCAGGTCCCAGCAGCTACAGCAAACAAACAAACAAAAACAAAAACCTACCATATTCAACCCACTGATGCCTCATGCCACCAAATAATAGCTCATATCCATATAGAACTTTAAGGATCTATAAATATTCTTACACCCATTTGACAGATGAAGGCGCTGAAGTTATGAGGAGACAGAAAGGTGAGATTCCAGCGCATGCCTCCAGATTCATGATCCAGCATGCTTTCCCCAGACTCTGCTGCCTTTCCTGGAAATGCACAGGAAAGCCAAGAGTTTCCGTTTCAGCAAAGTTTATAAAAGTGAACCACATGACGTGTCCATTTCCTGAGTCTTTCTCGGTGGTGCTGTGTCTATATGTACATATGTGCTATTTTTTCCATTGACAAATTATCCAGTATCTTCATAGAGCTCCAGGCTGCAGTAAAGCCTTGGCTTTCTTTCCTCATAGGCAACCAGAGGAAGGAGTCTGTAAGAGACTAACCAGTTATTCCAGTGTTTTTGAATGTAGGAAATTCAAGGATATATTTTACTCTCTTGATACAGACAATTGGCCAAACCCAAATGCTGCCCTTTATGGAAGAGCTTCAGACAGAGGCTGAAAGGCCAGTCACTTGTCTGATGTGGTGTAGCTTTAGGTTTACCTAACGTGTCCTGAGAGTCACTCTCAATCTGTGAGACATAAGATGAGGATGGAGACAATGAGTGACCATTTTCTCTAAGGACCAAAATGAGTGGGTTCTGGCATTTTTTATAGGCTAAGTCAGAAAGACAGCCAACAATGTTAGTCTGGACTCCGTTTCCTGTGTGACCAAGAGAGACATTCCATGTCTCTGTGCCTTCATAAAATGGGGAAGGGGTGCTCAATTCCATGTAAATGATAGTCCCTCCTCCTTTGCATCTTAATTACAACCCCTTCCCCAGAACATAGGGCTACAGTTGTTCATTTAATAACATTCATTGGAAGTAGAAAATATGGAAACAAGGTCTGGATATGATGTAGTCTAGATGGAAACTCCAGATGGTGTATTGCCGTATGTATCTAAAAGCCATTTTTTACCCCTTCAGAATGAGAGAAACTCCAGTGACTCTAGCATGCTGGGTCAGTCTTGGGTGAGAAATATCAAAGATCCAAATATGAATTAATTCCAGAAGTTATTTTTATCCCACCTAATCAATTGCTGTCTAGAACAGACCAGCACTGCTTCTCCCCACATATTTCCCCAGGCTAACTTTACAATCAAGGAGCCTGCAGTAGAAGTGATTGGGGACTGGGGTTGGAAAGGACCTCAGAAGCGATCAAGTCCAATCTTCTCATTTTACTAAAAAAGAAACTGAGGATCTGACAGCTGATCTGATGTGCCCCTTGTCCCACAGGCACCAAGTGTCAGAATTGAGAGGTAAGGAGCATTTATGCCCCTCCCCCCATGAGACTGGGAGCTCCTTGAGACCAGGGAGTGTCTTTGGCCGTTTCTTTGTATCCCCAGTGCTTAGCACTGTGCCTGGCATATATAGTATAAGTGCTTAATTGGTGTTTGTTAACTGACTGAGTGAATGACGTATCAGAAATACATCAGACTTGGAAAGTAAAAGTAAACAAACAAATCAATAAACATATCTGCAGATCCTATGCTTGATTGCATGCCGCCATGGGGGGGAGGGGAGAAAATGTGACACTCAAGGCATTGTAAACTAAAAGTAAACAAATACATTAGAACTAAGGCTCGCTGGTGAGGACTGAATAGTGTGATGCTCTGAGAGTTAGGGAGACCTGGGTTCTGCTCCTGCTTCAGACACTTGCTTCTTTTTATGGGAGTAGGTAAGTAACTTCAGCAAAGAGAGAGGAAGGGAAGAAAGAAGGAAGGAAAGGAGGAAGGAGGGAGGGAGGGAAGGAAGAAAGGAAGGAAGGAAGGAAGGAAGGAAAAGAAGGTGGAAACAAGCATTTATTAAATCCCTTCTATGTGCCAAGCACTATGCTAAGGACTTTACAAGTCTTATCTCATTTGGTCTCCACAACAACTCTGTGAAGTAAATATCATTATTATCACCCCATTTTACAGTCGAGGAAATCAAGGCAAACAGAGGTTAAGTGTCTTATCCAGGGTCATACAGTTAGTAGGAATATGAGGCCAGATTTGAACTCAGATCTTTCTGACTCCAGGCCCACTTTTGATGGGATATAGTAAGAGCTATATAAGTGTTAGTTATTATTACTACCACTATTATTACCTTTTGGGCAATTTTTCACGTGGTAGATGGGTACATGGACAAATCATTCAGTATTCCCCTTAAGGTTCCTCTTGATTGTTATCACAGAAAGAAGCTCTCTAAAAACCCCTTACTCATCCATCTCTCTATGTCCCCTTTCTGCCAGAAGCTCTCCTCTCTAAGCTGTACTTTCCTCATCTGTTAAATGGGTATAATAATACCTTGAAAACTTAGGTCAAGGGCTGTTGTGAGGCTCAAATGAGGGAATGTGTGCAGGGTTCTCTGCATACATCAAAGAGCTGTAGATGGCCATCCTACTTCCTGGGCAACATTCACTCAGGAAGATGGGGATACAGGGTTGGTCGTGGCTCCAATCTTATAGCGTGGTGGCTCAGGAGCTATAGTTTTCATAGAACTTCCATTTTTAAAATAGTACTGAGAAGAGGTGGAGGAACAGAGCTCCTACTGAACCTGGGATTTCATCACTAGAGAGGATCCCCTTGTGAGGAGGCTATCTCTCCGGATGCATATTAGTCCTTGCTGTGCAGCTCAAGGTTAAGTGACATGGCTAGAGTCATACAACCAGCCATTGTCAGAGGAGGTGAATGAAGGTCCTCCTGATACTTCTCTTTCCACGATGCTGTACTTTGTGTGGTTGGCTTGGTTGGGTTGGGTTTAATAAAGCTTCTTTCTGGGATAGCAATCAAGAGGAACCTTAAGAGGAATGCTGGGTGATTTGTCCTTGTGCCTACCAGGTAATAACAATGATGATGATAGTAGCTAACATCTATCTAACCCTTACCATGTGCCAGGCACTGTGCTAAGGACTTTACAATTATGATCTTATTTGATCCTCACAACAACCCTGGGAGGTAGGTGCTATTATTATTCACATTTCACAGATGAGGAAGCTGAGGCAAATAGAGGTTAAGTGACTCGCCCAGGGTCATGCAGCTATGAAGTGTCTGAGGTCACATTTGAACTCAGGTCTTCATGACTCCAGAGCCAGTGCTTTGTACACTGTGGAGCCACCTAGCTGCCTGAAAAACATCTAAATTAGTTTGTGCAATAAACCAGAGGCTTTAGGTGACCCAAGAAACTTGGCCCTAAGCTCCATTTCCAGAATCTGTTATGTGGATTACAAATTCTTTGAGACCAATTCTCTGTCCCTTGCCCAACCCCAAGAGTTGAACCTGGACTCACCAAAACTGAAAATTTGCAAAGGTCAAGGTCTTCTAGAGGGAAGGAATTTGGGGCTGGAATTCTCTACCTGCAGCCCTAAATGTCCCTAATGTCAATCTCTGCACATTCCCCTAACTCCTAGTCCAGTATCTTTTGAGTTCTCTGTTCCAGATCCACACCATGTGCAATACAGAAGTAGCCTACCTCCACTGGAGCCTTTTGACTGGAGGAAATGGAAACTCCCAGACTGTCTGTCTTTGCAGTTTGGAATAGCTCCTGGCAGGGAGGGGCAGGAGGGTTTGGGAATCAGAAGGCTTGGGTCAAAAACCCAATGCTTACATGGGTCAATCTCTTTACCTTCCCAGGGTTGCAGTTTCGTCATCTGTAAGATGTAGATGTCCCCTTCCAGTGCTAAATTCTATGATCTGAAGAGGGTTCATATTGAGGCCAA
>CM053581.1:572628472-572703776 GCA_028627135.1 Pseudochirops cupreus
ACCAAACTATTGTACAATGTGAAAGTATTTGCAGATCCTATACATGATTACACGCCACCGGGGGGGAGGGGAGAAAATTTGAAACTCAAGGGATTGTGGAATTGAATCTTGTAAACTAAAAGTAAATAAAATAAATTTAAAAAAAAAGTGAGGGGGATGTTCATCAACTGGAAAATGGCTGAAAAAGTTATGGTATGTGATTGTGATGGAATACTACTGTGCTGTAAGAAATAAGAAGTGGGTTGATTTTAGAAAAAACATGGAAAGACTTGCATGAAAAAATGCAGAGGGAAATGAGCAGAAACAAGAGAACATTGTCTGCAGTAAAGGCAATATTGTTCTAAGAGTAACAATGAAGACTAAGCTACCCTGAGTAATATAAACACCCAAATTGATTATAGAGGAAAATACTATTCACCTCCAGAGAAAGAACTGATCTATGGAAGTATGTATTGCATAATTTTTATAAACTTATGTATACGCATATACACATGCATACATATATATGTACACATTTATACATGTATGTATATATGCATATATATAATGTTAGCCTTCTGTAATTTGGGGTTGGGAGGGAGAGAGGGAGACAATTCAGAATTCAACACGTGACAAAAGATAATTTTTTTAAAAAAGTTAGTCACTGGTTTAAGTGGATTTCTCATTAAACAGCAACAATTGAAATTATGCTTTCATGTCTTAACGGAACATAAAATAGCTCAAATTCATCAGTTCCTTCCCTTGTATCCCCTTCTTTTGTGCTCCCTCCATATTGTATGCGTATGTTCTGGGTCAGACTTGACACCAACTTGACTAGCTAGTTCAGGATTGAGATTGGAATGAAAGAAGACACATGTGTATACCCTACAACATTTAGCAATAGAATTTTACTCAGCAAACCAGTGGCAAGACTATTCAGCAAAGATACAGTGCTGATTCTGTTGGCCTCAGCTAGCCTCACTTCTGCACAATAACCGTGGTGCCATGCCCAATCAGGGGTGTGACAGTAGGAAGTCCACCTACCCAGAGGAGCCCTCACTATTCCCTCACTGGGCTTTTATCTTATTTGTCCAAATATGTGATCCTTACTCCCCTGACCAATGATGTCTTAGTTGCAGTTCCATTACTATTTTTAAAGGGGGGAGTAGCCTTTGTGGTAAGAACCTTTCAATCTTACTGCCATGGGTGCTGCCTTAGAAATGGATATTGCACCTACCGCATCATGTAAACACTTTTCCATCGATGTAGTATGTATACTGATTTGATTCATCATTCTTCCCTCTAATTGTTACTAATTTATATCTAACAACAGACCATTACTGGCTCTCTCCATCTAAGTGGCCCTGTAGCTCTGGGTTCTTGCAGACCTATGTTTGAACAGAGAACCTAGGTCTTTAGAGGGAGGGCTTAGGCACTTTCTCTTCATCTGGCTCTTCACATACCAATCTCAGAGCTCTAGGCAAAATCACTTATTTAGCTCAAAAGGGGTGCCTCACACATAGTAAACATGTAATAAATGCTTATTGATTGATTGTTTGAAAAAGGGAAGAGAAAGGTGCTCAATGTACAAGGTAGATCTGATTCAGGGAATGCATTTATTTCCTCCACTATAAAAGATAACACAATAAGACTCATAAGTACATATTGACAAAGACTTAAAACACCATAGCTCCAATGGTATTTAAAACATGTAGCATTTAGTGAGACTGTTGAATAGACACTTTCACTTTTACCTTCATTCTGCACTGTCCAAACATCTCCCTCAAAGTCCAAGTCTTCTGGAAAGTCTGGTATGGGTTCAAATCCTCCCTCTGACACATAGTACCTAGTTATTTGTGTGTTGTGTTCCCCATTGGAATGTAAATTCTTTGAAAGCAGAGACTGTGTGTTTGCCTCTTTTTTTTTTTTGTATCCTCAGTGTTTTGCATAGTGCCTGGCACAAAGGAAACCCTTCCTACATGTGTGTAGAAAGAATATCACAAAAATGTCCATATCCTTTAAACCAGATACTTCATTACCAGGCTTATACTCTGAAGAAACCATTGAGAAGAAGAAAGTTCCCAAATACACCAAAATACCTGTTACTTTTTATGATAGAAAAAATTGGAAACAAAGTAGATGCCCATCAACTGAGGAATAGCTAAAACATTGTGGCATATAAATGTAATGGAATCTCACTGTGCTGCAAGAAATGATGTGTGTGATGGATATAGAGAAACCTGGAAAGAGCTACATGAACTGATGAATAGTGAAATGAGCAGAACCGCGAAAACAAAGTACACAAGGACAACAACAATATGAATGGAAAGAACAACAAAATTCCAAAAGAAAATTAAAGATGAATGAAACCAAAGTGTGAAGCTCAAGCAATGAAGAGCATGAACCCCAGCCCACTCTTCCTGGGGGTGGGAGGTCCACAAGTATTACACGCTGCACATGATTTCTGACTTTTTCAATGTGTTGATCAATTATGCAGATTTTCCGCCCTCTTTTTCTTTAAAAAAAATGCTATTTGTTATATGAGATGGCTCTCTGGGAAGGAAAGGAGGACATTATGATAATGGGGGTAACTGTGGTGATGTTGAAAAAAACAGAAGACAAATAAAAATTTATTTTGAAAAAATGCCTATTGACATCCTTGATTTGTGTGAAAATGGTCATCACTTAGCCTCTCAGTGCTCCAAGCCAACTGTAAAATATGGGACCCTAAGTCCTAAATATTGACTTATATGTAGAGGGAATTTCCCTATACCTTCATGAATCAAATGTCCAGATCAAAAACAAATTAATCCAGCAGGATCACACAATTCTTTGAATTACGGCCCTGTAGCTATAAAGGATCTTAGGGTTCACTTCAAGCAACATCCTCTTTTTCTTAGTAGGAAGCTGCAATGGAAAGGTAGTGGTGACACCAAGTAGGCTGTGTCTATTAGAGAAGGGGTAACAGTCAAGCATGGGAAGGACTACACTTGCATCATTCAGAAAAGTATGTGGCTTTTTCTTGGGTAAGGGATGAAAGAGGAGAGCCTGAGTCCTGTCCTGGTCCCCTCAAAATAACCAAAGAACTAGGAGGAAGTTTCCTGTACATAGGTAGAGAGCCTCAGTGAAGGATTCCCTCAAGGGTAGAGACTGGAGTAGTCCAGTATAAAGAGGCATTGGTAAGTTGGGATCTGCGCCAGAAGATGGAAGACCTCTACTAAGATGAGTATCCATTGTAACTTTGAAGTAATAATATAGAAAATTGTCAATTTCCTGACCATAAGCATCCTACTATGAAGCCAACATCTCTGTGAAGGGGGTGAGAGAGGGTAGCAGAAGGAGTGTGAGCACAAGGAGGGGGAGCAGTGGGGAGGTGGGAGTGTAGGGAGGAAGTTATCCCTGCAAAGACACCTAGGCAATGAATTCAATGCTGACTTTTGGAAATAGCAATCCTATCACTTCATAGCCAACCCCCAGAGATCTGTTCTGAATTCTCAGGGGCTTACCAATCACCAGTTTTCAAAAATCCTCTCAAGTCAGGAAGCAGGTGGCATCACTGTTATTTATATGATTCATAATCCTGCCACTTGATCAGAGCTTTAGACTTTAGATATGATCTAGTCCAGTCCTCTCTCTCTATAACTGAGGAAACAGAGACTCAAAGAGGTTAAGCTACCTCCCCAAGATCGCAGAGGCTGTAAGAAGTAGCAGTCTACTGCTGTGTCCTCTGATTACAAATTCTAGGGTTTTCTTCATGCTCCAAGTAATTTGGAGCCAACTCTGATCCCAGAATCTACCTCTCTGCCTGCTTGCTTTGAAGATGACAAGTAGGGCTTTTTCTCTGCTAGGGGGAGGCTTTAAGAGCATATTTGGGGGAGGAGGGAAACCTCATCTCTCCCCCACAGACCTCCAGATGCTAGAGAAGGGAGGGAAATAGAAACCACCAAACACATTAAGAGAAAGTCCCAGCTTCCTTTCCTAGCCTACCCTTTCTTTGCTCTATAAGGCTTTTTTCCTTCCTGTTTGGGGTTAGGGGAGTGCACAGTGGGTGGGTTTTTTAGGGGGAGGAGGAAGCAGGAAGCCCAGAAGCCAGACTCTCTCACCTTGCCCCACCCCACGTCCTGCCCCCAGGTAGTTCCTGTGTCTGCCAGGAGTTCTTGTTCCCCTCCAGCTGTGACTGGCAGCTGGAGCTGGGGCCTTCTGCTTCCCAACCCCAGCTCTGAGGCCCCAGCTCCCCAGTTTGTTTCATTGGTGCAGACCAGTCTGTCTAGAGGGTTTCCCAGGCTGTGCTCCCTCCCCCTTCTTTCCCACTTTTGCAGGCTGTATTCGCCCTGGCTGTGGTGACAGGTTGATGACTTCAATAACTGATTCCCTACTTCTGAAGGGCTCCTGTCCACTGATCAGTAAGGTGTTGTGTGGCTGGTCTGCCAGGAGCAGGCCAGGAGACTAGAAGAAACAATCTTTTTTTTCTGTCTCTCTGTCTCTATTTCTATGTTTATCTCTTTCTGATTTTATTGATTTATTTCTCCACCGTTTACATCCTTTCCCTGGTCCATTGAATTTCCTTTGTTACCACTGCATGGAAAACTTTAATATGGCCTCCATTTCCACTGGTTACTCCATACATCTCTAAGTACTCAAGAAATGCGAAACCCTCGATTTCGTTAGTGTGAGTCCTCACTTGACCAAGTCACCCGCAAGCTGTGATCTCTCTAGGACCTAGCATTACGGTCTGTCTTTGGCAGTTGCTTACCAACCCATGTGTTGTCCCATAGCCAAGATGGGATCGACCTTTCCCAGGCTGGCTAGGCCTGGCTGGGCCTAAAGCCTTTTCTTCTTGGGAGGATCTGCCAAGTCTGAAGTGCACCTCACAAGTGACTACCCCCCACAGCGAAAGACCAGAATTCTGACTAAACAAAGTGAGCAATTATGACTTCTCCTTATGACGCCTCCTCCCCACCCCGCCCCTTGATGGAAGGGTGGGCCCTAAGATAAGTCTGAGATACTGTGATGCACCACGGGATGCATCGTCAGAGTCAGCCAATGCGATGGTTCGCTGCGTTTGACTTCGCGCGTCTGTCACAAGGGGGAGCGGGGTGGGGGGATGGGCGGGTAGAAGTGAGTGAGAGGCGACAGAGATGGGGGGGGGAGAAGGAGAGGGACAACATCTGTCTGTCTGTATTCACATATATAGAAGAAAAGTTTTGAGATCCAACAGGGGGAGCAACAAACGGGGCAATTTCGTCACTGTTGTGTTAAATTTAATAGAAACTTTAAAAAAACAAAATATAATAGACGTTCGTGATTTCACATAAAATCTCTTCTTATTCTTTGTGTTTAGGGTGTTTATTGATAGCTATTGATTAAAAGGTAATTTTTAAGATTTAAGGAACCCACATTCTATATAATATATATTTATTACTATGTTATTACATTATTTTAATTTTATTTTTAAATATTAAATAAATAAATATTTTATTATTAATTTTATTTGTGACTATATTAATTATATATCTATCTATATATCTCTATCTCTATCTACATATACACATAGATATATAGAGATATATATATATATGTGTATATGGTTGAGCACCTTTAGAGAAGGATGACTATTTTGGCAGTGCTCTAGGCTTAGCACCTTTAAAGATTACTGTTAGAGTAGTTCCAAAACAGCAGTAAACCTAGATTCACAACAACCTGCTTTTGAGAGACTCTACTCGTTGCCTTGGGTAAGGAAAATTCTTATGACTACACCCCTTAGTGTTTTCAAAACACTTTAATCTTGTGATTGATATTAAATTAGATAAATAATTTCTCCAGTCACCTTAAAATTTTTTTTCTTCATTTATTCCTCTAATCTATTTGCAAAGTCTCTCCCAAATTTCAAAAAACCATCAAAAGATGAAGAAGAATTCTAAGAGCCAGATCAATCAGCTCTTCCATCCCCTCCCCATCCTATGCTTGTACTTCCTGGGAGGCTTTAAGAAGCTAGCTCCACAAATATGATGATGATGATGATGATGATGATGATGATGATGATGATGGCAGATGACAGATTTTTTTATTTAAAGTTTACATAATATTTTACAAACATCATCTCATTTGATCCTCACAAAAACCTGAGAACTTGCTAACATGGGCATTATTCTGCACGATTGCAGATTAATTAATTTAACAACCCCAGAGGAAATTAAAGCCCAGAGAGGTGAAATTATTTAGTAATAATGCCTCCCATTTATATATTACTTTAAGGGTTTCAACATGCTTTACATTCTCATTTGATTCTGATAACAATGAAATGGATGCATTATCGTCCTCTTGCTTTTACGAAGGAGGAAATGGGCTGAGAGAGCTGGTAACGTGCTAGAGTCAGGTCTGGAACTTAGGTCTGCTTGACTCTGAATACAACACTATTCACTACAGCACGCTGCCTTTCTAGCCATGGTCATCCAGATCGTAGGAGTTGGACCCTTAAGGTCCAAGGATAGTGGAATGTGAAGCTGGAGATGGGTTTCTTGTAGCCAGTTCTCCAAAAGGTCCTGGTTATTGCCAAGTGGGGCATTGCAAACATGTGTAAACCAGAAATTGAGAGGAGCCCCCACAATGACCTGTTCTCCTTACCAGAAGTTAGAGCCCACTTCGGTGAGGGCAAGAGTTTTCAGCCCTCAGGGACAGTGAGCTTAGCTACCCTCACTGTATCACATACCCTAGGCACAAAAATAGGTGTCTGAAAGCTTTCCAGTTGGAGACTAGAAATTTAGTCTGGAAGCCAAATATTTGTTCAAAGGCCTCTTAAAAGTGTTGGAGTGGAGAGGCAGGAAATCCTGGGAAACCCACAGATATCATTAGCTTGTGTTGCCCAGAAAAGCAGTGATTCCTCCTTCATTTTCACCTGCTTTCTGTCATCTTCTCACTGACACCCTCTCCTCCAACCTTCTTCTTGCACCTCTCCTGGGGCGGGTCACAGACCCATTTCCCTCTCCGCCCAAACCACTCCCTACTTCAAGCCAGAGATCACAAAGAGAAAGGTTTCAGGCTAGCTAAATAGGAGATCTTTGAGCCCAAACATCTCCTTGACAGGAAGGCTGGCTATACACCATTCTGTCTTTTCTCCAGAACTTGAATGTTTTAAATAAGGAATCATATGACCATGGTTTAAGAAGAGAAACTATAAGGAAAAAAATCCTGCATTCCCTTTGATGTTTTCACTGCCCCTGAGATTTCACATCGTCTCTCTTTCCTTCTCTCTGTCTCTGCCTCTGTCTTGTCCTCCTTCCCTCCCCTCTCTTCCCTCACTTTTCCCTTCTTTCTTCAGCCTCCATATCTCTTTTTCTCTCCCCCCTCCTGCCGTCTTTTGCTCTCTCCCAGCCTGAAATTCAAAATGAGGCTTGTGTAGGCCTGACTCCTTCATTCTTTCTCCATCTCGGTCCCATCAGTCCCCCTAGAAGGGGCCTCCACCCTCTTACCCTTTCCCCTGGAGGTCTCCGGAGACTTGCCAGTGACCCACAACCTCTCCCTCCCTCTTCCCCAACTGGAAGTGGTTTCTCTCACCACTACCCCTTCACCCCTCCTTCCACTCTAATTAAGCTTTATCCAAGGTGTAGAAATGGAGGCGGAAAGAGATGAGGGCGACTTGGGGCTGCAGGGGACCCAGAAACTCGAATCGAAAGTCTTTTTGTGAGGTGGCAATCTAGCCGCGATCATTAACTCTCGCTTTCGCTTGCGTTTTAAACTAAGAGTCAGTTACATCTTGTTTATCAAATTCGTTTTAATTCCTCTTGGTCGGATTCCAAGCGGGGTGGCAGAGATTAAAGGCAACTGCGAAATCCAATTAGCAGCCCCGTCTTCTCCAGGCCAAAATGCTGGGTCCAAAGGAGATCAAAGCAGATCCTTTCTCGACGGCTCTGTTCATTAACCGGCGGGCGCCTCACACTGCTCTGCTGGCTCATTACCGGGCCCCGGCCTGAGGACCGGATCTCCGACGATCCCACGACCTGGTCGAAGACTCCCGCAGGAAAATCGCCCAACCTGACCCGCTTGGAGAGCCCCCATTCCCCAGCCAGGCCGCCGTATGAGTCAGCCGGAGCAGAGGGATGGCCTCAGAGTTTTAGGTGCTACCAGAAGCACTGCACCCCCAGCTCTCCTAAAGAGGGAAGGCAAGAAAACACGCACGTACGTACGCAGAAAAACACATACACAAACACACAAAGAGAAGAGAGAAATCTTGGTAACTCGAGATCTCACTGGTCGCCTACGACCAGAGGATCGTTTTCTGGAAAATCTAACACCTCTAACTGGTTCTTCCACCTTTGCTCATGAAGCTATCGGTCTCACAGACACGCTACTTCCCATCAGAACTGCGACCCACTTCCCAGCCTTTAGCTCCCGCCTAGTCTAGCGAGGTGAGACTGGGGTCTCCTAACCTGAAGACGCAACAAGCAAAAATTAAAAAGGCTTTTGAGGGGCCTAGGACACACAGGAGATCTTGGAAAAGAAATCACTCACCGGTGGCTGACTCTAGGTCCCAGGAGCAGCCTTTTCCAATGTCCCAAGGTCTTTTGCCCAAGCATCAAAGTGCCCGTTTGCTGGAACTTTGGAATAGCCTGGAACACAGACCAGGCGAAAATGCGGGTGTCCATTGGGGCTTGATCCGTTTTGGGTCATGGGGAGGATATTTGGAAAGAAGGAGGGCAAGGGGAGTGTTTGGCATCCATCGAGACCTCATTTGCCTTGGGTAGTAGAGAATGCATTTCAGGGGGAAGGAGGGAAAGGGTGTGTGTGTGTGTGTGTGTGTGTGTGTGTGTGTGTGAGAGAGAGAGAGAGAGAGAGAGAGAGAGAGAGAGAGAGAGAGAGAAGGAGGGAGGGAGAGAGAGAGATAGTGATGGGGGAGTTTTGCTTTTAAACTCAGAATAATAGCACTGAGACCCTCCCCCTGCAAACTTTAATTTATAAATCAGCCAAGAAAACCGCAGAAACAATGACTTTTCTCTATGGCATTCTGCTTGGGAAAATCCTGGTTAAGCTTTTTAGGCGTCTCCAGCCTTACAGTCAGAAGGGAGGGGAGGGACTGTTTGGAATGGATTTGAGATGGAGAGGACGGGTGGAGTGGTGGGAAAGATTTCTGTAGGACTCAGGCTGCTTGATTTTCCATTGTTTCTCTAAGCTCTGGTATTTGGTCCCATTCTAGCTATTGGAGATCTGGATCAAGACTGGGGGCCACTCTGCCAGGTCTTCTGTTTCCCCCAGCCTTCAGAAGGAGGGACCAAGAGAGATGATCCCAGTAGCACCTGCAGGCCTTTCCAGCCTTTTCAGACCGTCTCCCCCAAAGGAGTAAGATCTCCTGCCTCCTAACCTCATCTAGCTTGGGCAAATGCAGAGAAAGAAGAATTGGGCAGGGCCCTCCACTCCTTCCCTGGTGGTGCTGAGTTTGATCCTGAGACTGGGCTGTCCCTAACCACCCCCCAGGTCTGGGCTTTCACAGGCCCCAGGCCATCTCATTATGCGAAGGCACGCCGAGAGCGAGGGATTACCTTTCTGGGGCCGGACCCCTGCCTGGAAGCAGTTGGACTTTCATCTCTTTCCCAACTCAACAACTCAGAAAGGAGAGATGGAGGAGTGTGGGAAGGGGCTGGGGGGGGGGGGGCAGGGCGCACACTTCTCTCAGGACCTCAATTTCTCTGTTACTGAGCTTCCCTCTGACACTTAGATGCTCTGCTACAGAGTTGGAGCCTTTACCAATCAGTTAACCGGGGCATAAATATTTGGTTTTCTTCTGGTGAATGGGGGAAAATGCATATGCTTTTGATGGGTGAATATTTCCTCCTTTGCTATTTCTTTAGCTTGCTGAGACCTTACTGTGTGTGACTGCACAGACTGGGGGTGGGATGGTGCTGGTGATAGTGGTGGATAGAGATGAACTTTGAAATAGAAAGTCTGGTCGTAAAACATTGCATCACTTTTTCTCTTCTGTCATCACCACTCCCCCACCCTCCCACATACTCCATGCCCAATTTGTTAAAATTAGTAGTAGGAGTAGGAGTAGGAGTTGTAGCAGCAGCAACAGCAGCAGCAGCAGTAGTATTGAAGTTGAAGTTTGAAAACAAGGCCATTTCCTAAAGTGTCTTAGTAGGGCGAGGGCTAGCACCACCAACCTCCCCTGAAGCCGAAGCCAATGGCAGCCCTGGTTTGTCTCCAAATTCCCTTTGGGACTTCTAGAGTTGCTCCTCCAAAGTCAAGAGAGGGGAATGGATTGGGGGGACACTATTCCTCTGCTCCTGAAGCACCCTGGACAATGTGAGTTTTGTTTGGAAGTCGTCCCTCCTCTGTTTTCCTTGGATGCCATTGGAACTCACAGAAAAAGTGGATTTGTCTTGGATCCCAGTGGAAAGCAGGGCACCGATCTGGCACCAAAAGGCTCATCCACTGGAGGTGGGGTGCTGGAGGGAGGAAGGGGGCTTATTTCTGGCAAATCGACTAGTGTATGTGCATGTTTCTTTTGTTTGTTTTCGATTCTAAAAATTAGACAAGACTTGAAAATACAACAAAACCAAGACTTCATAGTGTCCATTATCATTACTGTTCTACTGAAATCTTGTGTGTTCTTAGTTGTTTGAAGGGTAAAAACCTTTCGCAGAATTTAATACTACTGTTCTAAATGTGTTGCAAAGGATGGCTCTTTCTTAGGTGAGGAGGGAAGGCTATTTGGAGATGATGTCAAAACAGAACAAAACAAAAACCCCTCAATTACAAAATGCTTAATAATGCTTTGAGGTCCATCTTGTTTTTGTACTTATTTCTATCCAGATTTTTAATTAACATTATCGCTACCATTAGTGTTAGCCATTACAGAAACTGCTTGATTTGTAAATCTCTTATTACCTTATCACTCTAAATCAGTTGTTCAAATAACAGGAAAGCATGGATGATTTCTCTTCCCAGCCCTTTCCACGTTTTTCTTCGTGGTGAGAAGTGAAAAGGGGTGAGATGGTTCCATTTTCCTTTCAAAGTAGAAATGAGGATCAAGGAAACAGTGTTTCTCCTTTCTCCTCTTCTCCTCTCTTTCGCTTCCCTCTTCTCTCTTTCCTCCCCTCTGTCTCCTACCTTTATTTCTTTCCCTCTTCTCCTCTCTCCTTCTCCCCTCTGTCGCCCTCTCAATCTTTTTTTGCCCTTTCCTCTCCGTTTTCATCAGTATAACACCCTACGGAACACGCAACTGAGATGCCCTCGGGAATTCACTTGGCTTCTGAGACAAAAAACAAAGGGGGGGGGGACCCTTTGACTTGGGAACTCCGTGGTCCCTTGGTCCGAAGTGGGGTGGGATGGGTGGGTCTTTCCAAGAGGGTTAGAACCTGCCAAGGTTAAGAAGAGAATGGAGAGGAGCAGCTGGGAGAACAGGAGCCGAGCAAAGACCGTAAAAGGCCCCCATGATTCCCAAAGTGACATCGCCACATGCCTTGGCAACCTACAGGCCAGAAGCTCTTAACCTTTTCAAGTGGCCGAAACATGCCAGATTGTTTGGGGAGGAGCAAGGTCTACCCACTAACTCCAAACTCTTCTACCTTGACCCTAGCAACCTGGACTCAGAATAGAAGGTTAACACACCCACCCACCCCGGGTGAAGGGGGCGGTTTTCCACCGACCCCTTTCCCCCAAAGCCTCTTTCTTGTACTTTGGCCTGTGATTAGTCGGAAACTCTTAACAATTCAGTAAATCGGTCTCCCCGCCTGACCAACTCCACCAGGTCTGACCTTCAGACAAGATGCAGGAATATCTCCCCGAATTATATCCTTCCCTTTACTGTGTCGACATCCAAGGGTTCCTCCCTCCCTTCTTTCTTCTTTCCCTTTTTCCCCTCTCCCTTTCCCCCTTCTATTTCCCCATTATTGCCTTCAAGCTCAGAGGCTTCTGCCTCCCTCCTGGGTCAGCTCACTCTTCGCGGACCCTGATCTAGGGGATTCTGTCTCTCCTGTGTTCCGTCTGTTTTTTCTAGGCGGACTGCCAACCCAGAACCTCCAGTTCTCACGCATAGACCGATGTTAGGCTGGCCCTAACAACAGAAAATACAGCGACTACCCCCGCCCTTTGTAACTCCGTGAAAGCCTTAACCGCGCGACTGTCCTGCTTCTATTCAATGCAACAGATTTTTTTGTGTGTTTTGTGTTTTGTTTTGTTTTTTTAAAAACATCTTGTAAAGGTGGTCGGGACCATTTACAGTGTAGGCGGCACAGTGTTCTTGGCGATCCCAGCTAATTATCTCCAGATTTTTTTTTTCTTTGCAGAAGTGGAATTTTCACCACCAACAACCAGAGCATTTGCAAACCCTAAACATCTTGAATCCATAATTACAACCTGCAGACGGACTAGACAATAAAACACTGGGGCCTGAGATTTGGGGAAGCCTTCTGGGACAGAGCCTGGAATAAATAAAAAAAAAAGTTTTTAGACAGCCTCTTGTCTCCATTGATCTAATTGTCTGGTTGGTTGTTTCATAAATGAAGGTGCCCCCTCACCTCCAAGGAACCCTTCCACCTTCCACCTATACAAACATCTACACACCCACCAGGCATGTCAGGAATTGAGAGCCCTACTCCATGTCTTTCTGAGTTCTTCTGGGCCCTGGGGGCCAGGCTGAGCTGGACTTCTTAGTGAAGCTGGGGAGGAGAGGATGGTGAAGAAGAAAAGGGGAGAAATTACATGGGAGACTGAGAACACTTTTTTGGTGTTGTTTAGGAAGGATACTCTGAAAATGGCTTGAATGTTTGTATTTATCAGCTGTATTAAGAACAAAATTATCAATTAAAATTAAGAGGGCTGGGGGAGTACCTGAGTAGGAATGTGCTTTCCCCACCCCACATTGAACCCGGGAGCCCAACAAAATGGTTGGCTTGGTTATACTTCTCCTTCTTGGTTTTACTTCTACGAAAACCCGCCTCCCCCCCCCCCCCACACACATTATGTTCTTTTTTAAAATTATCTTTTGTTTTATATTGCAGTACAGTAATATCTAGAAATCCCCACACAATAACTTAATTTTCCCTTATCAAAGAAGAAGAATTAAGTAAAAAGAATCAGCCAACAAGCACGTATTATCACTTTGTACGAGCTCTATACAGATATCCACTCTGATAGTCCTTACAATATTCGACCCAATTCATCTCACTTCTCTGCTGGGAGGAAGCTAGTATATCTCATTATCTATCATTCAGGATCATGATTCTTTTCCCCCTCTTTATTCAAACTTTCTTTCTTTTTTGTAATCTTTTTGTTTATAGCTCCATTTATATTCCTAATCTCCAGAGTGACCCTCAGCCCCAGATTTTATATAACTTCAGCTCTCAGAAATCGACATACAAGTACAGAACAATTATGGCTGTGTGTCAATGCTCAGCATAGATAAAAGAATGTAACAGTTCCAAACAGGCAACAGAAAACAATCAGGAAGGGAGTCCAGAGAAGAGCTATCTTCTCATAGACAGAGAGAAGTAAGTAGACTGGCCTCGGGCCCTTCGCTAATGTAAGTTAGAAAGCCGGGATTAATAGGCATTTATTTGCGTTTTGTTTCTCAATGCAACAACAGTGATTTCCTGTGCCTGGGAATGCTCGAGGTTTTTTGGACTGCTATTTTTCTGTCCTATTTTTAAATTAAAGTTCATATTTTCAATTGACCAAACTTATTTTCTCTCTTTCCTATTCAAGAAAAAGAAAAAGAAAACCCTTATAATAAATCTGCAGAATTAAGTAAGTAAATTACACTTCCACAAAATCTAGGTGTCATGCTTCACCCGGGAATTTGTTTTCCAGAATAGGCAGAAAACTCTGATAGGGAGATAAAAAGGAAGAAAGAATATGCTGAGACAAGTTTGAGGACATGCCTAGGGTCTCCAAGACTTGTCTTGTGGTTTATGTAACACTTTTCAGCAAATCACCAGAATACTTAATGAATCACAATTCCAAGGAATAATCATCTGAAGATTGTCAGTCCCTTAAAGGTGAACTGGGAGTCAAAACAAGTGCAGAAAGCAGTTCTTAACAGGGTGAAAATTTAAAAAAAGACAAAACCAACCTTGTACTCGATAATGTTCTGGTTCACAGAAGACGACAAATGTTTGTTGTTTAATTGCTTGTTTGAGGAAGTACTCTATTTCGATGGAATCACAAGTCCCACAGGCATTGGATCATAACACAAAATAAGGACTTGGGTCATTCACTTTGAAGTACCTCTCCCTCTACTTCTCTCCCTCTCCCCCTCTGCTTCTCTCTCTCTGTTTCTCTCTCTCTCTCTCTCTCTCTCTCTCTCTCTCTCTCTCTCTCTCCTCTCTGTCTCTTTGTCTTTCTCTCTGTCTCTCTCTTCTCTTTCTCTCTCTGTCTCTCTCTCATTAGTTATCTATACAAAGTCAGATTTCTTCCTTTGAAAGTTCCTATGGCACTGGCCCTCGAGTCAGAAGGACCTAAGTTCAAATTCGGCCTCAGACGTGTTTTTTTTTTATTTTTTATTTTTGCTTTTTTTGGAGGGCAATTGGGGTTAAGTGACTTGCCCAAGGTCACATGGCTAGTAAGTGTGTCAGGTGTCTGAGGTCAAATTTGAACTCAGGTCCTTCTGACTCCAGGGCCGGTGTTCTATTCACTGTGCCACCTAGCTGCCCCATGGCCTCAGAAAAGCAAAAAAAAAAAAAGTTCCTATGGAATTCCATCTCCATTGCATCTTTTAATTCCAGACTCATAATTTTTGGGAGTCTAGATCTATGATTTTGGGAGTGTTCAGTTCACACTCCTTGAAACTCCTTCCAATAATTTTGGCCATCCCTAATCTGAAAGAGTATTCAGGGCCACTGAGAGTTTAAGTGTTTTATCCACACCCAAGCAGTATTTGTTAGAAGTAAAACAAACTCAACACTCTCAAGACAAAAATCCTATCCATTGTATTAAGCAGATATTATCTATCTGTCTATCTGTCTACACACACCTATATATATACTGTATACATAGACATTTACTTATATGTGTATTATATAAATGTATTCTATATACAGTATATGCATGTATATATTACATATGTGTTCTATTCTAAATATTCATATAGTGTATTCATATATATTCAGATACACTTATATAGCTTTCAAATGCTCTTCCATATATATGTGTATATGTAATATATAGACTGAATATTCTTTTTATGATAATCCAATAAACATTTATTTATGACCTCCAGGCATTGTGCTAAGAACTGGGGACTACAATTGATTTTAAAAAAAAGAAAGACAGGTTCTTTGGTCTGAGAGAGATGGCCAAATGATAATTCCTTTTATTAATAAAATAAAAATTAAAAATTATTAATAAAATAAAAATCATTAATAAAATTATTAATTATCAAGAAAAAAAGAAAGAGTTCTTGGCCTCAAGGGGTGGGGGAGGGAGGACCTGAAATTTAAACTCAGGTTTCCTGAGGAACATTCTATAAAATAATACATGTAATGTAAGGAATATCTCCCCCAAGTTGGATGTTAGCTCCTTGAAGACAGGGACTGTTTTCAGTTTTGGTTGTGTATCCTCAGCCCCCTAGCACAGTGCCATAAGTGTTTCTGAACTTCAGTTAAACTGTGTAGCTCAGGGAAGGCTTTGCAGAAAGTTCCCAGTTGTTAGTCCTTCTCACCACTCTTAACTGTATCTACTCCATGTACATCTTATCCTTACTTCTCTGCATAAGTACCCTGGCACATTTCTTAGTTGAATCTGTTTGTTGGGGGCAAGTATTGCTTTGATTTTTTTTTTCCATTACTCCTCCCTCCTACACCTAGCATTCTTCCTATATGACAGATGATGAGCAAATCCTTGTCCAACTGAATTGAAGAGTATTATATGATTATATGTGTGTAAATAGATATACATATACATATATTCACATATATACATACAGGCACACACTCCTCACAGTAACAAAATCACAAGTTTGGCAAAAACATGTATGCATATATTTATATACATCTATGTGTATGTGGCATATACATATATTATGTATATAATTGACAAACTATACAATCAAGAGAAAACATATATTTACTAGGACATATGATATACTGTATTATATCATGTGTTATGTTATTACATTATATCCTGTTATGTCCTGATATGTTTTATTATAGCATGTTATGTCACATTATATTATGTTGTTACATCATATAATATCATATCAGATTGTGTTATATCACATCATATTATGCTATATCATACTGTATTAAATTATACAGGGTACCCAAAAGTAAAGCTTAAAACTTCACTGAGACTTCTGATGCACCTGTATCATATTATATTGTGTTATATTCTGTTGTTATGATATTACATGCTATATTACATTAATTTTCAGGTTAAATCAATTCTTAGAGGTGGATGAGGAGTAAACCCAGAGGTGAAATTAATTCTCAACAAAATGGCAGTTAACAAAAGAATGACCTTTGATGGGTTTTTGTGTGTTTGTATGTGTATAAATTCCTCATAAATTAAAAGATATAGTGAGGATGGAGTGGCACAAGGGCTCTTAAAAGAAAAGATTATGATTTCATGAAAGTGGATAGTGTTACAAAGTGAACTTGATGGTGTCAGACTGGACCGAAAGAGCAATGGCTGCAGGGCACTATTTAATCATTCTTCAAATTCCCAGTGAAAATGGAAAGGGCTCTGAGTTTCTGCCCTGGACACTTCCCTTGCTGTTTATTGTGGGTAAATGGTCATTAGGTCACATTGTTACTCAAGGTGTCTGTCTGTAGGTTTTTGGCCCAATAGATGAGAAATCCACTTCCTCAGGGCTGTCTCTAATTGAGGGAGTAATTGGGCCTCAGTCTAGCTCCAGATAAGAGCCAAAAGGGTAGCAGGACACTGTGGCACTGTATAAACTGAACCTTGGACTGCGCATTGTCCCCTGAGGAGCAATGTCAGAGTAAACTCATTTACCACCTGGTTGTCCTTGGGCTCAGCTGATTAAAGTTTAATCCAAGGTGGGTGCCCAGCCTTGCTATGTTATTTAAACACATTTAAGGTCATAAAAAATGAGATTCCAATGGCATGAGCCAGGCAGCCATTCAGGGTTGTCTATCCAAGCCCATGTTTGATTTTGGCCTGACTTCCAGAGCATACCTTGAAAAGAACAGAAATTGGGGAAGGAGAGGGGAGAGGAAGGTCTAGGAAAGAAAAGAAAGGAGGTTTGGTTTCACTACTGAAAGGTCAGACTTCAAAAAGAGGCCTGAGAAATCCACCATCACCCAAAGGACAGAGCTTTTTAATTATCGTTAGCTCGGAAGACATCTAGTGGGAAGTGGTGGCAACTGCAGGCCCATCATTCGGTCAGTCAGGCCCCTCTGCTGGCAATGACCCTCCCTGGACCCTGGGGAGAGCATGAAGCCCTCTCTGCCTTCATGGGAGGTTCCTGTCCCCTCTGACTTCATCCTGAAAGCGGTCTCTGTTGTTTCCATTAGAGCCTCCTAAGAGCTTATATCTTCTTCCATAAGGGTTGCTCATTCAATCTAATTAAACAAACATTTATTAGTCACCTACTATGTGCCATGTGCCACTGCTGTAGGTATACAGGTAAAAATGAAATGGCCCTTGCCCTGAGTCAATCAAGCTATTCATATGCATTCATTAGCATCTACTATAAGTAAGTTATTGTGCTAGACACTGGAAATAAAACAATAGGACAGTTCCTCTAGGAGACTGCATTCTACTGAGAAAAGAAGATATACACATCATCATCATCAAATTTACTTTATGATTTGTGAAGCATTTTACAAATAATGTCCCATTTTACCTTTACAACATTGGGAAGTAGGTGCTATTAATAACTCCATTTTACAGATGAGGACACTAAGGCAAAAATTAAGTGACTTGCTCAAGGTCACACAGCTAGTGTCTGAGGCAGGATACAGATTTAGATCATCCTGACTCTAATACAATACACTTTGAGGGGAAGGCACCAGCAACTCAAGAAAGGTCTCCTTTAGGAGATACCATCTCGAAGAGCTTATATTTTACTAGGAACAGAGAGGAATATAGCATTTACACAAATGAGTAAATGGTAAATATTAGCTCATGAATACAAAGTTATTTAAAGAGGAATGAGAGGGAACATGTGTGACAACTGGGGTGGGGATCGGGAAAGCCTCCTGTAGGAGGTGGTTTTAACAACTTTGTTCCAAGGGCTCTGATCACACTGAATTCTGCCTCCATTCCTTTCCCCTCCATCTTTCAATCTCAATCCAATCACATTCCCTTTTTTCTTTTTTGGCATCTTCCTCAGGCAGGGCTCTTGACATGCAGAATGGAGTGTTTCTGGTACGTTTTTAGTGTGGTTCACTCTGAGGGTATCCTATGGTAGCTCTTAGCAAAGGTGAATTTAGTCGTGACACAATGAAAAATGGTGGTCAGGAGAAAGAGTTCAGGGTTCCTGTCCTAAATATGATAAATAACATCCCTTCTCCTGACTGTCTGCTGTTTGCCATAGCTGGGAATTAGACACTATGCTAGAATCAGGCTCTAGAGTGAGTGTCTACTGGTTTTGCTTTGGGCCAACAATCAAAGACCTCTTTATTTACATGTTCCTTCCAACCAACATCATATTCATTTTCTTTAGGAATTTCATAGAGGATTTAAGATAATCTTTCAGAAACATATGGGCAAATAGTGAGGCATTCTGACTTTCCCAATAGCTAGCCAGATCCTCATCTCACTGGGATGGAGTTTCCAGTGTCAGATTAATTTGATTTATGACCTCAGTCTCCAGGATTATCTCTTGACATCAACAAGAACCTCCCCAAAACTTATTTTCCTCTAGGTCACAAGACTCATTCTTGGTCTGACTGAAGGAGATGCAGAAAGAGAGTGGTGCTTCCCCAACCTTTTCTCCCCTCCCTACCAACCACTTTAAATGCCCTTAGATCAGAACTCCTTCCCAAATCTAAGACCTGGTCAAACAGAGAGCACAAAACAGGTAGCAGACAAATTAATGTAGGACTCTAACCTCAGTGTCCATCTCTCCCCATTGGCTTCCATTCCTTTCTTACCCCTTTCCAATGTAATCAGGACAGATGGGATATCAGACTAACATTTCTTGGCATTAATATGTAATAAATACTCTATTAAAACCTAATCACATTGCACCTCCTTCAAAACACACATCACCCGCATGACAACTTTGACCTTCCCAGGTAGTAATTCTCTCTCTCTCTCTCTCTCTCTCTCTCTCTCTCTCTCTCTCTCTCTCTCTCTTTTTCCCCCTCCCTCCCTCTATTCCTCTGTCTCCCTCTCCCTCCCCCTCTCCCTCCCCCTCCCCCTCTCTCTGTCTCTGTCTCTCTGTCTCTCTGTCTCTCTCTGTCTCTCTGTCTCTCTCTTCCCCCTCCCTCCCTCTATTCCTCTCTCTCCCTCTCCCTCACCCTCTCCCTCTCTCTTCCCCTCTCTCTCTGTCTCTCTCTCTCTCTGTCTCTCTGTCTCTCTCACTTGTACTTTATAGTGTTTCATATTTACTTGTGTACCTGCAAAAAAATTTTTCTGGGTTACTTTTTCTCCTTCCTCCAGTAAAATGTAAGCTTCTTGAGGGCATAGACTTTTGCTTTTGTATCCCTACCCGTTAGCACATAGTTAGCTAATAAATGTTAATTAAATTGAAAACAGTGCTAGATTTGCTAGTGCTGTCATTATTCATCACAGAATAATTAACTTGACCTCCTATATTATACACACATATTCATAATATTATATTGTGCAGAATAATATGCCATATGCTTCTGGGCCCCATGTGTGGAATGCAGGATGAACTATATGATTGCTAAGGTTCCATCCCATTCTAAACCCCATAACCCTAGGGATAACATGAAAAGCTCATTTTTTAAAAAAATCAGTATTCTCCCAGTGATGCTGAAGAGCTGTGAGTTATGGAATTCCAATATCTCAGAACACTTTAAAAGGGCAGATGTCCCAAAGGTCAACATGAAGATGAATCGCATTTCCCAGTTGATAAGAGAATAAGCAATTTTCAAGGGAAAGAATCCAAGCTATCGATAACAAAACAAAACTGGAGAACACTAATAATTAGCAAAATGCAAATTAAGTAATTCTCAGGTTCTATCTCACATCCATCAGATTAACAAGGTTTAACAAAAAATAAAAATGACACATGTTGGAGGGATTGACTGTGGGAAAATAAACATAGTAACATAGTGGTAATGGAGTTGTGAATTGACCTTTCTGGAAAGCAATTTGGAACTATATCCCCAAAGTTACTAGACTCTTCACATCCTTTGATCCAACAATACTAATAACAGATCTATAGCCCAAAGGACCCATCTGTGCACAAATATTTAATAGCAGCTCTTTTTGTGGTGTCAAAGAATTGGAAACTAATGGAGTGTGAATCAATTGGAAATAGGTTGAACAAAATAAAGAATACAGATATAATAGAATATTGTCATACCATAATAAATTACAAAATAGATGGTTTCAGAGAAAACTGGGAAGGTTTGTATGAACTGGTGCAAGGTAAAGTATGCAGAAGCAGGAGAACAGTCGATGCCCTACCAATAAAATTGCACAAATGCAGAGCTATGGAAAATTTAAGAACTCTGAACAGAGCAACACAGAGAACAGGGGATTGAAGAATGATTTCTACTTCTGGACAAAGAGGAGGTAGTCTCAACATGTGGAATGAACATACATTGTTAGGCATGGACAACATTAGAATTTGTTTTGCTTGACTATGCATACTTATTGCCAAGCTTTTTTTTTCTCTCCTTTTTCAGAAGGAAAGAGGCAGGGAAGGAGAGAAGAGAAATGCTTGTTAATTGAAAAAATTAATAATAAAAAGAAAGATGAACGATTGGAGCCAGTAGGTTTCAGTTCACTACCCTTTAGGACCTCCTCCTGAGAATTAGAAGATGATATCAATTTTTTGTATGATAGAGTTAGCCATGCATCAAGAATTGGGGGTGACTGGTAAACAGCCAGCATGCTGCATTGGTGCCTTCTAAGTATTAAAAAAAAAACAACAGAGAAAGATGCCAGCATGTAGGTTGAATCCTTTATAGAGGCTTTTAGGAAAGTTACGTGTAAGAATGATATAGCGCAGAATGAGAAGAAATGGGTGTACTCTGACCTTTGTTGGGGCAGAGAGTGCCCACAAAGATGATGTCATGAACTCATTGATCAGTCTAAGGAGTATATGACATCAAACATCATTGGTGAAATCCTTGGGTCACCAAGTTCATTGTCTTAGCATTTGGTGACTTGCCACCCAGAAGCTGTGATCCTGAAGGGATACCAATGTATAAGATGGGAGAACCCTTGAGTTCTTGGTCCAGGTTTGACCTACTCCATGGAGCTGAGGGAAGTGGAGATGGCCCCTAGCACTGGCTCCCCATTCAAAGAATATAGGTAAATCTTCAGTGATACTTAGACCCTATGCCCTAATTCAGTTCCTCTATTTTAGATTCCCTTCATACATTCCCCAATTGAGTAGAACTGGAAATGTGGCAGTTAAGTAGGAACATTCTCACCCCCAACGCACCAGACTTCATTTTTTGTTCCCATTGCCAATTGTTGTCAGGATCAAAATGCCACTCTGAAGAGCATGGTCCTCTCCAATCATTCCAACTAATAACCCTTGTTCCACCCACAGAAAGATGCCTGGAAAGTCTTTTGGAGTTGAAAACACAGAGTAGAAACAGTTGAGAAACTGAGGAGGTTATGATGGGCCAGGCCGGGCATAAGTCCTGCTGTGCCAAGGCCCTCAGGGGCATCCTCAGTTTCCCAGGGTACTAAGTCCTGGTGTTCACAGAATCTAGCTTCCCTCCGGGGCCAGCCAGAGGCATGGTGCTGAGAAGAAGGGCAAAACTGAGTAGAACTCATGGGCTTGGGTGGAGAGGGCAGAAAGCTGAGAGTTTAGTTCCCCACTCCCCACTGTCCAGCCTGGAGCTGCTGACCAGAGATTGAAATAACTATCTCTCCACACAAACTTCCCAATTGAGTTCTGCTTGAAGTTGTTCTTACCTCTCTTACTCACAGTGACAAATGAGTCTGATCGCTCTCGGTGACATCAAATTACTTTGCACCAGGCAAGGGTTCCATGACCTGACATAACCTCACATTACGTCCCAGAAATTTGAAGAAATATGGCTTTTTTAAAAGTGGCTGAAAGGAGGTAATTAGTAGCAGGCACCAAGGGCCTACCTACCCCACAGTAAGAAGAGAGGTTCGTGCGGATCCCGGCTCAGGGGCCAGAGTGCTCAAACTACGGGAAGGCAGCCTTGGAGCTGAAGGGCACACCAGCTAAACCGAATCCTTTGCATTCGGGGATTTGATAGAGAAAATTAGCCAAAGCCTTTCACTCCAGACCCCACGTGGCTTCTTTAAGCCCTAATTATTTCCCTTCTAGTTCCCCAAAGCCTCGGGAAAGGTTGACCAAAGTCCTTGCCTGACCGACTCCAGTCTCCAGCACCCTGTGCCTCTAGAGGACACTTTTTCTATGCCCTTGTCTGTTTGTCCAAAAGACTTGTATGGGTTTGGAATCAGGAGGTCTTTAACTGTGTGTGAGACAGAGAGAGAGAGACAAAAAAAGAAAGAGACAGAAAGAGGGCTGAGAGATACATGTATGCACACATACTTACACATACATGCATACATACACATGTATGCATGCATGCATACACACGGGAAAGAAATAATATTTTTATCGGAACTTAGTTTTCTGGGTTTCTTTTTTCTCCCTCTCCATCTGTCTCCTAAGTCTGCCAGTCTGGCCTCCTGCCTCTTCCCTTCCCGGTTCCAGGGCCCTTTCTCCTTCCCTCTCTTCCTTTCCCAAGCCTCATCTGCCTGTTCCAGTCCCTTCCCAGACCCCAGCCTCCTCTCGGATTCTGTCCAGTCCATATTCTGAAGAGAGCGGAGAAATTCAACAAAGGCCTCGACTCAGCCCTCTCCCTCGGCCTCCCCACCCCCATTTGAACTCAGTTGTGGTAACTGGAGGACGGTGGACCAAGGGCCAGGTTCCCAGGACACAGGAGGCAGTGGGGCCTCTCTGGAGTTTACACCCATTAGAGCTGGAGCTGTTAGGGATATTTATACGAAATCTGCGCCCATAATGTCTACTGTTGCTTCGTTTACAGACTCACCATTTGCAACCAACAGCCCCATTCAAGTGCCTTTAAGCAGTTGCATATTTAGTTAGCTTAGACCAGCCAACTATTTAACAAGACATCAGGAAAAAAAAGTAATTAAAGCGCCACAAACAGAGGGCATTTGAAACAATCCCACACACTGGAAAAGAAAGACTAACCAAGCACATTCACTGTGGGCAGGGGGTGGGGGGAAGGACACACTTGGCCGTGCTAGGCCATTTAGATTAAGGTTCTTTACTGGAGTTTTCTTCCTCTTCCTGTTTTCAAAAATGCCTCTTAAACACCCCCCTCCCCCCATGTTTGCTGGGGAAGGGTCCCAGCCAGAGGATTAGGGCCAGCAATGAGCTCGGTCACAACCGGCCAAACCGGCTTTACCGCTCCAAGAACGCCGAAGTAAAAGGAGAAGCTGGGTATTTTAAAAAATCAATCGCTGGTGCTTTATTTCTGAAAATGGAGGTTCACAAGGGGGGTTTTACGGAAAATCTCCTGCCCGCCTCCCTCCAAGTGATTATTTATATTAAAATCTCTTTGGCTTTTACCATTTTGGAGAGGAATTGTGTGTGCGTGTGTAGATGCGTGGCAAGCGGAGAACAGGTCTTCAAGCGAGGAAATCATAATTCGGTTTTTGATATCTGACCACATTTCATCTGAGGGCATCAAGAGGACTGGGGCATGGCTTTAATCACTGTGAAAGGTCCTGGGCAGAAACAGAAATGGCTGATTAAAGGCTGGACGTCCCCGGGGGAAGAGGTGGCGTAAATCCTCCGCCCATCAGGATATGATCTTGATAAGGGGGAGCCTAAAGTGATTTCAGGCTAGGCATGAAGGAGCCTGAGATCCCCGGGGTTTGCCGGCCTTGCTCCTCACTCTCAGGGGGAGTCCCCTCTTTTCTCTGTTTCTCTCCAACTCTGGAGACGGTAACCGAACGACAGAAGCCAAGAGATAATATTCCTTCCACCTCCTCCTTAGACTCAGTTCTCCCCCACCGCCACTTCTACGCACGGACACCCTATACTCCCACATCTTTTAGTTACCTTTTCTTTTAAAGAGTTTTCTTACATTTTCTCCACTGTCACAAATTAAGGCGGATGCTATGGGTGCAGGGGGGAGGTGGAGAATCCTCCCTCTCCACTGGCTCCGATAAAAACAGGTCCCATTCACTAGGGCCTCGAGTCGAGCATTTAATGCCCTGAAAGCCTCGAGGAGAAAGGAATCCGACTTCGCCTCTTCACTGCCTTTCTTCCCACTATGGCTGGATTTGCCCGGCTGGCTATGATTTCTCTGTCCGTTGGCTTTCTCAACCTATAAAGCCAACATCAAAACCCTGAAACTCGGGCATTGACTAATGAATGAAGCGTCAGAGCTTCCCCTCGCACTGACCCGAGTGTAAATAGCCATAAAAACGAATATCGAAAGGTTACTTTTATGGCTGCGCTTGGGTCCCCTTTTCCAAGAGCCAGCGCAGGGGCACAGGAAGGTGTACAAAGGCAGCTTGAGCTGGGAGTAGCTAGTCAGCGGGTGCCCGAGAGGAGAGAGAGACCGAGCGCTGACTGAGGAAAGGAAAGGCGGGGGAAAGGGAACAGAAGGGATACTTGGCTCTGGGAGAGCCAGAGGTGCCCAGACACAGGTAAAGCCGAAGCAGGCCGCTGGCCTTTCGCGCGGGACAGGTGTATTGGCAGAGCAAAAGGCGAGAGGAGAAACTGTGGGACAATCCAGGCTGTTTCAGAGCTAACTCTGGGTGCTAAGTATGTGACCCAGCCCGTCTGACCAGTGGCAAAGAGATCCGCCTTGTACCTGGGAAGAAGGGTCGATTCCGCTAGTGCTGCAATTGTAGACTGCTCCTCTGTGGGCATGCATGTGTGTAGAGATATCTATTTATAGATATCTCTACACATATGTGTGTTGTGCATGTGTATGCATGCATGCATAATTATTACACAATATAATCTGCCAATAAAGCCATGATTACACCTTGGTGTGTGATTGAAAAGATCATACATTCAACTTGAACGTGGTCCCATTCGTGGATTTTTCTCAGTTTCATTGTACATTGAGAACTTCATAGACCGGTTCAAGGATGTAGGGTCCCGTTATTATTCAGTGGGGAGGGTCCTCAACTATTGCAAATGGCGTGCCTGTAGACGCAGGCCAGCCCTCACATCCCCAACCCGTAGAACTCCGGGAGTGTGTGGCAAGGGGGTTACCAAATTAGAGCGTGCCTTCTTCCATGTTTCTTTTTTCTTTACCTCACTCCCTCCCCCTACCCCCCCCCCAATACTTAATATGCTCAAAGAGAGAATCTTAAATTACTTTACTAACAGTGCCTGGGGTGTCATGATTGTCTGCCTACACTGGATCAGGGCTCTGATTCCTGCGCTCTTTTTCTGAGTCCTGGGCAAATGCATTTATCTATCCCGCAGCGATGAGACACATTGCGCAGATGAGACGAGAGGGCTCTCACGCATCTCTCTCTCTCCTTTCATTTTATTTTTTTTTCATTTCCTCCCCCCCATTCTTAAACTTTAAGGAATCCACTGGGAGAGAACCGGCCCCTGTAACCAGGGGGTTACTTCTTGAAGTCATCAGGAACATACCGCTGAGGGAGGCAAGGAAGCCCACGAAGTTTTAAGTCGGGATGAGCCAGAGCCAGAAGGAGCAAGGCTACCTCAGCCTTCTTCAGCTCTTTCTGGGTGTGGGACCCCCTCCTGTTCCGTGCATTCTGGAAACGGAACTGAGCTTCCTTTTCCCTTCTAGATTTTCGGGTCTCTTTCCTTCTGACGACCTGACTGTGTCTCCATGGTGGAAATGAGGTCTCGGGAGCCACCTCTACGGGTCAGGAAAGGGTGGCTGAGCCTTCCTTCTGGGGAATTAGGCCCTTAGAGTTCAAGATAAGGGAGAGGGGAATCTAAACTCCGGACGGGGGTGGATGAGGTACCGTTTGCTTACGCCTTGGAATGCTTTTCTATGTTTTCTAATTGCTAGTCCTGGACACGCCTGTCGTCCAGACGTTTCTGGCGTGGAGCGGACCATTTAAAGCGACCCCAGTGAAGTCCAGCTCACTCTATAGTCAGGCTGTGGCAGGGCAGAAGGCGCGGGGGCCTTAGAGATTCGTGTGCGCTTTTCACAGAAGTGGGAATAAGGTAGTAGCCCAGGGATCCTGCATCCAGGGAGAAGAATACACCCCTTTCCCCTTAGGTTCCTTGGCGTTGCTCCCTAGCTAGCACAAGAGTTAAGGACAAAACCAAGTGGCTTCCCACGTATTGTCTACATCACTGACATTCACCCTGTCTGCGGGCTTCAGACAGGAAGATTGTATTTGCTTGAACCTCTCTCTAAACTTGAACTAGGCAGACATTCTCCACGGCCTTCATCTGAGAGGGTTAGTCAGCCTGAACACAAGACTTTCCGAGTAGCCTTAGCTAGCATAGGGTGGCCTAAATAGTCGAAGAGCCGAGGGCTTCAGTGCACCCTAGATGGTGAAGATTACATCTCTGTAGCTGCCTTATCAACACCCTTTGGCTTCTACGACCTACCTATGTACTTAGCTTTCTTTCGGGCTGTACCCAACATCAACAGAACATCTCTTTCCTGGACTAAAGATCAAAGGCACTAGGAAAATACAGAAGACAGGGACCCCAAAGACAGGAAATTCCCCTGTCCCAACCTCTAGCCTGACTTAAGGCCCCCACCCGTTTCCTCCTCTACTCGATCCCTACTCTTTCTGAGGTTTCTGTTGTTTGGTGACGCCGAGACTTGCCGTACAACTAGCCGGCAGAAAGTCGTTAATAGTAGTCTGTTTACACTCGGAAATTTCCCTTTCCTGTGGAGGAAAGAAAGCAGGGCCGTTTTGAGCTTCTCTCTTACCCGGGTTTGCCCAGGAGTAGGAGTAGGGGCGAGGTGACGTGGGGTTCTGCAATTCTCTGAAAGTCAGTTTGAAATATGGCTCTCGCTTTCGACCTCAGTTCGAGGTACTGGCTTTGGGTCGGTTTTGTTCTGCTCCCCTAGTCCCCAAAACCCGCACACTCCTCTCTTCAGTCCCTTGTTCCTTTTCTGTTTCTCGGTTCCAATCTCCCTTCCTTATCTGGCGAGTCCAGTCTCCATCTCCTCCAACCTCTACCCCAGACGGTGTTTTTTCTTCCAATTCTTCTTGTTTTCTGCTTATCTCCTCCTCTCCATGAGCCCTGCTGTGGATGGGAGAGGATTAAGACGATCTGCGAAGGTTCCTCGTCAAGCTCCTTAGTTACATTAGAAACACATGAATATACTGAAATACCGAGCGTCTTTACAACGTACTGAAGCGCGTTCATGCCCTCTGACCAGTGCGCAGCCAGGTATACACCGACTGAATCTGAATCTGTGTGACCAGTGCTCCTCCGAGTTAGAGTGGGAGCAGGTACATTTCGTTTGCTAATGAAAATCCAAGTGGACCACGAAGCAGTTTGTTTCTGGGTCCTAGGTTCTCTTCCTCTTCTCCAAGTTCTTTTCTCTGGGATAGCCCTTCGAGTCCGGGTCTTTGGGCTGCCGCCGCTCCCTCTTTGCAGGTTCATATCAGAGGGATTGGCGGCTCTTCCAAGCCTTTGGCTAATCCAGTTTAAGGTATAAAATCGCCCCCAAGTCCCAGACCCTCACCTCCGAAAAGCTGACAAAGAAGACTCGTCCCCATCTATACCTAGTCTCCTTTCTAGGAGAGGAAAGTAAGGGATGGCGGGTGAGGGCGGGGGTGGAGAGGATAGTACGAGAGGCGGCAGGCAGAGGCCACCCTGATGAGGCCAGTTTCGAATGCCAAGCTTTCCTGCGCCCGCACCCTTGCTGGAATGCTTCTCCCCTTTCGGTTTCTGAGTCTCCGAGCCCAAGGCAAAGACTGCCTCACTTTTCGCAAGCCAGTTGCGGGGAGTGAGAATTCTCAGGTAAGGCTGAAAAACTTACACCAGTTCTGCAGGATATTATGACTCTTAGGGTTATCAGTAACGGAATAGGACTCCTTCGCAGCGTGCATTTATCCCATCCTGAGCAAAACCAAGGACGAAGCTGCGATTGGAAAAGTAAGGAGTCCTGGACACAAAAGGTACTGTTTTAGTGGTTCACAAGAGGAAAGAAAACCAGTCACCCATCAAAAATAGATTTTGCTAAAAGACTCTTCTTCTAGTCCCCCTAAATTAATTTTTTTTCTTTCAAAGTAAGATCCCACATGCCGGTATCTCTGCTTTTGTTGTGCAAGAGAAAAGGACAATGTCAGACTTCCAAGAAGGATCACATAGCAGCTGTTTAGCTGTTTAATCTCGACTTTTGTTGTTCAAGAGGAAGCAAAAAAAAAAAAAAAAACCTATAAGGTTCCAATCTCCCCCTCAAACATACCAGAGAGTTTATTACCCACTTTCCCCCACAACCCCAACAGAGATCTTCTAATAACAGAGTGACTAGGCCATCACCTACTTTTCTGATTCTTTCCTTGATTTCTGGAGTAATTGTCTTTGCAATCGCAGATCAAGAAAAAGAGAAAAGATCTGCCTCTAGGAACGAGACAGCAGTTTGCAGATCCTGGGTTAGAGGTCAAGTCCAATCTAGAAAAAGATCCACTGAGCGCCTTGCATTCCATTCTTCCCCTCTTGGGTTTGTATCTATCTCAAGGGCTAACCCGACCTTCAGACATTTTAAGAGCTAATCACGCCCGTAGGAGAAATCACTTTGTACTGCGATTCGGTCAATATGTTAACGTAACTTTTACTTGATTTCTCGCCTACATTATGGATTCTGTGCCTTTTTAAAATCTCTCTCGAGGCCTCGGCCATTGTATATTTGAGTTGAGAGAGGCAGAGAGCTAGTCAAATATCTGAATCATTTTATCAAGTTCCTCTTTCCTTCAAAAGCATTACTGTCTGCATTGTATCCGGGCGTTTTTCTTACCCTTAAATTCCCAAAGTTAGAGTAGAGGGAACTCATAACCCGAAGGACAATGGAAGCAGAAATAGCAGTCCTTTCCCTTCCGGAAAAATGGCAACTTCTAAAATTTTGGCCAGATACGATTTGGAACCATTTATGACGAGAGAGGGATCCAGAGAACCATGGCAGTTGACCTTGAGTCCACAACCAGCGCCGTCTCTGGCCTTTGGCTCTGTGGGGTCAAGAGAGAAGAATTTGGATCTCATCTCCACCCAATTCTTTTTTGAATCAACAATTGGCAAGTGATCAGAACGAAATCAAAATACCTAGAGTTGATATTGGTTGTTCAAGGTCCAGTGTGGTCGGCTCTGGAAGAAAGAGCGAATGCAACGGAAAGGTGTAATCAGGCAGTTTCAGGCAGGGAGAGTTCAGCAAGGGCACACACGGAGGCTCTTTTCCCCCTCCCCTCCAAAAAAAAAAGGCCCACTCCCCCTGTAAAGAAGATCGAAAACAAAATTAGGAGGAAAATGTGCGGGAGGGGGTGAGAAAGTGAGAGGAGAGGAAGATCTCTGTTTTCAGGGATGCTGCCTTTGAACATATCAGACAGGGTCTTCAATGTTTGAGTGACAGGTCTCACATTGGCTAGACTGCAACTTTCAACTTGACCTTGGCCTCCAGCCGTGTCTGACCCGTATGTAAAACAGCTCTGCCCTTGGAGCCCCGAACTCTCCTCTCCCTTTTCTGTCTCTTCCCTCTTCCTGCATTTTACAATGAGACTCCGAAAAAGGAGAGTGGAAGGGAGAGGCAGACAAAAGGGCCCTGGTAGAAACACAAAAGTAACGCCTCTGAAGAAGGTCTCACAGGTCTTCAAAATTTTGGCTCAAGTAAGAGGAAGATGGGGAGGATGAAGAAATATTTGCTTGCAGCTACGGTCACCAGAGAGGAAAAACTAGGGAAATGAAGGGATTCTTTTTAGTTGTTGCTTAAGTCGGTCCAAGCCAATGTGTGGAAATGAGACCCAGAAAAATCGCCGCTAACGCATCCCCTGCTCTCCACGTCCATCCTTTGAGCTGACAGACCATTTGTGTCTTCTTCTGAGAAAATGCTGGACTGGCACCCTGCCTAGGCTCCGGGGCCGCCAAAGAAGAAGGGCAGGAAAATATGCTGCTCTCTTCCTCGCCCAGCTCTTCTTTTGGGTCGGGGTTGTAGCCACAAAGTTCGGCTGCTCTGTAGCTTTGCGCGTCTCTGTGAAATCCCTGCGATTTCATCAGGAAACCTTCGGTTTCGTTTGTAATACAAACTTCTTTGTCTGTCTAGCTAGTTAGCTGCCTGCTTACCTTCCTTCTTATCTATTCTTTCCCAAACCTCAAGGCCGGTCTCTTTGCCCCTAAGGCGTCTGTAGATTTCTGCCCACTGAGTCAAAGTCGTGAAGACTCGGACAGGCCGGGTCTTCAGCTAAAGGCCATCAGGGATTCAATCCCTTTTGCTTGTCTCTAATCTTTATTCTCGACGTCTACCTCAGAGCCTACGGGAGCTCGAAGGACCAAAGCCAGGGCCTGGCCCAAATCCTCGTCTGCAGGGAAAAGACCCAAGGCATCTTGGAGCTTACTAAGTCTGATGAAAAGAAGAACCAGGTCCACATCCTCAGAGCGACATTATTCAGGGTGGGTAGGGCTTATAGAATAGGGAGACAAGAGCCTCATCCGTATATGGGGAGGGAGAGGGGAAGGGGCCTGGAGAATGTTTTGGGGACAGGATATATTCTGGAATGTAGAAATCAGAACTGACCTTTCATCCGACTCCCCCCAAATGAGGGCGAAACCTGGAGGTTTCACCTCAAAACGGGCAGGCGAAAAGAAAACATTTAGGCCGCCGTTTGGACGATAGAAATCTAACCAGCTAAGAAAATTCTCCAGAGCCGACTGGCTTCTTCTTCCCTCCTTACGCTCCCTGCTCAGGGTAGCCAGTCTTTCCTTCCCAACCTATTTCGTTCCAGCCCACTCTGACTTAGGATCCCCAAGAAGGAGGCCTCCTCGAGCTGCGTAGGATCTGTACAATTGTCACCAGTTAGAGGATGGGAGACGTGGAGGGAGGGGGACGCTTGTTTGTGTGATAGCTGTGTCTGTGTTGGTTACAAGTCTTTCGAAGCTTTCGGAGAGTAGAGATGAGGACAGGGTGGAAGGGGGCGGGGAGGGCAAGTGTCTTTAGGTCAGGGCCACTACCATCCTGAGAGCTCTCATCTCCTAAACAGCTAGAGCTACTTAGCCCAAGAGCCAGGTCAAACTCAGTTCGGGCGCAGAAAGGAGCCAACTACCCCACCCCTGACCGACCCCCACTCCAAGAATGAACCTAGGAAAATAGCGGAGCTGTCCTAGGCCCAGAAAACGCCCAGTTCGCTTGGAGTGTTAACTCAGGAAGACATGCATCGACCGAAAAATCCACAGCGCCAACACAACCCGGATAGATCAAGCGAGTTCCCCGCCCGCCCGCCCCGCCAAGCCCCATCCTCCCAGAGTACCTGTCCCTCCTGCCCAGTCTCGGGAATACATTGGTACAGAAAAACCAACGCGGTCCTCTCACCTCCCAGACCCCTTCCCCCCTCTTCTAGGCCATCCCTCGTTGATGGGGGACTGCGGGGGAGAAGAGCGGAGGAGAAGAGAGGGGGTGGGGGAAAGTGGCGCCGCGGGGAGTCCAGCCCCGAAGGAGTGCGGTGGCTGGAACTGGGGGTAGTCTGGGACACTCGGGTCCCGAGCCTTTTTTTCCCTTCCCCCACCGCCCCGCGTTCTTCTTCCCTCCGTGGCTGTGTTATTGAATTATCCGCTTATCCGCGCCTGCTCCCCCCGGGGCCGGGAGGCTTGCTGCTACGGCGGCGGCAGCGGTGGCTCAGGAGGAGGAGGAGGAGGAGGAGGAGGAGGTGGAGGCCCAGCCCCGAGCCCCCGGGAGCAGCCCTCTTTGCATATCACGTGGGAAGGAGCTGGTGGGTCGGACCAATGGGCTGACGCCTGGCGCGACCCCGCGGGGCGCGATCCGCCCCCCTCGCTCGGGCCCCGGCCCCGCGGAGCGCGCTCTTCACTTCTTGGGGGCTTTTTAAAACAGCGCCACTAGGGTCTTCTCCATGCGGCTCGGGCTATGACAGCCTCCGTGCTCCTCCACCCCCGCTGGATCGAGCCCACCGTCATGTTCCTCTACGACAACGGAGGCGGCCTGGTGGCAGACGAGCTCAACAAAAACATGGAAGGGGCGGCGGCGGCGGCGGCGGCCGCGGCGGCGGCGGCGGCGGCCGGGGCGGGGGGCGGGGGCTTCCACCACCCGGCCGCCGCCCACGCGGGGGGGAACTTCTCCGTGGCCGCGGCGGCGGCGGCGGCGGCGGCCGCCGCGGCCAATCAGTGCCGGAACCTGATGGCGCACCCGGCGCCCCTGGCCCCCGGAGCGGCGGCCGCCTACAGCGCCCCGGGGGAGGCACCCCCGTCCGCCGCCGCTGCCGCCGCTGCAGCTGCCGCCGCCGCCGCTGCTGCCGCCGCGTCCTCGTCGTCGTCGTCCTCGGGCGGCCCCGGGCCGGCGGGGGCGGCGGGCGCCGAGCCGGTCAAGCAGTGCAGCCCCTGCTCGGCGGCGGCTCAGAGCTCGTCGGGCGCCGCCCTGCCCTACGGCTACTTCGGCAGCGGGTACTACCCGTGCGCCCGCATGGGCCACCACCCCAACGCGCTCAAGTCGTGCGCCGCTGCGGCGCAGCCTGCCTCGGCAGCCGCCGCCGCAGCTGCGGCCGCCTTCGCTGACAAGTACATGGACACCGCTGCCGGCCCCGCCGCCGCGGCGGCCGAGGAGTTTAGCTCCCGCGCCAAGGAGTTCGCCTTCTATCACCAGGGCTACGCAGCTGGGCCCTACCACCATCACCAGCCCGTGCCCGGCTACCTGGATATGCCCGTGGTGCCGGGCCTCGGGGGCCCCGGCGAGCCCCGCCACGAGCCGCTGGGGCTGCCTATGGAGAGCTACCAGCCCTGGGCTTTGCCCAACGGCTGGAATGGCCAAGTGTACTGCCCCAAAGAGCAAGGCCAGCCTCCCCATCTCTGGAAGTCCACTCTGCCCGGTAAATGACGTCCCTCTTCCTCCTTCCGCGGCTCCACTCCGCTCTCCGGGATGGTGCCTCTGCTTGTCCCTCTCCCGCTTCTGGCCCTTCCCCAGCTCCCCTTCGTACCCCTCAACGCACCTCAGAAGCCAGCCGAACCTTCTCTCGTTCTCCATGCTCCCAGTCACCTTCTGTACCACATCTTTGCTACAGCCCCCTGCGGTTTTGCTTCCCACTTCCCATTTACGCCTGACACCCTAGGGGTGGGAGTGGGTTGGGGGTGTCCGAGCGGTAACTGAGAGGGCGCCTGGTCGACTCCGCTGTGGCCAAGTCTCCTCCTTCTCGAGCCCTTCTACTTCAAAGTATGGTTCTCGGAGCACTTTGAGGAAATCATAGAGACATCCCTCAGCCTCCAGACCATCCCCAACCTCCAATTTCTCTCCTCGATTTCTCTCAATAGACAGCAGTCAAGAGCTGCTCGTTTTCTCATAGGCCAGAGAACTAGACTGGAAGAAAACTGGGGAGGGGGGAGGTGATGTGGCAGCCGAATGTCTGTTGTCCTCAGCTACTAGACAGTCGCCCCAAGGTGGGCACCAACTGCAGAGCATGGGCACTCCTTGAACAAGGATGAGCACCTCCTCTCATCCATCAGATAGCCAAGCTCTGCTGATTTTCCTTGAGGGTAAAAAGGAACGATTTCACCTCAGATTGATCCTTCCTCCTGTAGGACAAAGCGCCCGGGTCCAAAGGTGGCAAAGGCAGAAGCGGGCTGGGCAGGCAGTCTGGGAGTCAGACTGTTGCTCGTGCCATCCCAGGCACGGCAGGCCTGCTCGCTGGGTATGTAACTCGCCTTCTTTCTCTTTCTCTCTCCCTGCTGTATAGATGTTGTGTCACATCCTTCGGATGCGAACTCCTACCGAAGGGGAAGAAAGAAACGGGTGCCTTACACCAAGGTCCAATTAAAAGAACTCGAAAGAGAATATGCTACGAATAAATTCATTACTAAGGACAAACGCAGGCGGATATCAGCCACGACGAATCTATCCGAGCGACAGGTCACCATCTGGTTCCAAAACAGGAGGGTCAAAGAGAAAAAAGTCATCAACAAGCTCAAGACGACAAGTTAATGGATTTTTTTTTTCTTTTAATGGAGAGAAGAGGCGACTCTTCTGCGGAAAGTTGCCGAACTCGTTGCCTTGCCTGCGTTCAGAGAATAATAATTAATAATAATGAAAACGATCAGAGGAGAGACAGTGGCCCTCTTCTTTTCTAAAGAGATAGCTGTGTCTTTGATGGAACCTATAATGTTTTTTGAAAAAACAAAAACAAAAAACCTTGCGGTAAGAAACGGTTAAGACTTCACAGTTCTCCTGAAAGCCCAAGCTGACTGTTAATGCCCAACTCTAGAACCCAAACGCCAACCCCCAAATACGCAATTTCAGATAAGTTACGCATTTACTGAAATCCTGTAAGTATTTATGTGACCTTTGCATTTTAGGACGCTCTCTTAAACGGTTAGAAAATGAAAGCTGGTGAAATTCACGAGGTCAGGGTCAACATCTGCCTTTATTAAAAAAAAAAGTTCCCCCACATTTCCGATCCCAGTGTATGTGGGATGGCTGCTCAGGTAACTAAATCCGAGTGCAAATGTCCACTCGCTGGATGGTAAAGCTAATGCGTTTATTTTATTTTTTTATCTATAGACAGAGAGGAAAGAAGGTACTGGAATCGTGAGGGCAGAAATATCGGGGGAGGGGAGAGGGCAGGGAAAGAGGCAACATTGGGGAAGGAAGATTTCTAATCTGGGGGTGCAGACAGTCAAGCCAAGTTCTGAATGATAGGAAGCAAATACCTGCTTAGAAAAATCCTTAGAAGAGTTTTTAATTGCTGCCAACAAGCAGATATCGTGGCATTTGGACTGGATTTCCTGCCCTTCCAAAACCATTGATTTTCCAAAGGACTCCACATCTTTTAATCCGCCTTTGCTCTCCCGAGACACCTTCTAGCCTAATCCTGTAACGACCACCAAACAACATCACAATTCGGAAAAACAAACAAACCAACCAAAAACAAACCTTCCAACTTTTGTTAGACCACGGATAGAGCACTGTTAGAATTGGCCTTTTCTATTTGACGAAGCTTTTTTTCTGGAGAAAAAAAAAGCGGGGGCTAGAAAACTCAGAGCCGAAATCCATTCTTGTCCCCCAGAAATATTTTGATTTCTATAGCCTATATTTTGATCATTTAAGTAATTAGTTTTTTTTCCTTGTTTATCATCTGTTATGAGACCGCATTAGGCAGTGTTAGGGATTCGTTTTACAGCACCTTTTTAATCAATCAGTTATTTCAACCAGCACATTAGACTTGTTCTTATTCACTATTAAAAAATGCTATCTTGTAAATAAAGACATTCAGCGCACTGTGAACGATGTATCTGTGCACCCTCATTTTTTTTATATTTCTACTGAAAATGAAAAAAATTCTAAGATATGTAGATAGTGATCTAGTGATGTTTATTCTGTTAATAAAATAGTCACTGCCATACAATCTCAAGGAAATACTCTTTATTTCCCTACCCTGGACATGCGCTACGTGGAGAGTGAAGACTCAGCTTTATCTCATCTTTTCAAGCTAGGACCCTTCTTTTCTATTCTCAATCCAACTCACATTCTTGCTATAAATTTTTGAGCAAAGGGCGAATTCTCCCTATCTCTAGATACAGTCAGACGATAAATGCTTAGAGAAGGTTAAAGTGTCAGGTATTTTGAAGTGGGGCGGGGGTGGGAGAGACGAAAAGAAAGAAAGAAGGAAGGAAAGGGAAAGAAATGGTCTAAATTCCCAGGCTTTCAGTGAAAAATGAGAACCAGTTGTGAGTATCAGAAATGCCAAGGCCGCCGTATTTTAAGGTCTTTTGTTGGGTCTGGATGTGTCTAAAAGTGCAGGTTTTGATATTTGTTTCAATGACAAGGCTAGGAAAAGCTCTAAACCTTGACCTTGACGAAAAAAGACAATTTGTGACCTTGACTTTTGACAGCTCATGAAGCGGCCTCTTTGGGATTGGTGGATCAAGGGCGCCACCTGGTGTTTCAGCGAATTGTTGTCATTCAGCTTGTCTTCATAGTCTAAAGCTGCTGTGGGTGGGGGGAGATGGCATGGAGAGACGATGAATTCGAAGTAGATGCTAGGCCTTTTCTATGGCAGTTGTTCTTTTGGGGGCCGGGAGTGTGTGTGTTGGCTCCAGAAGAAGAAAATGTAAACAGATGCAATTACATAGGTTTGTGAATACTTGCCATTTGCATGGATACGCTCAACATTTTTATTAAGAGGTATCTGCCACCAGGTTTGGAAATATTTTGTAAATGTTGTATCCAGTTAAAATGTTGTGGGCCAATGTTGGCAATTTGTGATGATTCATGAAGTTGAGGGAATCATCTCTGGATGCCTCTGCTTTAGATGATACAGAATCTTCTTTAAAACTTCTAATAATAATAGTCACTGCAAAGCTCAGTTTAGGCCACTTTAATAACGCTTCTTTTCTGCCGTGTCAGAAGTACATGGATGCATTTTCAAAGCTGAACATGTTCGTTACAGTACAGGAGGCCTCCCTAAATAACCTTCCTTTCCTTCCCCTCGACTTCTAAGGTGGTCTACCACCCTAATTAGAATTATTGGGGAGCCTTTATGGCAAATAAAAAAAGGTTTTAGATGCCTTGCTAACTACAGACTTCTAGAATTACATTCCAGAAATTCAAAGAATCCTACCTCTTTAAAGGTCAATATGGAGACCCTTCTAGATTTCAGAGCTAAAGATCTGACCCTAAGAGTCATTCATAGGAAAAGTTCATTGGAGGCCCAGAAGCTGAGTATTATTTTGCTAGCGTGCAGTTATGAGGTGAAAGCTTGTGAGACTTGTTGGGTTTTCAGAAAGATGTGCATACATTATATAAATAGATGTAATGTATTTACATATGAACGCACTCATATGTCCATATAGGTATTGTGTGCATGTTTTCGATATGTACATGCAGTAGTGTCTGCACACACACATAGGACTTTACGTTCAGACTTATTGGAAGGTTTGACTTTCTGTTTGTTATTGGAAATAGGGCTTCAATAATGATAATGGATTAGAGAAGGCTAATAATAATAATAACAACGCTTCAATAATAGTGAAAACGACTCTATCATTGCAAGGAATAATTCGGTCTTGTTCAGTTGTGGTGACACAAACACGAGCAATTCAGGAAACATCTCCCTCTGTTGTTCCCAGCAGCACCACAGATCTGTACCTTCTTCTTTACGGTGCATAATTATACAAAGAGAATGAAAGTATTTCTCCATAACCTAGCCATCTTAAAAATTATGACCAGAGTAAATCGAGGAAATGTAATCCTGCTCTGGATACAAGTGTTTTCAAGTGGTTTTTTTTTTTTTTTTGAGACAAATGATTACAACCTATCGCAGCTTTCTCCATACATAAGCACACCCCCAGTATATTTCCCAATGTAACTGCACCTCAGGGGCATCATAGATCATCTATGGACTCTTTGGGAAAGCCACAGAGTCTCTCTTATTCCTTCACTGTGTTTGTTTACTTGTAGATATGTAGTCAGGGAAACTTCTGTTGGTGCAGGGGTATTAATTTCTAGAGAATGGAGTAATTTACTAATTATCCTGGCTTGGGAGGCTGGCAGGCAGCAAGTGAAGTGACCTCAGGAGCTCAGACTTCTAAGGCCAGATACTAGCACCCAGTACTGGCTCCTTCCATCTTGTTTTCTAAACCCGTGGTTACAAGGAGACATGTACCCTTCAAAGACAACAGATTAGTTTGGGGAGTGGAGGGACTGACAAGGAGGCAGATTTTTATGGTTTGAGAGGTGCTGCCATGATGTTGATGGTGTTCCTTCACTCCTCTCTTATTTAAAATGTTCATTAATCTGTGAGATAATTGATGGTGGCTGCCATGGCGTGTGGAGCCCTGACATGGACCAACAGAGCAGAGAGAGCTGGGTAATGCCCAGGCAGCTCTCTTTTCTTCTCTTCCTCCTTCTCCTCTTCTCCTCCTCCTCCTTCTCTTCCTTATTCTCCTACTCTTTATTCTCCTCCTCCCTCCTTTTATTTTCCTCCTCTTTTTTCCTCTTCCCCTTCTCTCTCTCTCTCTCTCTCTCTCTCTCTCTCTCTCTCTCTGCTTTCTTCCCTTCTTCCCTTCCTCCCTGAAGCCTCCTAAAAAGCAAAGCAGGAGGGCTCAGAACGCAGCTCGAAAACTTTTATAACATTGACTGACACTAGCTTTGGGCTAGCACCGCTGCGACCCGGCCGAAAAGTCTTTTAGATTGAAAAAAACAAACAAACCAAACCCCGTATACACCCAGAAGAGACTGGCCTATCATTAGTGATTAACGCTAGGCCCATTAGCCTTCTTTATTGCATCAGGGTTTTTATGTAATAGAGTTTATTAAAGGCATTTCACAAAGAGAATTTGTAACACTTCTCTATGTGCATTCCACTGCTGTTTACGCACAGTCTGGAGTTTTTAAATAGACCTATTTTAAATTGCAAAGCACATACATACACAAAAATATGTGAAATGGGAGACCCGTTGGAGGAAAACACACGAACACACACACACAACTGAAATTCAGCTCAGAAGGTCCTCTAAAGGAGGAGGAAGCAGACTTTCGCAACAGTGAGATAGGCCGAGTGCTTCTGCAGCTTTGCCAAACAGTCAATATGGTTATATTTGCTGATATTTTCTGCAACCGACCTCTTCAGCCCCTTTCTGTTCTCTGCATCTTTCCACGGTTTCCCGGCTTATCTGGAGAGGAACTAGGGCTTCGGATGCCACTCCGAGCCCTGGGGCTGGTCGCTCTGGGGAGTCTTTCCCTCCCTCCCTCCCGGACCTCGAAGATGGAGGCTTAAGACCTGGTCCTACCATTGATTTATGCGCATTCCTTTAAAGTTGATCGAATGCGTGTCAACAACCCGGGACCTGGCGGAGAAGCCGAGAAATGCCCAGCCGGTCGCTCACGTCCCATTTTTCATAAGCAAAGATGCAGCCGATATCCGAGAGGCAGGGAGAGATTTATGCCGCGCTCCCCGGACAGGCACGCCAATTAAGTTTTCATCTGCTCTGGCCAGCGAGTAAATAATAGGCTGCTTAATTCCTTCCGAAACGGGAAGGGTCCCCTTTGGCAGGCTCGGCACCTTCTCCTCAACTGCTTCTACCTACCGGCGATGGGGGCAATGATGGCGCGGCTTGTTTGTTATTTTAATTTGCCGTTAAAAGAGAAAAAAAAAATTGTGAGGCCGTAAATATTCTTCTGCCCTAAGTCCCTCTAGTCAGGCTGGCCCTGGCTTCTCTCGGTTGGTCTGCTTACGGGTACAGACCTGACGCTGCAGAGCCATTGCCCAACAGGAGCTGAGGCGCAGGAAGCCAGATTTGCAAACGCCTTTCTAGGAGGAGCAGCCCCTTCCCCCATTTCAGAAGGTCCAAACAGGCCAGGGGGAATAGAGGCAAGATGGAGGAACCAAAGAGGTGGTAGTTTGGTCAAGGATCTGTCGCACACATACACATCAGGCTTTTCTTTCATTTCGGACGAATCCCGGGTGCAGAGGGAAAAGTCCTAGGAAAATGGTACCTGAAGACAGACCCCTCGATCTTGACAGTAGTTCTAAGCATGGGAGAATCTGAGAGAAGGGTGGTGTGTGATGTGAGTAGAAGGTAGACTGGGGCGGGGTGTACCTGGAGCGCTGGCATCGAGACTGGTTTTGGAGGTGTGGGACTGGGGGAGCCTGCAAGGGTGCCGGCTCCCAAGGCTTGACTAGGCCCTCCCCGACCCTAGCCCTAGACTTAGGCTGGCATTCTCAGTTGATGTATGCTGACGTCACTGCAGCCTTGGAGTTGGGTTCTGAAAGATTGGATTCATTAGGGTGTTGTTCGAGGAGGATGGACACAATAAAGCGGACTGAATAGATTGTATGGGCCCCCACCCTCACCAGGCCCAGGCCCCCAACAAGAGAATAAGTGGGTATTTAATCGCTCTCCATCTTAATTCTTGGCAGAGCAGAAGGCGGTTTGCAACGGGAAATAAAACTTGACAGCGACATATTTCCTAAAAGGAATTCTAAGACTGGCTGAAAAGAAACTGTGTTTTTCTCCCCCAAATACTTCCGCTGGAAAATCTTGTATTTGTTTAGGCACTGTTCGGAGTTCTGGGGGTTCTGGGTTCCCTGGCCCTCCTGTGGAGCCCCTGCCGGTGGAGGGTGGCCCTGGGAGTTGTCTGCGACCTCTCCAGCGGTTCAGAAGGGCTGCCTGGAGAGCTAACGGCAGTCAGAGCTTTCCTAGAACTCGGGCTCCAGGCCCAAGAGTGCCTTTCTTAGGCCTGGTGATTAGACACTAAAAGCCCAAGGCTAAACACAGGAGCACGCTAATTCTCGGGTGTGGGTGAGATTTGTTTTGTTTTAAAGGACAATGCAAAAACACCATTAGGAGTGTGCCCTCAGTGTCAAGGCCTGCGGCACAGTCCCTTTCTGAACGTTGACTGTCCTTGGGACTTGGAGGGGATAGTCCCCAGGATGATTTGAGAACAGAAGGACTGGAGTTTTGACTATCTTGCCTTTTTCTTCTTCCCCCGCCCCAAGCCAGGGACCCTCATTTCTGGGTCTAATGCTGCAGAACACACTGTGTGTTCCTTTAGTGATGGAGGGTCCGGAGAGAGGAGAGGTCTGTGAGTGGTTGGTTTAGGAGTAGTAAGGGTAGCTGCACTTCAGGTCTGGCTAGGCTGGGGGGCGGAGGAGACTGGTCTTCTCCGTCATTGTTGCCCCAGGCTCTCAGGCTGGGTGGCGACCTTACATAAAGCCTGGGACTGGGAAAAGGCTATGAAGCTGGAGGTAGTGGAGTAGGGAGGATAAAGTCTCGTTTACCCAAAACAGGCGGACAGGAACAGGGACTGTACCGATCGTTATTGGGTGAAATAGCATTGGAAAGTTCCCGAGATAAAGAGGCATCTCTCCTCCGCCCTCCTTCACTCCCCCCCCTCCCTCTCCCTGCCCCCCTTCCCCCTGTAGCGTGAAAGAAAGCGCCCTCCTCAGCGGCGTAAAGGTCAAGTCCTACTGCGCGCCTTCCACGGTCATGTCTGTGGCCAGGCCTTCTGCGTGCTGGAAGAGAGTAGAGAGAGGGGGCATTGGCCTCTCCAGAGCCCACCCTGGACTCTGGGGGTGGGGGTAATGGAGACGGCGGCTGAAACGCTCCAGTCTTTCTTTGTGACTTTGTTCTCTCTCAGACTTGTTAATTCCTGGCAAAATGTTGAAGGCGAGCAAACCTGGATGCTTGGAGTACCGACGTGGTTTTTATTATTGTATTTTTCCTTTGGGAGGGGCTTCTTCTGCTTTGAAAACCGTCTATCTACACGCTTCCCTCCCCTCACTGACGATGAAGTGAAAGAAACAAACCCAGCGGCTGAAGATGGCTGATCGGCCTCTCATCCTCCCTTGGAGGGGGAGGGGGATGAAGAGGGAGAGAGAAAGGAGAGAAAGAGAGAGAGAGAGAGAGAGAGAGAGAGAGAGAGAGAGAGAGCGCATCTGTGGATTATGGGGGCTAAAGAGGTACGCAGCCATTGCCTCAGGACCCTGAGCCCTCTCTGCAGACTTCTGGACACTATGTTGACACCAAGGACCGGCCACGTCCAGCATCAAGTCTCCAGCAGGGTAAGAGTCTAGGGAGAGTGAAGCTTTTGAGGGTGGGGAGGGGGTGGCACATGGCTCGCGGTTTAGAGGGGGACTCATTAAAAGACAACAGTGCCGTCGATCTGGATTGAGATCATGTCTGGAGACCTCCCGGGCGGGCTGGGGCCTGGGCAGTTTCTTTCGGATTTTTTTTTTTTTTTGCTTCCTCTTTTCTATTTGTAAAATTCAGGCTGGTCTGACCTAGTTTGCCGAAAGAAGGCTAGGGCTTAGGCCCCGGGGGCCTTTTAGGTACCCAGATTGAAAGCCTAAATATGGGCAGGGGAAAATGAGGCCAAGAGGGCCTGCAAGTGGGAAGGAGAGGTGACTTGTGGGTTGGGGAGGGCTACCTCCTTTCTTTGGGTTTCGGAAGCCCCTCTGATGCACGATTCCCCCCCCACCCCCTTTTTTGCGTCTGCTAGGTCCTGAATCTCAGCGCCAGGATTCTGAACCCTGGAGACATTGAGATGGGGCTTAACCAAGTCTTGCATAGATTCATGATGGTGTTCTGGGCAAAACTCTCTTGTCTCTCCTTTATCCATTCTGGCAAAAAACAGAAATGAAGGGTGATTGCCAGGGCCCAGAGCGTACTCTTCGTGCCGCCGGCCTGTTCCTAGGGCGCCTGTGGCTCAGAAATACCTCGCCTGCGTTTTTAATCGCGTCTGCCCACCCGCTGTTCAGCCTTATCCCCGCCGCAGGTAATGATTGGCACATGTCTAAAGCAAACCAGACGGCTCAAAATGAATCCAAAGGGGCCTCTGGAAATCATTGTTGAAAAGGAAAGAAAAGTCCAGAATCTCCCTCCTCCTACTATATACACACCCCCATCTGTTCACTGCTAACGGAGGGAAAGGATTTTGAGTTGTGTGCACTTAGGCAGTCTGGGGAGTTCTTGGGGAGACCCTGAAGCGATTAGGCCAGGCCGAAGCTCGTTAGCTCAAGAGCCACATCCTGATTTTCGTTACAACCAGACTGTAATGTGGACTGTTGCCCACTGGAAAGAATGTCAGTTAAGAGAAACCGGAATTATGGAGGGGGACAGAGAACCGAAAATGTGCTCCCAAAGAGATCTTCCCCCTCATCCTATCACCCACACACACGGCCAACAATGTACCTCCAGGGTCAGCCTCCCCCCCAATATAGCAGAAACAGAGACAATGTATCCGAAACAGAGGCTACTCTTTATTTCTATGGGGAGCAGAGGGGAAGCAGAAGCAGGAGCAGAGCAAGTCCCGGTTCAGGGCGGAGCTGGGGCCGCTGCAGTTGATGCCCAACTACTGTCCTTCCACTAGGGCCTGAAAGGCAGAGACTAGCTTTCTTCCTTAGAGAACCGGGCTGGCTAGGCTGGGACAGAGCCCCGAACAGAGTTATGGGGGGTAAGGGTGGGAGGAGAACCGCTAACCTGATAGGGAGAGTCCTTCCTCTGGTCTTTAGAAGTGCCTCCAGGCTAAGCCAGACTAAGTTGACCCCAGATGCATTCAGGAGATGGGTGCAGAGAGAACTGACCCCGTTCTTGATTAATAAATGCCAACAAAACCAGGTCGAAAGATAATCCCTTTGAAATAGTTATTCGACACAAAGCTTCTTGAACCAAAGGATGCAGGGAAGATTGAGACCTGAAGCAACTCAAGTAATGCTCCTTGAAAGAATTGCCTATTTGATCTCCTCCCCGGCCCCCAACTTCTGACATCAATGAGAGTAAAAATAATTCTCAAAGGGATTTTTAAAAATGCTTCTTTCCTCCGGAGTCAATGAGGGGAACCTGGAAATATTAACCAGATTTTGCTCCCAAACGAATCAAGAGACCATATGCAGAGATAGAGGAAACAGGATTTGGGGTTCTTAGGGTGTCCATTAGGTTATTATTCATAGGATATTGGTGGCAGGAAAGATTTAGAATAATTAATAGGTATCCATCCACCATTAAGGTGGGTATTATTCTTGTGGTTGTTATTATTATTTTTTGAACTACTGGTTTGATACAGAACAAATGCCAAGTCAAGCCCATCTGGGTAGCAGTGGGGAAGGAGCCAAAGGCGGTGTGGCCGCTGGGATTGTGAGCAGAGGAATTGAGAGTGGGCCGGTGGCAGAGGGATGGGCACAAATTCTTCAGGTCACCTGGTGGTGATCATGACTGCTTTATCGAATTTTTGCACTCTTAACAACAAGCAGCAGCTGAGCTCTGGAACAGGAGAAAGGAAACTATGGGTGGGCTTATGTGGCCTCTCTTGGATTGAATATTGGGGGGTGGGCTTCCTTCAACACACCCACACATACATATCCAGCAACTTCCATAGAAAACTGAACTGCCCCCCATTAGCCAGGGGAACCATCCCCCTTTTTTTAACCATAGCTGCAGGTCTCAAATATGAGAGACTAGGAACTTCTCATTCCCTTAAAAAAATAGGTTATATATTTCTTATGTATATATGTGTGTGCGAGCCCACATATATATATACATATATACATACATACATATATACATACATACATATATATACATACATACATATATATACATATATATATATAGGTACTAAAATATATTTTTTCTCCAAGATTCCAGAAATCCAAGATACCTTAGAAATTGACTTTAGCAGCCAACATCCTGAGGCCATTCATTCTAGATGTTTCTTCTCTCCACCAACAGTTGCCTGTGGAGTCTTGCACCTGTATGAGAAGACACAGAGAGAAATGAGTTAAGGCATTAGTTTTGTAGGGACCATTGTTTGTTTCTGGATTTGGTTGTTTTTCGGGTTCTTTGAGGAGCTTGAAGGAGGGAATAGAGGGGACAAAGCCATCTAGACAAGTCAAAAGAGAAGACAAATCCTTGGTAGTTGGTATAATCAAATTAATTTCCAAAATTGTGGCAAAAAAGAAAAAAGAAAAAAAGGAAGAGGAAATAAAGAAAAAAAGATTCCTTGATTATCAGGGAAGTGGCTTTATTGAATCCCTCCCTGCCCCACTGTCCCAATCTCACTCCAAGATTGATTCAGTACCTCTTTAGCCGCTTACAAACACACACACACACACAAACACCAGCAAATGCAGACAAATGAGTAGGCTCCAGCTGAGTCCCAGAACCTCCAGTCCCGTCCCCCCCCCCACAACTCCCCCTCAAGCTGGACTACAATCTGCAGCAGGTCCCTGAAATAGGAAGGAAACGAGGAGAAGGAGAGTGGCAGAGTGTTGCTTTGGGAAAGACTTAGATATGGCTTTCCAAGGACAAGCTGAAGTGTAACTGAGGGTAATGACCGTCTGTATTGGTCTAGAATCCAGCGGGAAATTGCCCAGCCCCAGTAGCTTCCCCTCCCCATTCTTTTGTGCCCATGTTCCTCTTAGTGGGGAGCCTTTGGAAAGCCGATCTTTCGAGTGGCCATCCTTCTTCCTTGGCCATCCGAGGAAAGGAACTTGGGCAGGGGACTGTGGCCCGAGGAAGGCAAAGCTGAGTAGAAGCTGCACGCATCCGTGTCAGCAGGACTGGGCTTGCAGAGAGGGAGGTTGTGTGCCGGGGGTGGGGAGAATCTGACTGCGGAGGGGGATTGAAGAAATTAATGTCCCAGCTCCAAGAAGGCGGCCGAGCTGAGACCCAAGCGGATGTTTACATTGGGCTGAGATTTCATAAACTGGACGTTTCCTTGCACCTAAAATGGGTCCGAAGGGGTGTCTTCAGATTTCGAACAAGCCCTGACTTCTCCTGAGCCCAGATCCTGGAGGAGAAACTGCCTCTGTGTGTTGCTAGTGAACAGGCCAGAGAAAGGCGAAAAGTGTCAGCCTTTGTGGTGGAGAACGGCCTCGCTTTGAGACATGTCCTGTCTTTCTCGTGAGGAAGGAAGGAAGGATGAAAGAAAGGAAGGAAGAATGGAAGGAAGGAAGGGGAAGATAGAAGAAGGGAAGAAGAAAGGAAGAAAATATCTCCAAAAGGGGGTGGGAGAATCGGTGCGATAAGACCCCAAATCAAAACCAGGTGTGTATTTCAAAGCCAGACTAGTGTGTGGACACTGGGGACTTCAGAGCAGCATAAAGTACATCTTTCCCTTTGGTCGCTCGCCTCGGGAGCCCACCCACCATATAGCAGCGGCCAGAGGGTCCCTGTTCTGAAAAGAAAAGTCTGAAGCGAGCGGGCCAGACACATCGAGCCAGCCAGTTCTGATTGGAATTGCTAGCCCAAGTTTGGAGTATGAGGACGAAACGGAATCCCAGTTCTCCACCCACCTCCCAACCTTCCTCTAGCCCACTGCCCACCAGTGGCGGTTCACCAGCTACAGAGAGGCCAGGGAAACTGGACAACAGCTAGAGCTCCCAGCCTGGATCCTCCGCCAAGTCCAAGGCGAGGGTTTGGTTTGTTTTTCCGGCCAGCCCCGCTCGTTATTCGTTTCCGCATTCCCAAGTCGGCATTGGATCACTACTGTCCTAGGTGACTTGGACGCCTGCACATGAGGCCTCTTTTATCCCCTTTCCCTCTTTTCTGCAAAAATGGGTTTCGCCCAAAAATGCATCCAACAGAACCGGAAGAGTCAACCCTCCCAGAGCCGTAGGGACCTTGAAGTTTTTACACAACAGCCAGAAGGAATTGCGCCCTTTGCCTCTGCCCATCAGAAGCACGAAAATCCAAATATCCGGACTTCCTGGCTTTGTTTTCCTTCCTCAAACGGAATTTTTAGGCACTTTACATAAGACTCTTGAGAAACTCCATGCTGGCCCATAAAATTAAATAAATCGAGTGCGAGATAAGAGATCGATCTCCTAGGTTGACTATCATCCCCTTGTGCGAAAACGCAGCTTTCAGAGACCAGATCGCCCTCACAAGTGTCAGAGCTTCGGTTCTACCTTACCTGGGAAAGCTTGGAGAACCTGAGAAAAGAGACCTGAGGTGCCCATGTTCTTGCCTGCCCTGTCCACGTCCTCTGGCCCTCTCCCGGAGCGGAGACAGCCTTGTCCCCTTGGATTGGGCCTCCTGCAACAGTTTCAGACAGGCAAAAATCAAAGTCAAAATCGACTGCCCCCGCCTTTCCCCTGGCAGCCTGGGGCCTCCTCCCACCACCCTCCTTCACCTCTTCCCCAATAATGAATATTCTCTCCTGTTTGGAAAAAAATAACCAGAACAGCCAGCTCCCTCTCTACCCCAGTTATCTCCCGCCCAGGCATTTCAAGAAGGCTGGGAGAGTAATGAGTTAGGTTTCATTTAACAGCAAGTAAAGCTGTGGACAGGACTGCTCTGACTGCCCGGGTTATTCCCCCTTATTCCCTTACACACTGCCTCCTCGATCCCAGCCTTTCCCACTAGCAGTCTCAAAAGGTTTGCCATCGAAGTTTTGCCTTTCCTCTTCCCTTGGGTTCCAAAGAATTTTCTTGGGACAATTCTGCTCTTGGGAGTTCATACATGCGCCATTCAGAGCAGTTTTCTCAGAAACCACTGCACCCCACCTCCAGCCTGTCCCCAAAGTCACAGTCAGGCCCCCTACTCAGGCCAGTCACCCTGCCTGCACCTTCACCCTCTCCCCTCTCATTCTAAGCAACGAAATCCCTGAAATCGCTTTTGTTTCCAGTACATATCCTTGGGGGTAAAGGTGAAAACCCGCCCCCTTGCCACGATGGGAAAAAAAATTTGGAGCTGCAGAAGGTAAACCTAAAGCAAATTGACACCTCATACCAACCTTTCGGGTCATTCTTCCCTCTAAGGGGGGGAGGGTGCAGTTAATTCAAAAGGGACAGCCAGGAGTTGTGGGTAGGGTGGCGCATCCATCTCACTGCTGAGCACCGCAGGTTTGTCTGTTCTACCCCAAGCTGAAGTTGACTGCCAAAGGGCCATAAAGCCGGAGGTCTGTCTAGAACAGTTTTCGGTTCTCCTAGACGTCCCGTGTTCAATTATGGCCTTAAAAGCCCTCATACAAGTGCAAGAATAGGTTTGCCATCGCCCAGGGGCGGGGCGAAGCCTGCGATGGTGGCGCCTTTGTTATCTCAAAGTCACTGAGATCCTTCAGACAGCCCTTTTGTTGAAGGGAGGGGGTGGGTGGGTGAGGGAGTGGTGGGGGGGAGAAGGTTGCATTTTTAATATCGAAACCTCAACACAGGAAAGAAAAAGGGAAAAACCTTAAATCTCCACAGAGGTACGATTTTCTTCTTTGCTTCCCCCCCTCCCCCCTTTCCTTTTTCTGAGAGTAAGTGAAGGAGAAGATACAGCCCGAAGAGCAGGCAGGAGGCAAACGCCGTAACAACCTTGGAGTTGCCTCTGGAAATCCACGTTATTCCCTGGAAACGCAATCTCTTGCTATAGTTCTCAGGTCCAGAACTTCCTTCTTCCTTCCCCTCAGCCGTGACCCTCCCCCGTCCCACCCATTCATTTATCCACCTCCACCCAAGCAACTGGGGATAGAAATGGCAATCTGGGAATGATGGAATCATCCCGAATTTTAGCCCGCCAACCTTAAGAATGGGAAGTTCTTGCCGCAGACCCTGATTAGAGTTCGTTCAATGACGGTGTCCGAGGGATGTGATTTGTGAGAAGTAATCCTTGAAAAAAAAAGCGTATAAACATAATTGCTAATAAATTAGTTTACTCCACTACAAAGCAATTACTGCGTATTATTGATATTTATGGCAGGTATTCAAATGCAATGGTGAGCCATCATTGGGCGAAAGTACATAATGAGAATATTTCTTTCCCGTAGCAAACATGATTAGATTTGTTATTAAGTCAGTTACAGTCAGTTCAGCAATAAATAAATCGATGTTGACATTTAAATACTGGAGATCCTTGAATTTAGGCTGCAAATCTCCTTCCCCCCCCCCCCCCCATGTAGATACTTTTGACCTCTGGAAGTGGGAGACATGGAATGGCAAAAGGTTAGCCCTTTTCCTATTTCGAGTTCCTTCTGGTACCTTACCCCTGAAAGGGCCAGGAAAAGAGAGGTGGAAAGTAGAATCAATTCCTAAGCACCCCGGCTTTTGCAGCACCCTTTGCAGCTAGCTGCCACAGCCACTGATTTTCCTCTCCCTCTTCACCCCTCCAAAGCTGGGCGGTTGAATCTGGCAGAACTGCCAGGATTTTCCTCCACTTCTTTTTTTTTTTCTCCCTTTCTCTAGAGCAAACAAGAGTTAGGTTGTCAGAACAGCCACTGGCGTCTCTCTGCGTCTCTGTCTCTCTCCGGCTATCTGTCTCTGACTGTCTCTGTCTCTTTTCCTGCCTTTCTGTGTGTCTCTGTGTCTCTCTGTCGGTGTCTCTGTCTGTCTCTCGTTCAGCTGCCTCCTTCCAAAGATGCTGTGTTGGCTCTCCCTCTCTTTTCCTTGGTATTCCTCCTTCTGTGGGGTGTACACTGAGACTTTCTAGTCCCTGCCTTGCTCAACTGCTGCTGCCTACCCTCCCTTCTCTTTCAAGCAAAGAGAGGCAAAGCCTTCACTGAGGTTTCAAAGCCAGAGCCTCCTATTCTGTTCCTGCGAGCACCCATTCCCCCAGCACTCCTTGCCCAAGTTTATCTGGGTCTGCCCGCTGTGGAGAAGCGGTGGTTAGTGGGTCACTGAGCATCCATCCAGTCTGCTCCTGGAAAGATCCTTGGAGGTCAATTCCCATTAACTAGACTGGTGGCAATTAAGCAAGACTGGAAGTGTTTGTGGAGCCCGAACTTGCTTCATGATCATTGGTTCCTCAAGCCATCAGTGCTAGGCATGGAGGAGAGCATGAAGCCTCCCTCTCCTCCCCAACCCACTCCAGATCCAGATCTCTGCATCAGGGAGCTCCGAAGCTGGGGAGCAAGCGGGATAAGATGGGAGGGGGAGTAGGAAGGGAGGAAGTGGGGGCGAGAAGAGAGAAAGATCCCGGGTGAGACGAACGTCCTGCATGACTGAGCAGGTCCGGCAAAGCCCGAGTGAAAACCGCCTTGGGGGAATTGCTGAGGCTTCTAGTCAAGGGAGGGGAGTTATTGGAGCGCCTCGGAAGTGACCGTGAATGCGAGCGTGTAATGGAGCCACCGTGCAAATCGGACAAGCCCCGAGCCCGGCACATTCACAGAGACGGAGGCTAGTCCTTGAAACGGATAGAACAGGGGGGTGGAGGTGGGGGCGGCGGGTGGGAGATGGGCAGAGAGCTAGTCGGAAGCAGGAGACCTTGACGGGAGCTGGAAGGGGGAGGCAGAGGGAAGGGGGAGGCCAGGAAGCCAGGATGGAGGAGAGAGTCCGAGACGGAACCAGAGACAGAAAGCACAAGGCCACCAGCCGCAGTCCCAATTTTGATGCCTCCACAATATCACCTTGGCTGAGGCTAGCAGGCACTCGCCAGGCTAAAGGGGGGAGGGGTGGAACAGACAGTCCAGGTCTATAGTCTGGCGGGGGGAGGGCTCGAGAGCCCCCTCCCCCGGGGAGCAAGGCAAGATCTGTCACGCGTCCGGCGGTCCTAGGAGGGTGCCCCAGCGAATATGAGTTACACTGGAGATTACTGAGCTTTCGGTGAGAATACCAAGTGCCGATCTGTTGCTTCCCTTGAGATGGCCACAAAGAAAGGAAAGGGGGGGGGGTGGTTGGGAAGGAAAGGGGGGGAAAGGGCCCAGACTCGCAGCTTGTCAATTTCAACATTTGGTCACATGACCAGCACCTCCCTGCTAAGGATGGGGATAGATTTCCACGTCAGCCTACGTCTCCAAATTTCTACTTCACGGATCTGCTTCAAAGACGCAGCTGCATCAGAGAATCATGTGGAGCTCAGCTAATGCGCCGAGAGCGAGGTAGCCCAGGATGGATTTTGATGAGCGCGTGCCCTGCTCGTCTAACATGTATTTGCCCAGTTGTACTTACTACGTCTCGGGTCCTGATTTCTCGAGCCTCCCTTCTTTTTTGCCCCAAACCCCGTCTTCTCGCCCCATGACATATTCCTATTCGTCCAACCTCCCCCAGGTACAACCTGTAAGAGAAGTGACCTTCCGGGAGTACGCCATTGAGCCCACCAGTAAATGGCACCCCCGGGCTAACCTGCCCCACTGCTATTCCGCAGAGGAGCTCATGCACAGGGAATGCCTGCCCGCCTCCGGCAGCGCGAGCGTGGGCGACATGCTGGCCAAGAACTCCGCCAACGTCTACCACCACCCCAGCACCACGGGCACCTCGTCCAATTTCTATAGCACGGTGGGCAGGAACGGGGTCCTGCCCCAGGCTTTCGACCAGTTTTTCGAGACTGCGTACGGCCCCCCGGACAACCTGACCACCGCCTCCTCCTCCGACTACCCAGGGGACAAGGGAGCGGAAAAAATGCCCCCGGCCGCTGGGGCTGCGGCGGCGGCTGCTGCAGCCCCGCCAACTTCAAGTTCGGGCACCGGCGGCGGTGGCTGCAGCCGGGAGAATGCGGCGGCGGCGGCGGCGGCCGCAGCCGAGGAGAAGGAAAGGCGCCGGCGGACTGAAAGCAGCAGCAGCCCGGAGTCGTCTTCCGGCAACAATGAGGACAAATCCAGCGGCTCCAGTAGGTATAAAGGCAGCGCCCCGCGCGCTCTCCGAGAGGGGACTTGGAAATGTAGCGCAGCCCCGCTGTTAAATTTTTATATGCTGTTTTATAAGCATATAAGGTTTATGAAGGGCCCTTAGATTTCCCCCAACAAAACTTTGTTATAAAAAGGCGCGATCACGTGTCGAGGGCTGAAATTGGCCGTGAAATACCCACCGGCCAATGGAGGCCTGAAAAAAAAGGAAAGAAAAGCACCCACCCCGGTTCTTTTTTTTTCCACCCCTCCCACCCCCCCAGGCAGCCGCCTAGAGTCCCGGCTCCCGCTCCGGGGTCAGCCCTCGGGAAGGGGGGAAGCAGAGGGGGGGCGCCTGTAAATTCACCCCGAAAGAGAACCCGGAGCCTTTGATACGGAGGTAATCCTGTGCTTTTTATAAAAGCCATGTGTTGCGCCCAGAGTCTAGTTAGGGGCCCACATTCAAAGGCACGGCTGATGTGTAACCACCGCCTAAGAGAAAGAGAGAGAGGGAGCCGGGCTAACCAGCTAGCGCAGCCCTCCCGGCCCACGCTAGCAATATATTAGAAAGAAACAAATTAACCCAAAGCTGGCCTTTTTGTCCAAAGGAAGCCATTTTACTCAGGCACTGTGGCAATTACTGGCCGCCTTCTGTCCGGCGGCGTGTTCCTCCTCGCAATTGTTATTCAATCTGTCAGAAGGGGGTTTTTTATGTCTGTGGGTTTTTTTTCCCCTCTCCCCTCAACCCCTCTTTAAGACCAAGTTTACCAAAGCTTTGAGGAACTGGGCTCTGTCTCTCCCCCTCCTCCCTACCTGCAGAGGGTCGTATCTGGAGAGCAGCACCTCGGAGAGGAGGGGAGTGTTTGCTGATATCTCGGGGAGTTTGCTTGGGAGAAGGGAGAAGGCAGGGTTAGGGTTCGGCTATGGAGTTAGAGGAAGGGACCAATCTGCCCAGGAGCCATTGCTTTTAACCAAGGGCAGGTTCTAAGTCCGGACGGACTGGCCAAGTCTAGACTCAAGGACCATTGCCTCTGATAAAAAAAAAAGGGGGGGGGGAAGAGAAGTCAGAGATGTTTGCCAAATCTAACCCCAATAGCTATGGCTACGAGAGTGACTGGGATAAGAGATGTCTTATTGTGCCCCCTGAAGAAAGAAAAGATAGCCCAGGTGCTAAGAGGTGAAATTTCCGTGAGCTGTTTGTTTAGTCTATCAGGACCCTAAGAGATTCAGGGGAGCCCCCGGCTTGCCTTAAGAGCTTCAGCCACTGAAGCCTGTTGCTTGGGAGAACATGCGTTTCTGATCTGGAGTCTGGTGTGTTGCCTTCATCGGGGGGCCTGTCTGGCTTGAAGCTTTGACTTTTATCTGGGCTCTGCTTGGGATTGTGTGAGGAGAGCTCGTCTCATCAGCCAGCCTCCTGCAGAAATTATTCCCTTGCCCCGCCCGACTTTGGCTTGGAGAGACGAGGTGGGCAGAAGGGAAAGAAGGTGTCAGGAGTCTGGTAGCCGAGACAGCCCAGGAAAGGGAAGACTAGGGAAGTGCCTAGCCCAAAGGTGCTGGGAGTCCCAGCCTCCCTGCCCATGTTCCTCATGTTAATGGGTTAAGTTGAAACCTCAAGGCCACCCCGCCCTCCAGCCTCAACAGCCCTCTCTCTACCTTCTCTCATTCCACAGGTGGCCAGCGGACCCGGAAAAAACGTTGCCCCTACACAAAATACCAGATTCGGGAACTCGAGAGAGAATTCTTCTTCAGTGTCTATATTAACAAGGAGAAGCGTCTCCAGCTCTCTCGCATGCTCAACCTGACCGACCGCCAAGTCAAAATCTGGTTTCAGAATAGACGCATGAAAGAAAAAAAAATTAACAGAGACCGATTACAGTACTACTCCGCCAACCCGCTACTCTAAGAGTAGGTCCCGCCTTGGGGGATTCGTGTGGCTTTTTTTTTTCTTTTCAAGAGGAGATTAAACTCAGATTTCGCCCTTGACAAGGTCAAGCCACACGGTGACTTTTCGGGAGGAAGGTGTGGAACCAAGGGACAGAGGGAATTGTGGGGTTCATACTCCAGAGGGTCCATACGCCCTGGACCCTCGGTGGGATTTTGGCGCTATTATGGAGGATAATGGGATTTTCCTATTCCCATATCAACTGGAATCCATTCCACTGGGACCCCTGTGGTCCTTACTCGGAGTATTTTGGCCACCCCACGCCCTAGGGCGGAGCTTTTATCTCTTACTGTGACAGACCCTGCACCCGGGCTATGAGGAGACTTTCGCCTTAGTTTCCAAAGGGAGGTATAGGACAGAGAGGGAAGAGGTTTCCACACCTAGATGTATGTCCCTTTGCTTGGGCCCCAGTGCAGGATGGCTGATCTGGGATGGAAGTGTCTAAGACCCAGGACAGACCGAGGAATAGTGCGAAATCAAACGTGGAAAGGGAAAAAAAACAAAAAAATCAACAACACACCACCACAAGCAAACTGCAGACTTTGGGAGGAGGAGGAAGAAAAAGGGCTAGGGGACCGAACGAAGGAGAGTCTTCATTTAGATCAGGGCCCCGCTCCCCTTGATAGAAAGGAAGACAAACAGTGCTCTCTCCAACAGCCGATGCGAAAAGAGGCATACGAGAGGGAAAACATTGGAAATGTTACTGAGAGATTTCAGGTACCGACTCGCCCAATCCCTTCGGGAAAACAAACAAGCGCTATCCCAGAAGCCCCAGCCTTCTGCCCACCTGGAGAGGCTCTGGGCTTTGTAGCCGGGAAGTAGTCGCGCTGGAGAGAGCCCTCCCGGGGCTCGGGCTCAGTCCCTGAACTTCAACAGTGGACCAGAGGGAGAAGGGAGAGAAAAGACAAACTCCCCTTGCAGGCTGTTGCTGAGTCCCCAAATTTTCTTCAGGAAATACCTGTGGAGAGCGAATTTGGCAAATCCCACCCAACACTTAATTGAAACGTGGATTTGTGCAGTGCACTGACATCGGATCGTTAAAAGCCCTTTCATCCAGTGTTGTTTGCAAAGGGAGGGAGGGAGGCAGGAATTCCGAGACCCGGCAGAGCAGGCAGACAATGTAAATACTCGCGTTCTATTTTCTTCCCTCCAGTTGTGTGTGCCTGTGTGCGTGTGTGTCCTCCCATTCCGTGTCCTAAAAAGCTTTGCCCGAAATCCACCAGGAAAGGAGAGTTGTTCGCAATTATTTTAAAAGAGAAATAGTCTATAGATATATAGATATATATATATATATTTCCCTGCAGGAACCAAAGCGATGGAAGAAAAATGCAATTTAAAGAAAAAAAGAATGAAAAAATATTTAAGATTCTATATCTGTTTACAAAAGGAGCGATGTTCATGGCGAAGTTAATTTACTGGTGAGAATTTTGAATGTATGTTTCATACAGGAACAGTGTTTTACAAGACTTGTAAATAAAGAAACCATAACCTATTTTGTTTGAATATTTTTCTTACATGTTTTAATTTGGGGGGGAGAGGGAGGAAAGGGGCTTTTCAAACTTGTGCAAAGTCGGGGGGCCTACAAACGAATTGGAGGCCAACTAGCTTACCGAACGGGGTCGCGTCCTTCCTTACCACGATTCAATGAGATGCAGTATCTTCATATTCCACCACTGTTTTGAGAAATGTATCGTCTCTATGTATGTACAGTGTTCTTTTCGTATGCCAACGTATTGGGTTGCATGTATACACTGCAACGGGGCACAAGGAAAATAAAAAAGTGGAAACTTTATAATATTTATCCTGGTTTGTGACATTCCTCTCCCTGACTGCTTTCCATTGCCTAATGCCTGAAATCAAATCACCCACAAATAGGGAAGAAGAAAAAAAAACCGCCCAACCCACTCACTCTGCATTGAATGGAGAGAATTTGGTTGGGTTTGTTGTGATTGTCGTTGTTCATCCCAAGGGTGCCCCAGGCTTCAGATGAAAAGGTTCGAAGGAAATCGATGTTGGAGGGGTAAGAACTTAATGGAGGTCACTAGGCTAAGAGTCTGTCCCCTGAGTTTCCACCACCTCGGTCAAAGCAGATGGAAAGAAAGTCAGGGCCTCCAATAGCAGAGAGTTGGGGTGTTTCTCAGAAAGTCTTCAGGATAGATTCCATCTTTCTCACCTTCTAAGCTTCTCTGAACCAAGCCCAGGGATGGGGTGGTGGGGAATTAGGTTTGTGGTGAGATGGTCCAGGGCCATCATCAAACAGCTGGCCCCGAAAGGATTTTGAGGTACATCAGGAGACAAAGTATATGAAAAATGAAGGACTGGGCTGGAGGTAGTCTTGGGGATCCTTCCAAAGGGGGATTCCTCCCCTTTAATATACAAGGGAACATTTTTCTTTTATTCCTTCCCATGTTGTTGGGGGATTTTTTTGGGGGGGGGAGAAAGTAGTCCACTTTTCTCATTGTTTGCTGGCTTTGAACTTCTGTCTTGCTTTGGACATCACCCATAACCTTGAGGTGAAGGGCGAACCAGCCAGGACCTTTTGTTGACCACCCCACCCCCTCAACCCCACCTACCCACCCAGTCAGGCAGGCGTCTGGCCCTGGGGAGAGGGATATAATCTGAGAGTGAGGAAGGGGAGCCCTTGTCAGTTTGTTTATCTGACTGGTAGGGCCTATTGGATGCAGGTTGAAAAGTCAGCCAGACGGACAGAGAGATGCCTGTCAAGGAAATGAAGCAGACAGACACACAGACAGAGAGACCAGAATATTGAGGAATGATTGAGGGGGGAACTGGGGACCATAAGGGATGAGTAGGATGCTGGGGGAGGGGAAGAGGAGGGAGGAATCTTTGTGCCCCCCGGCTGAAAGCAGGGATTTCCTTTTCTTGCTAGTTAAAAATTAACTGAAATTCGCTGCAAGTTGCTGGAGAGAGTTGAGGCCTGGAGCTGCTCCCTGGTCGGAGGATTTGATTTCCTGGCTCAATAAAAATCACATCCTCTTGGTTGCTGTGACAATGTGGTCATAAACCCGTCCGTGACTGGCCGATTTGCATATTTGGAATGCTCTGCTATAAACCCAGCCGAGGTTTTGAAGCAATTTCTTAGATGTAAAAATTAGATCTGAATAGCAGCGGTCTGGGCTCATTCTCCAGTATCTCTTTATGAGAGCGAGCCGTCTTTGAAAACAGGAGACTCGCGCTCAGGCTAGGCGCATGGCGGCCACAAGGTGGCGCGCTTCCGATCAATGTCAAAGCCGCCGCCGTGGGAGCCTCGGAGCCCTGTGAGAAGCTGGCTTGGCCTTTGTTCCTTTCAGATCCTAGGAGAAGCACGTTTAAATTATCTCACTTTCCCCTGTTCCTAGTCTCAAAAGGGGGTCCTCAAGATAGATTGTTAATCGCCTTTAAATATATGCCCCCACACACGCGGGAGGACGGGAAGGGCGAGCCAACGGAAGAGATGGGCAGTGCCTTAGGAAACCCCCTCAAGGTAAGTGCCCACAAGTTTGAAGGTTCGAGTATCAGGTGGTGTCCGTTGAAAAACGGCTCGGAGGCTTTGGTCAGGCTTGGTGGCCACCCCTCTCGAGCTCCGAGCTTTGGGTTCAAGGTCCCCGGGGGCTGAAAAGAGACGGAGGTCGGACCCATTCTAAAAGTTGGACACTCAAGGTTTAGCCTTTTTCTCCTTAGAGGCAATTGTCTATCTTGTTTGTACTGCCACAACCTCGGTCAAGATGCCTGGAGAAGCAGGCAAGTGCTAGGGGAGTAAGGTCGTTTTCTAGAGTTGCGTGGTGGTTTTTGGTCAGACGAAGTCTCTCACTCTTAAAGTTTTGCGGGTTGCAGCTTTGAACTCGGGCAAAATCAGAGGGCCCAATCCCTCGCTGGAACGCTTTGCTGTGTATTATGCAGGATCACTAGTCCCCCCCGACTCTGTACTGCTCCCTAATTCTCGGACTGGCCTGGTGGGTGACCTTTGTTCGAGAGAGGGAAGGCCGCTGGGGAGCGAGCAGATTCAGATTTCTGAACCAGAAGAATGGAGAAGAGCTATTGTGTAAATGCGAATTTTCAAAAGCTTGCATTGTGCTCGCATTCTGATAATGTAATCTCTATATCAAGATTTTCATAAAGCTAGATTTAAATAGACATAATTCATTTATAGTTTTTCTGGGTCACGTTGCTTCTCACTCTCCGTCTCCGTCTCTCTATACATGTAGATTTATTTGTTTTCCTGTGTTTGTTGTTGTTTTATTCTTATTCGATGTTTTTCTAAAATAGGCCCAATTTCTGAAGCATGCAACAATGGGAGAAGGAATTAGCCTAGCTCCCTTGCTCCCTCTATTCTCTAAATTCCCCATATGGAAGATTTTTTCCACTATCCCGTGCCACCGAATTAGGCTGAGACCTCGGGTGACTTCCTTACTCTGAGTCTGGTTCACTAGATTTCTGGGCTCCGCAGGTCTTTTATATTTCGAGTTTGGGCCTACCCCTTCAAGGAGAGTCAAGAACCATTTTAGAGAGGGCAGGAGATAAGACAGGGGACCTCTGAATTCTACTAAAAGGCCCCCAGAAAGCCAGTGACAGCTAGAGTGGTTGGTTTCTCAAGAAAGCAACATTTGGATAGAGATCGTTGAAAGCAAAGGGTGCATGTTTCAGCTTGGCTCAGGGCAACTAAATGAGAAATGTTAACGTTATTGGAGATGAACTCGAAAAAGACGTCGCTGCTGATGAAAAATGCTCCTAAAATATGTGCAACGATCTCGGGAAAGCTATTGACTGAATTCCAGAGTTCGTGAATTAGGCGATCCGGGACTATGTGGAAATAATGTTTATTTTTTTGCAGGCCTTTGCATCCCACTTCCCAATATTGCTAGAGAAAAATCGGTGAGTTCCATCGTCCGCCCCTGCGTCCTTTAAATACAAATTGTTTACCTAGGGGATCAGCTTAGGAACTCAATTTAAAAGCAAAACAAAACAAGCTGAGTTCTTGCAATAACAGTTTATTATTTCTCATCCTATGCAAGGATCCATTTTGGAAGGAAAATTCAAAGTAGGGTCAAAGGGATATTTTTCTGGCTGTAGAGAATAAATGTCCAGGGTGACTCAAACCTCCCAGGCGAGAGCCAGGCCTCTCTAATATTGTCAGGGACACCGAGAGCAATCAAGGCCATTCGGAACCTTTAGTAGAATCAGGGCTTGGGCCTGGGGAAGGCACAGGGCTTGCGTTTAGGCATCCAGAGGAAACATCCGTTTGGGTCAAAGGCGTCTTGAGTTATCGAAAGAAATAGAGGAAAGTAGTGAAGCTAGGAGACAGGGCCCAGAGCTCCGACTGGACGTTTCTGCTCAAGTTGTCCATTAAAATGTGTTGGGAAAAGATATTTGAATATGGGAATATTTTATTGATGAAGGTAACACCATCATGTTACCATGTAGAAGCCAGTTTGGTCTTAGGATAGACTCCAGGTCTGCAGCCTTCTCCATAGTCATGGGGGGGAGGGGGAAAAGAGGGAGGGAATTCGTTGTTTAACTTGGGCTTCTGCAGCAGCTGTGGAATGTGGGTTTTGTAATCCAAAACATGCCTTAATGCATTGGTTCCTCAATATATGTGGCTGTGTGGTTCTGTGTGCGTAGACTATATGTATGGTCCTTTTAAATGGAAAAATCTATGCTTCTAAAGTAAATAATAAATGTAGATATACTCTGTAGGGAATATAACATGCTCACTTATATCTAGCATATGGGACTGGACTAGACCTCTGATTTCATTCTGATATAAATAATGCGGTACTACGTTGTATTGGAGAAGAAAGAAAAACAAACGTATCCAACATATTTATTACAATGCAATATATCCAATACACGTATTACAATGCAAACACACACAAGGCCTTGGGAAAGATCTAAAGGAGTCTGGACTCAATGTTACATTGTATCGTTTGTTCATTTGTAGAGAATTCCTTGCTCTCCCGGCTGGGGCCCCACTTTACCCAGCATGAAAGTATTCTAGCAAAGATAAAAATTAGCAAGTCTGTCATTCGTCCCCTCGGTTGGCACTATGCTGCAACGGGGAGGGGGAGGCGGGGAGCCGCCTACTTTGGAACCGATCCAGACCAAAAACCCATTTGGCTCTTCCACAGGGTCCTGACAAGTGACAGACCGAGAACTCTGAAATAGGGGAGCTTATGCCATTTGGGGTTTTTTTTTTTGAGGGGGAGTTCTCTAAGGACAGTGGGGGCCTTAGCGATTTTCTCTGGATTCTGTCCAAGACCCCCAAGTTGTTGCCTCAGCCGCCTGAATTGTAGGTAGCGATCTCAAAGTCCTTTACTTCGATGTTGGGGGCGGGGCAGAGCGGAGGTTTCCCCCCTCTTTTCTATCCTTTTTTTTTCTCTTGTGGAGGCACTTTACCTAAGAGCAGGGAAAACCCACACTCAAAAAAAAAGCCCCAGATTCTCAGCATTTATTACTCAGCATTAAAAAAAAGCAGCAGATTTGCTCTGAGAGTTAGTGAATTTAGGTTTACCCAAAGATTAGCGAGCTGAGGGGAACCTCAGCGCCTTCAGTTGATGCATTTAACAGCCTCGCACTGCAAGGATGAGGAGGGAGGTCTGCTGCCCTCGTGGTTGCCCATGTTTTTTGCCCACCTCAATCGCGCTGAATAGGCTGGTCTCCCTAACCTTGAGAACTCGGGGTTATTTGCCCCTGGGGACGAGTGGGGTGCATACAGGTCCTACATATTCACTTCTTTGGCCCCATGGGTCTTTTTTGATTTTCCCATTCATTTCCCCAGGGCCCAGCGTGGCCGGGCGTAGACTGGTCCCAGCAGCAGTCAGCAAGTAGGATCTGCGGGAGGGCAAGGAGCTGTGGGATGTAGCACCTGGACAGGAGTCCGACTCACCAGGTTCTGGCAGTGCGGGTAGGGGCACCTCCTAAAGCCCGCAAGAAATGTGTGTGACGGCTTTACCTTCGCAGCCTAGAGTGAACCAGGCTACCATTTGCCTTGGCCTTGTGAACTATCGAGGAAAGCCGCAGGACAGCTAGCAGGCGGCGGCGGGTTCATGATCTACCTCTAGGAAACTGACCCTCACTCAGTGGCCCAACCCTAGCTTCTGCTTTGGCCCCTGCCCCAGGCCGGGGCGGCCCGTCGGACCTTTTCTTTGCCTCTTCCTCCCTACCCTCCTTTTTCTTCTCCTTGAACCCTTTCCTGGGTCCGGCTGCAGCATCCACCACCTGACAGATGAAGTGTAGAAGTTGAAACTCCGAAACCGGCGGACGGGAAGGAAAGGGGAGTAGTGGGGTGCAGGGGGTGCGCCGCTGCCTGAGGCTGGGCCAGACTTTAGGTTTCTGTACTTCTTTAGTAAACCAAAGGGGAGAAACACAGGGCCTGGCCGGGCAGCCATATCCTTATCCCACTTCTCCTCTGGCCAGCACAGGAGCTGCGGCCGAGGGGGCCTCCTCTCGCCTCTGGCCTTGGCCGCTCTGAGGGCCTCCCTCCCAGAGAAGCCCTGCATGTCCGCAAAGAGACCTGGGTGAGGCCGGGGCTCAGGCCTTCCTTTGGCCGCAGTCGGGAAAGTCGAGCATACAGCCATGAGCGACCTGCCCCAGGGAGCCCAGCTTTATACCTGCTGTGGGCTGAGAAAGGATCTGGAGCGTGGGCCGAGAGCTCGAGTTTCATTGCACTGAGAGCGCTCTGGCGCATGAGGAGCCTTGTAGGTCAGCCAGCAAATGGGGGTGAGGGGGGTTGTTGAGCCGGCAGGAGGTATGGGCTGGAGGGGGGAATTTTCTGGGAACACTTAACAAGGAGTTGAGGGTGGTGGGAAAGAGAGGGAGACTCAGGAAAGAGAGAGGACAAGAAACAGGGAGGCCAGTGAAGGCACAGAACCCATGCCAGAGGCCTGGGCCTGGTCCTCGCTCCCTGTTATAAAGACAGACACTTCCTGGGGTCCATTTGATCACACCCGGAGAACGTCGCCTTTCCATAAACCTTTTATGGGTCTGGGGAAACTTGTGACAACCTCTCCCATACTCTGGCATTTACATTTGGCAAAAAGGGACCCTCCAAGATGAGGAGGGAGAGGGAGGAGGCTGAGAGACGGCCCCTCCTATAGAAAGTCATCTTAGCTGACCTGCTGCCTGACCATCCCACTCCTCAATAACTTGTCCTGGAGCCTGTCACAACCTGGGAAGGAATTTCCTCTACTGAGAGCCACGTTAAAATATCCAAACGGCTGATAGATCGATGCGGTTTGGACGGGAGGGAGTCCTGGGGGGAGGGGGGAGATGGAAGGGGGAGTTCTGGGGGGAGGGGGGAATCGAGAAGCAGGAAAGGGGGGGACTAGCGGTGACACTGATTCTTGTCATATTCTCTGGGATTGTGTGAACGCCAAGGCTAAAGGCAGGGAAAGAGAAGAGCGTTCCGAGCCTGGGCTGCAGTATTTTCTCCCTCCTCTTGATCCCCGCTTCTCCTTCGTCCCTTCCCCACGTCCCTTACACCCTCTTTGCTCCCACTGTTGCGCTGCGCTGGTGGGGAAGAAGCAGCCCTTGGACAGGAACATGGGGGGGCGGGGGGAGAAAGGAGTAGAATTTGAATTTGGTTTTATTTGGGAAAATAGATTTTCTATATAAGTGAGTCTGGGTTCTAGGAGGCTTCCCAATGACCTGAGAACTCTGAGATTTGTTAAGAAAGAGAATCACAAGCTGCTACCTTCGTGAGCACGCTAGTACTCGTCCTGGCTGCCTAGACTCCCCTCTGCCCACTCTGCTAGAAACCCGGAAAGGGGGGAAACAGAGAAGCCGCCAGTCTGCCTATCCAATGCCAAAGCCGGGCAGGCGCTGAGCTCTGGCCTTTTCTTCCAGGCTCTCGGTCCCAGGCCCAGGTATTCAATACTGCCTTTTGTGGGATTTCGAGGTAGACCTTTTAAAAAGACCCCAGTCCCAGAATGTCAGAGTTAAAGGGCGAGAGATCAGAGACATCGTTTGCATATACTGTCCTAAACAGATTCTGGAAAAATAATGACAATAGTCAATAGATTGAAACAAACACAGCCGAAGACGGAGCAGAGCAGCCGCTAAGGTTAGAAAACAGACCGAGTGTGGCGTAGACCTAGACGCTGTGGTTGGATCCGAGAGGAGGGAGAGAGTCGCAGCGCCTTCCTCATTTACCAGAGAAACCTAAACGAGGGGAGGAGAGCTTCCAGAGCAAGGAGCCCGCCAGATAGCCCTGTGTGCGGGAGAGGTGTACTCGTTCTCTGGGCGGCTGGGCCTCGCGGCTTCTTTCTCTTTCCTTCCCTTCCTCGTTAGTTTTCCGGCTCGTTGTCTTGGCCCGAGGCGCCTCGTTTCGCTCTTCTGCGGAGCCCCGCCCGAGTTGCCAGGGTTCTCAGCTGAAGCTGAGAGCCTGTCTTGGACCAGAACTGACACTTGGGTCCCAGGCTTGCCTTATGCTCTGGGGACAACTAATTCCTCAAGAATTTAACGCCAAATCCTAGCCAAGATTTCTCTTGCCCCCTAAGCTGGGCAGAGAGAAATAGCAAAGCTAAAAATACTGGGAGGCCACTGACCTGCCCGCCACCCCCCGCCCCAAATCAAAATTTGAAAAAGGGAGGGAGAAAAAGAGACAAGTATATGTAGTTTTATTTAAGTCAGCTCACATACACGAGTTATTTGGAGAGGCTTTTGGAACAAGCCAAGGGCAGACTCGGGCTCCCGGATAGCGTTAGGTCGGAGGCGTCATAAACACCCCACTTGTTTACTATCTGGTATCAGGGCCCAGGAGCGCTTCAGAGATGAGTTTAGTTTCCCCCCTCCCGCCATGGAAATGGGGTTCATGATTTGGAGAAGAAAGGATCCGATGGCTAGTCTCAAATCCAGGTCGAGATCGCGCCCCCAGAGTCCTGAGCCCCAGCCCTAGGTGTTGGGGCGTGTGCTCCGAGCCCATCAATATACATTACATATTTATATAAATTCTCAATTCAGAGGTCGACCTGAGACCAGCACAGCGCCTACGAAACCAAACTGGGAGGGGTCGCTGGAAAACCCTGGCTCTTCATTGGCTGCGGGAGCTCGCCGAGGTGCGGGGGGATCTCTAACCCTATTCAGCATGTTTTGTACAAGAAATGTCAGCCAGAAAGGGCTATCTGCTCCCTTCGCCAAATTATCCCACAGCAATGTCATGCTCCGAGAGCCCGGCCGCGAACTCTTTTTTGGTGGATTCGCTGATCAGCTCGGGCAGAGGGGAAGGAGGTGGAGGTGGCGGCGGAGGAGGAGGAGGCGGAGGAGGCGGCGGCTATTACCCTCACTACCTGCCACAAGCGTCCGAGTTGTCCTACGGTCTGCAAAGCTGCGGGCTTTTCCCGGTCCTGAGCAAACGAAATGAAGGAGGCGGATCACCGGGGGGCATGGTGCCCACGTCGCACCCTTACATGTCAGGCATGGAGGTCTGGCTAGACGGCCCCAGGTCGTGCCGGATGGAGCAGCCAGATGGGCCTCCCGCCCCGAATCACCAGCCGCAGCCCCAGCAACCGCAGCCGCAGCAGAACCAGCAGCAACAGTCCCAGAACCAGCAACAGCCCCAGAATCATCACCACCACCAGCAGCAGCCGCAACAGCAACCGCAGCAGCAAGCGACCTCTTGCTCCTTCGCTCAGAACATCAAAGAGGAAAATTCTTATTGTCTCTATGATTCCGACAAATGCCCCAAAAGTTCAACGGCTCCAGAGCTAGCTTCCTTCCCCCCGCGAGGCCCTCCCGAGGTCTGCGCCCTCAACAGTGGCGGCGGCGGCGGGGGCGGAGGCGGTGGCGTGCCGGTCCCGGGCTATTTCCGCCTGTCTCAAGCTTATGGCACCGGCAGCTCCAAGAGCTATAACGCTGCGGCGGCGGCCGCAGCAGCATCGGGGGCGCAGCTGGGCGCCTCCGCGTTCCCCCAGCAGCCCCAAGTTCGCTTCGACTCGCCGCCCGCGCTCGCTTCGGTCTCGGCTGAGACAGGCAGGAAGGAAAGCTCCCTTGAGTCTCCGCCGCCCACGGCCTTAGCTTGTGGATCCCAGGCTGCGGAGGAAGAGACACAGGCGTCGTCCTCCGCCGCCGAGGAACTGTCCCCCGCTCCCTCGGAGAGCAGCAAGCCCTCTCCCGAGAAAGATCCCATAGGTAAGTGTGCTTAAGCCACAGACCTGCCGAGAGGGAGCGGGAACGAGAAAGCCAGCTACAGGACCAAGAAAGAATGAGGAGAGAGGGAACCAAACAAGGGAACAGAAAGGAAGGAAGGGGATGAAAAAAGAGAGAAGGGTGACAGAAAGTCAGAGGTAGAGAGCCCCTGAAACAGCAGTGAGCAGGCAAGAAACCCCGAGGAGAGAAGAGGGGACCCAGCAGGCGGCAGACTCAGTCTGGCACGCAGCTCCACTCCAACTGACCTTGTGAACTTGGTTTAGTTTTTTTTTTTTAATATTTGGGCGTGGGGACGCAGTAAAAATTAATGTCCGGCTTAGAGATCTGCCGACACCCTGCCCCTGCTCTCTAGCCTCAGACTCGTTCGTCAGGCTGGCTAGGGTTGGAGGTGATCAAGTCCAGGAGGCCAGAAAGCAACCTCTCTCCACCACCTCCTCCTTACCATTCTCTTTCTCCTTGTCAAAATCCCTAGGCCAGTTGCCCCAGCCCACCCTCCCAGCCCCGCCAGCGAGGAGAAGGTAGTTCGCAGATAACAAGGCTGTTTGTAAAGCTTCCAAAATAATCAGCCGCCGGCGCCAATAAATAAGCCCTATTAACGGGCGAAGTTGTAGTTTACGATCCCAAATGTCTTTTGCAAAGTCACAGTCGCTATGAGATCCTCCTTCCAAGGAGCACTTGCAGGGAATCTCCTCTGACGCCCCCAGTCCAGTCCAGCCCACCCTAGCCCTAGAGCTTGGAGTCATAGCATTGTAGGGCTTCTCCCCCCACCCCTTTTTTTACCTTGGAATTCCCCAAGTTCCTATATTCTTGACTGGGGGTTGGAGATGACACCCAATCGATTGTTTTTCCTCTTTCCTTTTGGCACAAATTCAACCGTCTCCCACCATCCCCACGCCCACCCTCAGTCCAGTAGAGACCGGTTGGGGTTGCAGCCAAGGTCCCCTCCCCCAAGCCTTTCCTCTGCTGACCCTGGGGCAATAATGGGACTCCCTGCCCCCAAGCTCAGGGGGGCAGAGGAAATGCTTGTCTGCGAAGGGGAAGGAAAGGCAAAGAAAGGCGTTAAGTTCAAGATATACGGCCGCCCTTCTCCCGGTGCCCAGCATTCGCTTCCAAGCTCTCCTCTGCGCCCTCCCCGCTAGTTCCCTTTGTGTGAAAACAGGTGTTTGGAAAACCAATTAAAACGCAATTTGGGGGGTGTGGGGTGTTCCTAAGGGGAAAGAGAGAACCAGGAGGCCTTTAGAAAACGTCTTTTAATGAAGTCGCCCCCCTCCTCGGCATGACCAAAGGGGAGATTTGAACCCCTTTCTCTCTTTAGCTTTCAGCCCTCCCCCCCTCCCTTCCCACAGTCTGGGGTCCATTAGGAAGGATGTGCGGGAAAAGCCTTTCAACAACGTCCTGGGCCAAAGCAGCCCGAGGGCTCCCCGGGAGCCTGAGTCAGAGCCTTCGCCTCCTGCCAGCCGGGGTCCTCGATATGCTGTGCTCTAATAAGGGCCTCGCCGTAACTTGCCTTCCTCCTTCTCTCTTGTTCCCTCCTCTGCCTCCCCCTCCTCTTCTTTCCCTTCCCTGCTTTCTCTCCTTCGACCCCAGGCAACGCCAAAGGTGAGAACGCAGCTAACTGGCTCACGGCGAAGAGCGGCCGGAAGAAGCGATGCCCGTACACCAAGCACCAGACTTTGGAGCTGGAGAAGGAATTTCTTTTCAACATGTACCTAACTCGAGAGCGGCGCCTAGAGATCAGCCGCAGCGTCCATCTCACAGACAGACAGGTTAAGATCTGGTTTCAGAACCGACGGATGAAACTGAAGAAAATGAACCGAGAGAACAGAATCCGGGAGCTCACAGCCAACTTTAACTTTTCTTGATGAACCTCCAAAAGACCACCACGTTTTGACGGTGAAAAGAGCCAGTAACCCTTCTTCCTAGGCGCTAGAGATTCGCACCTGTATCACCCGGAGTCATGAGTTCCCCCCCAACCCCACCCCTTTCTCCATTCTCCATCTATCCATAGCAGCTTTGCAAGGCGGGATTGGGTGGGGATTGTTTGTTTTGTTTGTCTTGTTTTCTGGGGGTGAATGCGGAGGGGGAGCCATGCCTCCAAAACAAACACACAAACACAGAGAACGGGCAGACACATCGAGCAACGTCTTGGGCTGAGCTTGCTCGCCTCCCTCAGTCCCCACTCCTTCCACGAGCCAAGTGTCATCTCTCAGAGGGCCGCGCGTGTCTAGCCAGGCTCCGAGTCCAGGCGATCCTGGCGACAAGAGTGTACTCATTGTAAGCCCTAAAGTGTCTAAGGCGAGGCTACGGGTGAGTAGTCGAGGCCTTCCATTTTGACCGCGTTCAGGTCAGAGTTGGTGTGGTGTGTGTGCGCGTGAGAGAGAGACAGACAGACAGAGATAGAGACACAGAGGCAGACAGAAAGACAAAGACAGAGAGACTGTTTCTTTGCCTTGCCGTTCCTAGTTTCTTTCCTTTCGAAGGGAAGGCCTTCACGACCGAGAACACGCAGGGTGAAGACAAGGACGTGACGTTGTATTGTATTAGGGAAAAGAGAAGGAGGGAAAGATGGAGAGAGGGAAAAATGGAGAGGGAAAAAGAAGGAAAGAGTAGGTTTCCTTCTCGATTTTCTCTGTAAACTATCACAGCTTTAAAAATGGAGCAGGAAAGGGAGAAGGTCTTGTGCTGCTCCGGCATTACACGTTCACACTTACCTCTGACTCCCGCTATCTTCCCTGTTGTAGATAGTGACCTAATGTAGTTTTGCTTATTATATTATGTGGAATTAGTGGCTTTTTGTCTCTAAGTAATGTTACCACTGGTAGCCCGTGGACAAGCACACACAATTCTCCCTGCCTTATGAGGATGGGGGAGTAAATCTCGCTTTTATTTTGCTCGCTGAAATTCATGGGACCCTTCAGAGGACTCTAGCAGACGGGGTAGAAGAGAGAAAAGGGAGATGTTTGGGTTTCCTTGATACTGTGAAGTTACGTGCATAAAAGGGTCAAACCTGTAGGTGCAGAAACAAAGAGAAGTCTAAGTACAAATCTGTATAAATGTCTATTATTAAAGAATTGCCAATACTGTTTTAAGCAAATGCATTCTATCCTTATTATAAATGTTAGTCCTAGCTCTATTTACTTCTTACCTTAAATCAGAATAAATTAATATTGTAATGCTGCTGTGCGTGGAAAAAAAAAGACAATGTTTATGTTCTTATATAGAAGAATAAAAGTCGTGGAATGAAGCCTTTTAATTTTACCTCTTTTGTGACTGTTTATCTTCACCACCCACTTTATCTCGTCCCCAACTTTTACAACAGGAATAGTGCCTGGGCTCCCTGCAATTACTCGAGGCATCCATTTAAATATTACCTAGACAGTCGTAATTTGTCTCGGCCGTAGAGCAATGCAGCTCTAAGGTTTGTGGGCTTTTGTTCCTTTTTTTATGACTTGCTAGTATATCTGGATTGTTGCTGACTTGGACGAGCGAGTGGTTTCAGTCGAGTGAGGAGCTGCATAGACAGAGGAAGCCACAGAGTATTTCTGGAGGGTAGAGAATGGATCAGAGATCGATTTTTTTTGGTTTGGTTTTGTTTTGCGGCCGACACCCAGTCTCAATGAATCGAGGTCTCTTCCTAGGCAGGAAGCAGGCCATAGGTGCCACCCACAAACCTCGGATGCCCCGGGAGCTGCTGGGAAGGTGAGCCCCTACAAGGAAGATGGTGGATGGCTAGAGACAGTGGTGAACCAAGCCCAAATGACCCCTCCCCACAAGCCCTTCTCAATTGTGGTTGTCCTCCTCCTCCATCCCACTCCCCCACCCCAGGCCTTCTGTCTACCTTGTTGCTCTAGCCTGGCGAGGCAAGGAGGTTTTTGCCCTGCCATATTAAGGTGGGAGTCTGGGGGTGGGGGGTGGGGCAGCACCGAGAGGGCGCTGGGGGAGTGTTTGAAGAGAAGAGGAAGAGGAGGGGGAGAAGGAAGTGAGAGGCAGCCCCGTCAGGCTTGGCTAGTGCAAGCCGCTGGGCCAGCTCTCCTCCAGGACAGACTTTGAACCCGATGCTCAGCTCAGTCCTTCAGGGCTTTATGGTAGGCCCATTAACGCCCTCCCCTTTTCTGCAAGATTCGCCCTACTTGAAGGTTTGGGAAAAACAAACGCACACACCGGATTTCTCTCTCTCTCTCTCTCTCTCTCTCTCTCTCTCTCTCTCTCTCTCTCTCTCTCTCTCTCTCTCTGTCACACATACACACAATTTTCTCTTCTCTTTTGCTCGTTCTCGCTCTCTCTCCCTCTCCTTCCTTTCCCTCTTCCCTCCCTCTCCCTCTATTCTTCTCTCCCTCCCTTCTCTCCGTTTTTCCTTTCCTTTTCCCATTTTAAGCAGTCATAAGACTGCAGCGGTGGCGGTGGCTGTGGCGGCGGACCCAGGCAGGTTGGAGCGGCGGCACCTCGGTCTGGGGTTTGACCTGATTTTGTTTCTCTCTCTATAGCGGGATCTCTACATAAGGAGCCGGGCCTTGGGGGAGCAGCAGAACTGGTCTGTGATTTAGGTAGTTTCCTGTTGTTGGGGCTCCACCTTTCTCTCGACAGCATGATACTGCCTTCATTACTTCAGTTGAATTCGTCACCAGGTATAGAGAGCCGTTGGGCAGGGGGCCGAAGACAGGGGCAGTGGACGGACTTCTAACTAGGCGTCACGTCCAAATGCCACTACTGCCTCCGAGAGCACAATACCTCGCCGCCGCCTGCCCTTCACGGATCCGGGGCGTGCGCGGACCAAGGAGCATCCAGTCCTTCTCTTCTTCCTATCTCTTCCCATCCCTTGCTCCTCCCCCTCCCCCCAATCTGGGGGCAGGTATGGTCAGGTTAGCTCGCTCGGTAGCGGCGGGGGCGTGGTAGGAATTTCTCGGCTAGGGGCCATTCAAGGTCAGGTGCGGTTTGTTGAGGAATGGGGGCGTCGGGTGCTTGGACCCGCGTTTTAGCTGCCCTTGCTTTGAGGGTAAAAGCCCAAGGTCTCCTGTTCTTGGGAGAGAATTAGAGGAAGGCTAGAAATCTGAATGAGATCCCCTTCCTCTCTCCCACCCTCTCTAAGACCTCTGGTCCAGACTTGTCTAGGAAGGGCCAAGGTGGAAGAAAGTCGGATCTCTCTCTCTCTCTCTCTCTCTCTCTCTCTCTCTCTCTCTCTCTTTCTCTCCTTATTTTCTCTTCCTTATATTTCCCCCTTTCATTTTGGCCTTTGGGGCTCAGGCCTGGTTTGTGGGCTAGTTTAGTCCTCCTGTTCAGGTGCTGCAGTTAGGTTTGGAGGAAAGTCTAGAGAAACTGAGGTCTCCACTGCCTGACTCGGGAAGGAATGGGGTCCAAAGGAGAGGAGAAAATCGAGACAGATACTCCATTTTGGCTTGATAGTGTTTGCAAGGCCTCGGTTACGATCACGATTAGACAGAGGCCAGGAGCCTGCATTCCTTTGAGGCGGACTGAGCAACAGCGACCTCGCTGGGTCTGTCGCGGGGAGCCCCACACGCCAGGCTTTGTTACTTAGACACCAAACAAGAACCAGGAACCCGGGAACCCGGGAGAGATGGGGGCTGGCGGAAGATAGGGGGAACCCGAGTGGTTCCAAAGGCTGGGCTTGTAGATACGGGGGCACGCCGTTCCCTCGCTCTGTGCCAGTGGCTGAGGCTGACTGTGTTGGCAAGGGCAAGAAAGCTCTGCTGGGAGAAGTCTCCGAGAAAAGTCGGCAGAAGGGAAGCCGGGAGACAGCTTCTGCGGCTGGCTTTAGGGCAGAGCTTTGCCACGGTCCTTTTTCTGGCTAAATTAGGAGAGTGTGTGTATGTGCAGAAAATGCTAGTGGCTGGGAGATGCAGTTCCAGGTCTTTGGAATAAATATTTATATGTCTACTACCTTAAATGCATGTCTTTGCCCAATGAATTTTGTTTAAGAGTCAGGAACGTGGACAGAGAATGGGGAGCTTCGGGAAGGCCAATTCCCAGATTCAGCAAGTTTAAAATAATCCAGGGCGGGAGTGGAGGGGACCCACGAAACTCCAGGGAAGACAACTCAAAGTTGAATGTCTGTCCCCAGGTAAAGTGTATTCGGAGGCAGGGGTCATTTCCCCCTCGAGCGGGGTTTGCAGCGTCCCACGCGGTACCGAAATACGGCCGAAATAGTCACTCTCTCTCCTAGCCTTTTGGGCCAAGCTGGTGGGAGCTTCTTTTTTTTTTTTAATTTTTCTTTAATGAGGGAAAACGAGATTGCCATCCTTTTCCAACCTGCCGCCTCTCAATTTGCTCTGAAGACCACTTCGAGTGTTGGATTAACCTCTGGTGCTCGTGGTCTATGGAGGGTCGTTAGAAAGCCTGGCACGGTGGCGGCGTCTACAATTCAATTCATTTGCTATGCAATACCCTTAAAAAAGAATTATATGCTGGGAGGAGAGCGGTTCTTAATTACACTAGCTTATTAGGCTGGCGGCTAGGGTATTTTTCTCTGAAACAAACAAACAAAAACCCAAGCGTTGCTTTCACATTCAAAATAAAAACCTAGGCCAGCTCATAGACCTCTCCTCCAAATATGGTTTGGAAGTTTTACTTTTTAGCCTCTTTCAAGCTGCAATTCGCCGGGTATCAATTATTCAGCTGTGGCTCGGGTTAGGAATAATTAGGCAGTTTGAGAAAACAATCGCTTTTCTTGGTTGCTTTTTGGGGGGGTTATTATTGTTATCATGAAGGTTGAGTTATCTAGGTTGAAGCTGAGAAAGGATTGCCTCGGTTCGGAGACAGTAAAGTCTATTGCTCTCAGCTAAGTCTCAAGTGTTTACAACGAACAAAATTGTCCTCAAGGAAGGACCAGCAACTTCTGAACGATGCCAGAGGACTATTACGGACCTCTTGTTCGTCCTTTGTTTATGAGGAGACAATTTAAAAAAAGAAAGAGGATAAAATCATGGTTCCCCAAAGGCTAGCCCTGGACGTAAGCAAGCGGACGGACTAGGGCTAAGTTGGAGGTCATTGTGTACCTAACTTCATTCACGTCCATTCCATATTTTTTTTAGGAAGCCAATGGGCCGGCCTCCCTCGAGCTGCTGCGTCTTGCCTGGTTCTCTGACTGCCTCAAAGAGATAAGACCCTCACAGCTTCTTATCACGCTGAATCAGCCGTGGAATTGGGAGAAAGAATGGGATCTTTCTGAGATTTCTGTTGTAGCTATTGAGAAAACTTGAACAGGAAGAAAAGGGAGGAAAAAAAAGGAGGGGGGGAGAGGAAAGAGCCAACAGAGATGTAAAGCTAATGAGAAACATATTTTTGCATGCGGAATATTCACACGTGAATTTAATTACTACCCAGTTGCCAGTCCTCGCGTCTTTCTACTTAGGACTGGGTTTTTCAAATTAACAGGGAGGCGGCCTTCTTTTCCCCTCAGCCCCCATGGCAATGGTTGGGAGGTGGGGGAATAAAGAGGCCCTTCCCAAATAAAGCAAAGGAAGAGTGGATTCAAGTCAAAAGTCCCATTCTCCCTCTCTTCAAAGTTGGACCTTTACGTTAAATTCTAACACTGGACTTGAGCTGAGGGACGGCTCACTTGTTTTACTGGGAGACTGTAACCCTCCGCTCAGTTTGGGTATCGGATTGTGAACCCAATAGACCAGGGGCATCCAATAAATTAATAAACAAACATTTTTTCCCGGGACTTAGGGCCTGTGACCGACTGCGTCGGGGTTCCCCCCCAGACTCACACAGAGAATTGCCTTGCTTTCTCACGACAATGGGCAGAGGAAGGAGAGAGGGAGGAAGGGAAGGTTGATGGGCCTTTTCTGTTGCTGGGGCTGCATTTTTCAAGACTCCCTCGCCTTTGGTAAATACTTGCCCCTTCCCAGGCCTGGTCTGCGGGCAAGTCTCTTCCCGGGTGCTCTGCCCCTGCGGAGAGCTTGCCAGAGGAGTCCCAGCTCGGGACAAAGTCCTTTGCCTGGCCGTGGGGCCAGCTTGGGGGCTGGACGCGGAGCTCAGCGTCGGGCCGAGGACCCAAGACTCGGCCTCGGAGCTGCCCTCTCCCAACAGCTCTGCTGAGGCTTCTCGGAGTCTGCCCGAGTGCCCGCTGGAGGTAGCCGTTGGTCCCCACGAGAGCCGTTTCCCCCCAACTTTAGACCAGCAAGCTTGTCTCCGCAAGGCCAGAGAGAAACAGGCAGTGGCAAATGTGTGTGTTTGTGTGCTTGTGTGTGTGTGCTCGCGCTCCTGTGTCCGTGCCAGGGAGGGTTGGCGTGTGATAGAAAAAGGCTAAGGTCGGTAGAAGAAATCTGTAGACACCCAAGTGTGGAGGCTGGAGATGCTTTCCGGACTCGAGTCTCCTTTGCTGGGGTGCCTCCTGGCACGACAGCCAGCCTGAGCGGGGCAGGGTGGAAGAAGGGGCGTCTGCAGCCAGGGCGTCCTAACCATCCCCAGTACGCGGCCCCGGGGAAATCGAGGAGATGCCGGGGGCACCCCAAGAAAACTCCAGTTTTCCTTCGGAGCAAGGGGCTGGGGGCCCCCAGTATCCGTCCCGGGGCCGGGGCGCTGGGCGTCGGGGCCGGGCGGGGAGCAGTCGGAGCGGGCGGCTGCTCTGAGGCGCCTTTGACTTTCGGCCGGAGGCTCCGGCCCCGGCGCAGCGCGGTTATTTACAGTGAGCTCCCAAACCAAACACAATAGTATAATTTAACCTTTCCGAGCACTCGTAAATTTTTACTACGGGGAGACACGGCGAGGCAAATGAATATGGCTTTCCTTCCTGACTTCCTACCAGCCCCGTGGCTCTCGCAACAATAACTCCTTATGAAATATCATAAATATATATTTAAATACAGTACAGCGAGAATGCGATTTTGCTTTTTTATGGCTTCAATTATTGTATAATTTTATGTGGAGGTCTCGGCTCCCCAGGTTTTCGCAGGGAGCTCTGCCTCACTGATGGCGTGATTAATTATGATATAAAATAGTCCGCTTAAAAAGGGGGTAGTCAGACCCAACCTGATCTTTTAATCTCCGTTGGCCACAATTAAAACAAACTTTATCGTAGAACTCAAATATCCCTTTGCATAAAAACATATGGCTTTGCTATAAAAATTATGACTGGAAAACACTGGCCCATTAATAGCCTGCGGAGTGATTTATACTTTATTGTTCTGCTGGCCCGGCACGTGACGCGGCCAGCCAATGGCGTGACAGGCAGCCTTCAACTTATTAGGTGACTGTACTTATCCGTAGGACCAAGTTGTTACATGAAATCTGCAGTTTCATAATTTCCGCAGGTCCGGCGTCGGGGCGGCGGCGTCGTCGGCGTCGCGTGGCCATGTCGACTTCGGGGACCCTGAGCAATTACTACGTGGACTCGTTCCTGCTTCACGAGAGCGAAGAGCTGGTGCCGTCCCGCTACGGCCCCGGCGCCCTGGCGCAGCCCGCCAGGCAGCCGGCGTTGGGGGAGCACCCGGACTTCAGCCCGTGCAGCTTCCAGTCGAAGGCGTCGGTCTTCGGCACTTCCTGGAACCCGGTGCACCCGCCGAGTGCCAACAATGTGCCCGCCGTCTACCACCCCTATGTGCACCACCAGGCGCCCGTAGCGGCGGCCCCTGACGGCAGGTACATGCGTTCCTGGCTGGAGCCCATGCCAGGCTCTCTGTCCTTCCCGGGTTTACCTTCCAGCAGGCATTACGGCATTAAACCCGAACCGCTCTCGGCCAGAAGGGGTGACTGTACCACGTTTGACACTCACACTTTGTCTCTGTCTGACTATGCTTGTGGTTCTCCTCCAGTTGATAGGGATAAGCAGCCCAGCGAAGGTGCGTTCTCAGAAAACAATGGAGACAGTGAGGCCGGCGGGGACAAACCACCCATTGATCCGAGTAAGTGTCAGAGCGGACGCCCTTCTCGCCCTGCACCGCCGCTGTCACTTTGGCCACCCCCTGGCTGCCCGCCTCCTGCCTGGACCTGCCTGCTGCCAGAACTGAGAGCTGCTCTTGCTTGGGAAGGGCCTCTCTCTTCTTGCTCTCTGTTTCTCCATCCTTCTATCCTTTCTTTGCCCTTTTTCCCCTCTTCTATCCTATTCTCTCCCTTCCTCTCCTTTCTCCTTCCCTCTTCTTCCCTCTTCTCTCTTTCTCTATCCCTCTCTGTCTCTCTTTCTCTTTCGTTCTCTCTGTCTCTGTGTGCCTCTTTTCCCCCTTCTACCTGTCCAGACATCCCCTCATCCCCACCCCCACTAGGAGGCAGAAGTCAGGACTTGCTAGCGTAAATTGAACGGATGAAACACTCCCTTTCCTCTCCGCCCCCTTCCCCAAATCCAGAACTGAGCTGGAAGGGGGGTGGTGCTGGAGGGCGTGGGGAGGGGGGAGGCAAAGGGAGGAGAGAGGTAGGGTGGAGTATGGGACTGGGGGGGGGGGGTCTCACAACTGAAACCAGGACATTCCCACCCCCACCCCCACCCCCCAATCCCTGCTTAGGGCTTTCTGGTGTGCCTCCTGGACTCTAGGGACAAAGTTACTTTGGGCCAGTTCTTCGAAAGCATGGGATGCTAATATATTCTTTTGTGAGACGTGCATGGCCACTAGCCACAACTCCAGCAGCAGCGGGAGTTATAACAGTCTGAGCTGGGCCGGGGGAGAGAAAAGACCATGCTTGACCTAAACTCATTTCCTTCAGCTGACTGCTATATAAACTCTCTAGAACGCAGCACACTGAATCTCAAGCGGCAGCAGCCTCAAATATCATGCTATGTAAATAAGCTTCATAAGCAATCCGGGCTTAATTCAGCCAGCTGGAGAGACGTGGTCTTGTGTCGTGTAATCTTCCAGGGAAAGCACACAGGAAGGTCAAAATGAAGAGGGGGAGGGAAGGATGGAGGAAGGGAGGGAGGGAAAGAGGGAGAGAGAGAGAGAGAGAGAGAGAGAGAGAGAGAGAGAGAGAGAGAGAGAGAGAGAGAGAGAGAGAGAGAGAGAGAGAGAGAGAGAGAGAGAGAGAGAGAGAGAGA
>CM053581.1:572703876-572741870 GCA_028627135.1 Pseudochirops cupreus
GGTGTATTTTAAAGTTATATTCTGTAATCAATCTAAAAAGGCCAGGGAGAGAGGAGGCGGAGGGCTTGGCTTGGCTATGTTTAAATTATATGTGTGACCCTCCATGTATTCATCTGTATTTTGATCCCATTGTGTCTGACCCCAACACACACACACACACACACACACACACACACACACACTCCCTGTCTTGGGAGATAAGAAAGGAACGTCCTAACCTTCGATCTCCTTGGATTTTTCCCAAAGGCTCCCCTAAACTGGGTGAGGCTGGGTGGGCATTGCTGCTGCTCTTGCTGATTCTTATCTTATAATCTTCAGTGGGGGGAAAATCTCTCACGTTCTCTTATCTTCTCCCACTCCCCTCCACCCCAACCCAGACAACCCAGCTGCGAACTGGCTACATGCTAGATCCACCCGAAAAAAGCGCTGTCCCTACACCAAACACCAGACACTGGAACTGGAGAAGGAATTCTTGTTCAATATGTATCTCACCAGGGACCGCAGATACGAAGTGGCAAGACTTCTCAACCTCACTGAAAGACAAGTCAAAATATGGTTTCAAAATAGGAGGATGAAAATGAAGAAAATCAACAAAGACCGCGCAAAGGACGAATGATGTGACCCAGGCTTCTAGGAAGGCTGGGGGAAGATCTTCCCCTGCTCCATTCCTCCTTCTTCTCTCCCTCCCCCCAACCTCTGTGATCCTCAAATAATACGACTGTATCCAGGCCTCATTCCCTCCCCTTCCCTTCTTCCCCTCTTTCCCGCTCCTTATCATTCATAATGGTGTACCTTGTCACGGTAGCACGGGGGCCTTGCCCAGCCTGTGGTGGAGGTACTGTAAGCTTTTTCATTTTCTATCCTAGGACAAAAAAAGGGGGCATTAGTGCTGTATGGCTGTGTGTGTTGGCTTGTATTAAAAAAAAAAAGAAAAGAAAAGAAAAGAAGAAATCTACCTGTTCCTTACTTATGGAAAAAAAATAACTACCTTTTTCCTAATGCACAACTCTCTGGACAGACTGTAGAGTGTCATGTGTGTAGATCTTTGACTTGCTCTGTGCGCAGCGGAGAGAGCTGCAGTAATACTTGAACATGTGTTTGTTTGTGGTTACTCATTGTTCGTGAATCCACTTTTGTGCTCGGGTGCCGGCCCTACCGGTTGTCATCGTGGACGCTAGGAATCTCATTCGAACTCAGGTTGTTGAGGAGAAATGTGGCAAAGGGTATAGCTCTGTAGTGTAATAAGTTTTTTCTTCTGTATAACTAGACAGTTAACCTTTGTAATATAAATAGAGAGAGTATATAAAGAAATATCATCCCAGTCAAAGAAAAAAAGAAAAGGAAAAAAAAAGTTAAAACAGAAGCTTGTTGGGTTGGGAGAGATCCGTGGACTCCATTTCCTCCCCCCAGCGTCTTTCCAATCGGGACGTGTAAGTCTGTACAGTTGATCTCTAGTACTGTCTTGTCAGTTGTATATAATCTATATATTAAAGGAAAAAAAAGTAAATACTCAGACGAGCTTGAATCTTGTTTTTGCACCAGTGAAGCCGTTTTCAGACTTTGGAGTTATTTGTCCACGTGAAGAAGGTAACTAACTACCTATAGTTTACGTTTTAATTTTAATGAGGGGGGAACGAATGCTTATGGTAATGGAGTTAATTTTATTGATAATAAATTATGCGCTATGAAACCTGCCATTGGGCTAGCGTAGATTTGTATCACTTGAAATTTGGGGACTTCTGTTGAGGCAGAACACTAAATACACTGTATATTTTGCAAGAGTTACCTCATGGCCTACTGACCAAACTGTTGTGTTGAGATGATATTTAACTTTTTGCCAAATAAAAATATATTGATTCTTTTCTATTCTGCGGGTCCACTGTTTGAACGTCCTTCTTCAAGCCGCCATTGCCTGGTTGTTTCCTTCCCAGCCAAGTCCTGGAAGGGCGGCTGGTCCAGGGAGCCCAAGGGACTGCGGAAAGGGCAGGGACCGAGCCCAAACTTGGGCTTCCTTTTGCTCTCTCCTCCATCTGGCCAAGCCGCTAGTGGCCGTTTTCTTTCTTCTTTTTTCCTTCTCTCCTCAGACCGAGATACTAACTTCCAGACTAAGCTCTAGACGCCGGCCCCCTGGCCGGGAGGGGATGGGAGAGAGGAAGGTTTATTAGCTGGGGAAAGCAGAGAGCTTCCATTAGTGTTGGCTCCAGGCTTGTTCCCAATCTGGACCCGTGAATCCTTAGACTTGGTTAGGGGGAGCCACAAAGGAAAGTGGGTGGGTGAGACGGGGTGACAAATGAATCCGGCTAAGCAGCAGAAGAAAGCAGAAGATACATCTAGGTGTAGAAAGGACTAGATGCGGGACCAGAGACTATAAGTGAAAGTAGTTCCCCACACCCTGTTTGCGCCTAATCGCGGGTGGCGAAGAATGACCCGGCAAGTCGGGATACTGCCAGATTTTTCTCCTTGATTCATTTGCCACAAGTCTCTGAAAAGTGGGGAGAGAATTCCACCCCCCCCACCTCCTCTTTCTCCTCCCCAAAGTGGCAGACTTCCCCAAGACTTAGGAATCTTTCTTCCTCCTTCCTCCTTTCTTTTTCTTTTTTCTTTACTCCTTCATCTCTCTTTCTGTATGTTTTCTTCTCCGTTTCTCTTTTTGTTTTTAACTCGAAAGAGAAAATGTCTTTCCTAAAGGATAGGGCTCTTTTGGAGAGATAAATATTTTAATAAAAAAATAAAATTTAATCAGTGACCTGGGGGAAAGAAAGGGAGAGAGGAAGGAAGGAAGGAAGGAAGGCAGGAAGGAAGGAAGAGAGAGAGAGAGAGAGAGAGAGAGAGAGAGAGAGAGAGAGAGAGAAATAGAGAGAGAGAGGGAGAAGGAAAGAAAGAAAAGTATGAAAGAGCAAAAAAGGTAAAAGGACTTTTCATGGGGCAAAAACGATATTTTGTTGTGAGAGAGAAAGGGGGTGGTCCTTTTTCAGGACATGGAAGGACTCCAGAGAACAACTAAAGAGAGAATGTTAGACGGCGGCTCTAAAGTGTAGTTTCTGCCTGAGCTGACATTTTAGGTCTCAGAGAAAGCCTTCTTCCTTCTCCCTTGCACCCGCCCCCCAACCCCCACCCCAGCTGCCTTTCTCAGGCAGGGCATGGGCAGCAGAGATGCCGACGAACCACTCCGGGCCTTGCCTTCTAGGGGGGCCCAAAAGAGAGAATACTCGGAGTGGCAAGTCTTGGCAGAAGAATCTGTAAGGAAAACGCAGAACCATGGAGCGTCATAAAAGAAAATGACGGCTGTTAGCGTTTATGGGGTGTAAAGAGCTTCAGGGGGAGAGGACAAAACTTAGGGAGCCGCTGCCGCCGCCGCGATTCGGCCAGGGAGGCCCTACAGAGGTGCAAGGGGTCCTGGAACGCTTGATCGACCCCTCCCCACCGCCCCCCTTTTTAAAAGTCACCCTCTGGAAAACTGAGTATGTTGTTATAATTAGTAAAAGGAGAAATAGTTCTGCTGGTCAAAAGAAGAGAGAGAGAGAGAGACAAGAGAAAGGGCGGGAGAGGAAGGGAGGGAGAGAGGGACCTTAATTGGTCCATGTTGGGACATCCTCTGTTGCTGCAGACTGAAGAAACTTCAAAGAATGGGCATTAAGGGTGTGTAATAAAGGACGGCTCTGCAAACTGTCTGGAATTCGGCCCTTAATGAGTTTACAACTGTCCAGCCACAATTAAGATTTTTCTACAAAAGCTTTTTTTCATTTATTTTGTCTGGTCGCCGAAGATAAGGGGGGGGTGGTGAGGAAACAGCCCCCTTTTATGGGGACTGGTTGCTGCCCCTTGGGCGGCGTGGGCTCCGGTTTGGACATTTATCTTTCATGTTTTCTAAGCAACGGAGTAGGCTTCCTATAATTGGGACCCTGCAGCGGGCTGGAAGTGGAGCCGGCGTCCCTGGCTCCAAGGCCAGCTGGTTAAGGGGCCAGCTGCAGGCCCGGATCCTAAGCATGCCAGAGAACTGCAGTGGCGTACAGTGGCCAGCAGATGGCAATGTGGTTCCACGGAAGCACCCGTACTGCCGCCATGATGCCCTCGATCCCGACCCTGGGCAGCTTCTAAAATGTCGACTTTATGGGAGCATTTCTGGATTCGAAGCCACTGATTTGAGTTTAACAACGGTCAGATATTTCCGGTCCTGCTCATGTTTTGACTGATGCCTTGGTGGGAGGGTTAGAAAAAAAAGGCGATAAATTGGTCTATGGACAAGGCAGATCTTGTACTGAATCCTGGAAAAGGTTGGAGTTTGCAGGATGCGGATTTTTAAAGACGCTTTTGGTGGACACTTTAGGAACGCCCCTCTGACCCGGGCATTTGCCACACCGACGGGGCACCCCACCGTTGCACGTGACAAAGGCTCCACGAAAGGGGTTCAGCCTTTCCAGGAAGGGCATTCTCAGCCAGAATAACTTGCCCAGCCTGAGTCTCACCCCAGCAGGCCAGCTGAAGCAACCAGGGGGGCCCGAAGCTCGCCCTCGAGAAGCCCGGCACCCATTCACCCATAACAACACCAACAGCAACAACAAAACCAAAACCAAAATCCAATCTAGTTGGCTCAGAGGACCTTGGGAGTTGATTAAGTGATTTGGAAGAAAGCATAGAAATAAATTGGGCCGTGACGCACTTGAGTAGAAAATGAGTTCTAGGAATTTCGGATTTTCCTTCTAAATACAGCCTTTTGCAGGAAGCTAAAGACCCTACTGTCGTCCCCCTCCCCCACGCCAAATTGTCCATTTAATTGATCGCACAACGACAATTTGTAATATTCTGAACAATATAGACTTACTATTTTTAAACTGATGTTTCTTTCTCAGCTCCAAAAGCAGAGCCACGATTATTTTTACCTTCGATTCTCCGCCTCCTCTTTATCTTTCTTTTTCTTTTCTTCCTTCTCCTTCTCTCCTTTCACCTCTTTTTGGTAAGAAAAAGAAAGAGACGGCCACAAGAATTCTGTAGTGGTTTTTTTTTTTTCCTGGTTAGAAGCGGGGAAAGAGTAAATGAATTACAGCGACTGAGGTGGGAGCGGGGTTCACACCCCAGGAAAGGAAAAAAAAGGAAAGACTCAAACAAGCCCTCTCCTCCAGAAGCACCAGTACATCACTGCACGTGGAGAGTGGGGAACCCGGGAGCTGGGTTTGGTTCCAAGTGGAAAAAGCAAAAGCAAACTGAGAAAACCACTAACCCACCCGGGAGCTCTGGGAATTCGGCACACGTTGTATTTATTGGGACTATTATAGTCTCTGCCAAGCCCACAAAATGTTTATGACCCAGATCTCCGCGACAAACTCGTTGTAAAATTGAGAATGGGATTTTGGCTCACAGTCGACCTTTTCCTTTCTTTTATTCTGTATGTTTGTGGTATCTATGGCTGTACCTATCTGCGGACACACTCACACACACACAGATTATATATGTATATATATATATACATATATATATAGTGCGTATACACATGTGTGTATAACGGTATCTATATTTATCTACATATACACGGGTGTGTACAAACACAATATGCATGTGTATTTACCCAAGATGGTACATATAAACTCACATATATCCATATAAAATATTTATAGTAAGACAATTCCATAAATTGGCATTTCGACCTAGACAGATACGTGTTTGTTAGTGTAATATATTCCGATTATATGGATAACGATTTCAGTATAAATATTTGATGTGCGTAAAACATGAATATGTGCACATACATATACACACATAAATAAATATCTTGTAGATGTGTATACGTACAGATAAATAGTTATATGTTCATACATAGGAGCCCACATATGTCGATTGCTAGGCTCAGTCTAAAGGCCAGCGAGTTGGTCTAGGTTGTACAAGCCGGGAATTTGACTAACCAACCGCTGGGCAAAATCCTCTGGAGAGAGTGGCCTGTCTTACAGGAGCGGGCTGTGTCAGCAGAGTTTCAAGCCCCGAGTCCACTGCCCACATATGCCCTGGATTGGCCGGCGGGTCTCGGAGAGCCAGTGCTTCGGGGACCCCCAAATTACACAGCCAGTCTCGAGAGCACAGGCCGTGGCCAGCGGTGGTGGCAAACGATCCTTCTTTCCTTTGCCACTCCGGCGGCGGCCGAGCCTGAGCCACCTCTCACTGTAGTTCCTTGCTAATTTTCACGCGTCTATAACGAGTTTCTCACCGAACCCTGCCAACCCTGAGATGTCCTGGATTACAAATAACAAATATTGTCTTTGCTTAGGGCAAAGAATGAGTAGAAAGTGGCAACAAGCGCTGTGGAGAAGGGCATTAAGAAATGTTCGTGGAGACAGAGCTGGCAAAGAGAATGGGGGTGTGGGGTGAAAGCTTAGCATGAGGTAGTTGTTTGCATTAATATATAAAAGGATACTTTTATCGATTACTATATTTCTAGCTCTAACTATACAGACACACATCTAGGGAGAGAGAGCTAGGAGCTATAAACTAATGGGTTTTTTTCTCTCCAAGTGAAATAGATTCGCATCATTCTCTAAACCCAGATGTGTGATTAGATCTATCTTGTCGGTCCAATTCGATCAGTTGGCTTTGTATAAATGCATGGGGAGGGGTGTGTGGATATAGATACATATGAGCACCTGTATGCCGATTTATCCAAAGCAATAAGAATAAAAACCTTATTATTGTTATTTCTGTAGCTACTCTATTGCAAAGGGGCGCCGGTTGAGGCCAAATCTCGGCAGACTTAGACAGAATTTTTGCCTTGGAACAAGATACGACCAGACCCAGGAAAGAACATTTCAAACGCAGAGAGAGAGAAAAGGGATATATATATATATACATACATATATATATGTGTATATATATATGTATATGTATATGTATGTATATATATGTATACGTGTGTACGTGTGTATATGTATATATGCATATATATACTAACACATACACATACACGCATATATGTATACACACATTTATTGGCCCTCCCTGCCTCTCCCCAGTTCGCGGACGTGACTGCAGACCGATTCCCGGGAAGCTACTTTCCGAGATTTGGGGACAGCAGCCAAGGAGCAGGGGCCCGACCCAGGCAACGCACGGGGAAGGGGTTTGCAAACAGCAGTTCCCGATACCCCAGTCGTGAGGTGCTGAAATTCGTTCTATTCCTCCCCCAGGCCTCCGCCAAGCGGCCCTCCGTAAAGAGCACGGTCTGTTTTAAATGTCCTCTCTGCAAACCCAGTCGCCTATCCTCTGGGCCTGAGTCTAGACAGGGGCTGGGCTGCCCGCGTCTTGGTCTGTTGTCACCAGAGGAACAATTTATTGGTCTAAAGCAGTATAATTCAGTCGCTTTGATCTCCTGAGTCGTCTTCTTGTTGGCTTCGCTTTTGGTTAACATCCTTAGGCCTCTATTTCCTTCTAGAAAGTGATGCTATTTAGGATATTTGGGCTTTTTCTCTCCCCTCCCCCCATTCGATATTCCCTCTCTTACTTAGTATAGGACTGGCTTCCTGAGACGCCATAAACAGGCATCTCCGGATATTGGACCCACCAGTTCCGAGTAATTACTAAGAGAGAGTGCCCAGACAACGGTTCTAGGGCCAGTTCTGGGTCAAGTCACTTTCTAGCCCACCTCCCCTTTGGGCCCAGTGTCCAAACGGTCCAGGACCCTCCCTTAGCAAAGTTCAGTGACATTCTCTTAATTCTTGAATCCTGAGGCTGGTGGACCCTGTCATCCTTACGGAGCCCCATTCTACCGAGTGCCTTTTGTGTATTTTTTTTTTCAGTGCGTCAACACCCATCGAGGGTGCAGCCAAACACACCGGTCAGGAACCATCTAAAGTGGTGAGCAGCGCTTTGTACCCAAGGAACCAAACTCTCATTTGCAGGAGAATTTCCGGAGTAATCTATTGTGCTCCTTCCAGTTTATGATGTGCAATACAGGCGGGCAGTAAAAGCTGTCCTGACCCAGGCCCTCTGTCTGAGAGCCGCAGCAAAGTCATTTTACGATCCGTTTAGAGGAAGGGCTCGCCCCGACATCCTCAATGGAGAGGCATTTCCATTGTTGGAAGGCAGGCTGTGCTGGGGGGCGGGGGGGGGCGGGCGGTTAAAGTTGCTTTCTTGGTTTGCTTCTGGTGTGTGTGGGGGGGAATAAGGTGGCCTGCAGTGGAGCATGGGAAAGGTAAGTGTGTATGCGCTAGTGTGCGTGTGTGACTGTTTAGGGGGCTTGGGGAAAACAATGTAGCGGGCAACTGAGAAAGGGGGAAACAAGGCTCGGGATATTAGGAGTCCAATTCTCTACTTCCTTGTTTAAACTACTTCTCCAAAGAGAAAAAACTATGAAGTTCCTGAGAAGGGTACAAAAATGGCCATCACTTCAGCTCCAGTTTCTGTTTTCTAGACCTAGCCTCTTGCCACAGTACATGACCGTATGTACGCAATACAGAACCACTCCAGGGTCAGTGGGCTTAATTGGCTGAAGGGATCCTTCTTCAACTCAATTCACTTTTCCGATTTGTCCTCGAAGCTACTGTGCCTGAGGCCAATGGCCTAATTCTTTGGGGGGGAACGTGAAAGGAGATATGGTTGGTGTTGGCTCCCCAGTCCCAGTTGCAGGGTGCTGGTCACAGAACAAAGGAACCTCAAAACTGGTCTCAGAGAGACCCTGAATTCTCCAGCTGGGCCAGCAGGTTAAACTGGAGTGGAAAGAGAGTGGGTGGACACAAAGATAACCTTCCTCTTCTAGAGAGGCAACTTTTGGAAGAAGGTGGACCCAATGACCAAGAAGTGAGTGGGGGTGCAAACTGGAGGGACAAGGGAAACCAGGGTTTAGTAAATCCGTTTTGCAAATTAGTCATTAATATAGGGATATTAAATTTCTTCCTTTGGGCTGGAAAATTAATGAAACAATTGCACAGCCAGAGATTCCCTAAAACTTTCACTTCATTTGAGACACATGGGTCCAGTTTAATGTGGTGACTTGTTTTATTTCAAAATTTACTTTTAACTGCATCTGGAAAAGACTGTGTCTCCTCTGCAAGCCCAAATAGGACACCCTGCCTGTAACGGGTCATTTTGGAGAGTAAAATAAGAATAAAGCCACAGACAGCAGTCCTGCTCAGGGCCACAGCCCCAAGGCACCCAGGCCATCGCCTTGCCCATACAATCCTAGCCCTGTAAGGGTTCGGGGAGGGGCAAGGGTGGGAAGGAAGCCCGTAGAGTTAGGTAGGGGAAACCGTGAGGAGAGGAGACAGTCGACCGTCTGGGAGCAGAAGGGAAGGGTGGCGGTAGTAGGGGGTGGGAAAGGGTTGGATACTATCTCGGCTTCGGTAAGGGAGAAGTTCGCTGCCTGTGGTCGTCCTTAGCGGAGGTGCAAGTGTCCAGGGAGCCCAGATCCCGAGGGCGCTCGGGCACTCCGGCCTCCCGGGGCCGCACCCTTGGCAGGGCACAGGGGGCACCGCGCACGGAGCGCACACACGCTCCCTCCCCCGTTTGAGCCTCTTCCCCTGCCATGCTAGGAGGGAGGCTGGAGTCACCCTGAGCTCTACCACCTGTGATGGAGGAGGAGATTGGAGGAGGCCGTCATATGACCGGTCACGTGCTGGAGGCAAGCTCCGTCCAAAAGAAAATGGGGTTTGGTGTAAATCTGGGGGTGTAATGTTACCATATATCACGCTACCTCGTAAAACCGACACGGGAGCCTGCCGGACAACAAATCACAGGTCAAAATTATGAGTTCTTCGTATTATGTGAATGCGCTTTTTAGCAAATATACGGCGGGGGCTTCTCTGTTCCAAAATGCAGAGCCGACTTCTTGCTCCTTTGCCACCAACTCTCAGAGAAGCGGCTACGGACCGGGAGCGGGAGCCTTCGCTTCCTCCGTGCCCGGAGTGTACAATGTGAACAGTGCCATTTATCCGGGCCCCTTCTCGTCCGGATACGGCCTGGGTTCAGACGCCTACAACCTGCACTGCTCGTCCTTTGATCAGAATATCCCCGTCCTCTGCAATGACCTAACCAAAGGCAGCTGTGAGAAAGCCGAGGCGAGCGCCCTGCACAGCCAGGCAGAGACCAATTTCCGGATATACCCTTGGATGAGGTCTTCAGGTAGGGGCAGCGGACACGAGTCGAAGATAAGAGAGGAGAGGAGACGACAGAGGAGACAGGGGAGGGAGGGAGGAGAGAACTGAATTGGGCAAGGAAGGAGTCAGGAGAGGAGAGGAGAGGAGGGGAGAGGAGAGGAGGACAGAAGAGGGGAGAGGAGGGAAGAGAAGACAACAGAAGAGGAGAGGGGAACAGGGCAGGGCAGAAAAGGAGAGGAAAGGGCTGGATATGACAGAGGAGACAGGACAGAAGAAGAGGAGGGGAGGACAGGAGCAGACAGGGCGGTAAAGGGGACAGGACAAACAAGAGAGAAGCAGGAAGGGGGAGATAAGAGGGCAGGGCCGGGTCGGAGAGCAGAGGCCAGGCAGGCAAACGGGGAGCCAAAGTGACTCCTGTCAGAGCCAGCCTCCATGGTTTTAATTATAGCAGAGGCGCCATTGCGTAGAGAGCCCGTAGCATTGTATGTAAATGAGTATCATAAAACTTTTTATTGCCCAATTAATGGGTTCTATCCTCGTAAATTTATTTAACTCCGTTTGCTTTGGAATTTTTAACATTAAGTGTATTCGTTCGCCATTTTCTCTCCTTTCCTCTTTTTGCTTCCCCCTCTCTTTCTCTTTTTCTTTTTCTTCCTTCATGGAGAGAGAAGAGAACTCCTGAGCCACCCTCACCCCTCCCCCGCCCACACCACCTGGAGCCGGGACAGATTTGGGGGTAAAGGTTGCAGGAGGATTAGGGAGAGAGGAAGACGAAGGGGGACAGGAGGGAGCTGCTGAGGGGACAATAAGGCGTGGGGTCCAAGTCGAGCTGGATTGGGGAGAGCTGCCCAGGGAAGCTGCTTTGGTAGCTGGGCATGTTTGTGGGTACGGGAGGGAACGGAGAAGGGATCCAAAGACATCTGTAACCGTCACATATTCTATTGGCTCTGGGTGACTGCTGGGCCCCTTTTCGACTGGAAAAGGAGATATGCTCCCCTAACTTGCTCCCAGTCTATATTGCTAACTTCCCTTTGTCAGAGCAGGCATTGTGGAAACTTAGCCGGCTGGAAAGAAAAAGCCTTCTAAAGTTTGGACGGGACTTGATGTCCCCCCCTCCCCACTCCTATGAAGATCTGTTTTTTAAAAATCTTTTTTCTTCCCATCAGTAGTTCCCCCCTCCAAAAAACAACAACACAACTTCATAGGCAAGTAGGGGCAGCAGTAGCCGGAGAACTGGTCGGGGCTGGGGGGGGGGGGAGGGGAGGGAGGTTGAGCGGCCCGGCGGGAGAGGAGAGAGAAAGAGGGGGTGGGGGTTAAAGGGTCCGGGCGCCTGGGGGAAATAAGGAACTTGTCCTCTTGGTCCCTGACTAATCCTCCTCTGGCGGTTTCTCTCCACGCCTGACGTTGCTTACAGGTCCGGATCGCAAGAGGGGCCGGCAGACCTATACCCGCTATCAGACCCTGGAGCTAGAGAAGGAGTTTCATTTCAACCGCTATCTGACCCGGCGGCGGCGCATCGAGATCGCCCACGCCTTGTGCCTCACCGAGAGGCAGATCAAAATCTGGTTCCAGAACCGGAGGATGAAGTGGAAGAAGGAGCACAAGGACGAGGGATCTGCCGCCCCGGCCGCCACCGAGAGCGCCTCGACCACCCCCTCGGCAGGGAAAGTGGAGGAGGAGGAAGAGGAGGAAGAGGAGGAAGAGGAGGAGGAAGAATGAGGCTGGAGCTGAAAGGAGGAAGCCCGAGCCTCTCAGTCTGAGCTGTGGAGTCTGATGGATGCACGTGACAGTCGGAAAAGCGTCTTTAAAAGACTTACCCGTTTTATTTAAAAAAAGAAAAAGAAAAACCCCTCTCCCCCCATCTAATTCCTCTTCCCCCCCACCCCAACCTTCCACCCTCCTAGCTCAGCTCCCAAGACTGGCTGTGCTGAGGTACTCCAGGAAGGCCGAGGTGTCCAGTCTGTGTCTTCTCCCCTCCCCCTTCCACTTCTTTCTCCTTCCCGGGTCCCTTGGAGTCTCCTAGCTGTGTTCCTCTACCCTGAACCCGCATAGGCACGGGTACCCCCCTGCCAAGTCGGTGCCCTCGGCCCCGTGGCTGCTATCCCTACCCCTGGCCGAGGGAGCCCGACGGGCACACAGCGCTGGCGCTCAGAGAAACTACCTAACAGAGCCCTTGGGCTCGGTCACCCCCTGATGAAGAGGGCAAGGGCGTCCAGACGCCCACCAAACTACCTAATTATGCCAACCCAGAGCTCTGGGGCTTCCGTTTCACAATTCAGAATTGTCTCTTTCATTTTCCTTCCTGAAAGAGCAATAAGAGCAAAGGTGGGGAAGGGGGAGACGTTCTGACAACACACAAATACACAAAACACACATACACACACACCTAGACAACCACTACACTCCAGCAATGAGCTGTACTACCTATCTGATTTCCAAACTACCTATTTTTTTGCTTCACCTACCTAGCTCCTTCATTAAGACTGTACTTTAGGAATCCGAGAAGGATTAGATGTTAAAGATGACTGACCAAAAAAAAAAAAAAAAGAAAGAAAGAAAGAAAGAAGAAAGAAAAAAAAGAAAAGAAAAAAGGGGAAAAAAGAAAAGCATAATATTTTCTCAAAAGGCTTTTAGTCCACTTGACTGTGGAGGAGCGCTTCTTTGTAGCTTGGGCAGAGAATTGGGGACCAGGGCTCCCTGGCTTCTATTTAAATTGAAAATAATAATAATAATAATAATATATTTATTCCAAAGTGATTCTAAGTGAAATCATATGCTGCAAACTCGCTTTCCTCTCCTTGCCTGACCATTCCGAGTTCAGAAGAAAATGCCTCCGCTTTTGGGGAGGGGGCAAGGAGGACACCCTCTTTCCCTCGGCTGGCACCCCCATTAGGCTTCTGCTTGGCCAGCCTTCCACGGGCTGCAACATCCTCTGAACCAAGTTTGTGGCGAAAGTGATCATTCCCCCTCCCCCATACTTATATACATACACCTTATCCTTCCCCTTCTCACCTCTGCAACCCACCCCGTGCCCTGCCCCTTAACTAGTGTTTAATATTGCCACGCTACTTCTGCTACGAAAACATCCTGTACGTTTGAATGAGTTTGGGGGGCCATTCATATTGTCTTGAAGTTGCTTTGTAATACCTTGTCCTGACTCGGGAAGACTCATTCATTGGGATACCTTTGTAGTGTGGTGTTTTGTTGCTAACTCCTGTATCGAGGCAAGCGGGCAGGGTGCCTATAACACCCTGTTGAAGCTGCCCAGTCTTGGCCCCTGCCTCTGTCCTTGCCCCTGTCTCTGGTGTTCTCTAGTGTTCCCGTCAACATTGGCGCTGCAGTCTATGTAGGTCTTCAAAGTCCCAACCGTGTGTGTGAATCCCAAGGAGGTGACTGTTCCAGTCTCGAACCCTCCAAATGTGGTTTATGTTACATAGAAAAAAATAAAATATATGCTTGGTGACAATAAGCCAGGTTTCTTTATTCGCCGCCAGGCACCATAAAAAGCACTGGGAGAAATAAAGGAGTTGGGGGGAGTGTATAAAAGGGAGAATACAGCCTGAGCGATATTGGGCATGTGATATAAGGACACAAGTATGTGCTGTTTACACGTGTGTGTGGTCATGTTTGTGCACGGATATACGTAAACATGAACAAACACTTGCATCTGTCAACATTCTTCCTTTCGCTTATATAAGAGGACCCCCAAATCGGCACCTTTCTCACAGTGGGGTCCTGGGGGATGGTGAGGAAAGGAGATTCCCTCGCCAAGTTGGCTTTGCCTTATTTCCCAGAGATATTTCTCTCCTCAGCCCCATATTCTGTCCCAGCTCGGAAGCCTAGTCCAGCCGAGCTGAATCGACCTCCCTGAGTATCTGACTCCGTTTGAGGATTCAGACTGCCAACAGGACAAGAAAAGTGTGGGACTCAATGGCCGAGCTGCCTCTGGCAGGGCCTGATGCTGGTTGTCGTCTCCCATCTCGTCTAGTCCCGTTCCATCCCATTCCAGATCACCCCAGCCCATTCTAGGACATCTCGTCCCATCCTCGGGGCTGCTGCTGCAAAGGGTTCATGGGGAAGGAAAGTGTTCCCGGGAAAGCGAAATTCATTAAAACTCCCCTGCAGCTGGGTAAGAGAGGGGTAGAAGGAGGCTGAAGAAGGCCGAGAGGGAAAGGAGGGTGAGGAAGGGAGCTCAGGGCTGACCTAGGGGCTCAGAGCTCGACTCGGCTTGCCTCTGCCAAGCGGCCTTCACCGCGGCCTCCTCCTGGCTGGGAAAGCGTCTATTTCTCCTCAAATAAAGCAAGGGCAAAGTGGGTCTGCAAAAAGCAAGCCTAGCACTCTGAGGCTGCCTTTCTGGTAAGATGGCGCCTCCGTAAGACCTGCCTCTTCTCAGTGATGAGGAAAAGGCCATAAATCCGTTGTTGTTTATGAAAATTTACAACTTTGCAATACAACTTTATGAGTTGTTCGGGGTTTCCATTGGCCGCTGTCGGTCATGTGGATGGCAACCGTGAACATGAACTTTTTTATAATTTCCCTTGCGAGAATAGAGCTGCATTCTTTTGCTGAGCTCGGTCCTGCTTCGGAACTCAGGCTTTTCAGTCCCTATAGCGTTTGCTCTTTGGAAGGCAATGGGGAGCGGAGAAAGAGGGGATGCAGGGGCCGCCTGCAAGCCCCCGCCAGCCGGCAGGGCCCTCGCCCGGAGCCCGGATGGAAGGGAAGGTAGGGCACGCTGGATCCCAAGCTGCGGAGTGGGCGATTTTCAACTCGCAACCTGGCTAATTTCCTGCTTCTTCTGGCACCAAAAGGAGGGCGATTCGTCTCCCGGGCAGCAACCAAAGCGACAGTTGTCAGAGTGACTGGAGCTCCTTCCTGTAAGCCAGAATCTAAAGGTGAGACGCGTTCGCCACTAATAGAGGTAGCTTAGCAGCCCTCGAACTGACCCTGGCGGGAGGGATTTCGGAGAGGATGAATAGACAGATGTGGGTACAGACATTTACATCCACTTAGATATATACACATATCTGTGTATGATTGTAGATGTATAGGTATATTATATACTGTATATGTTATAGCAATACATAGATACATATATTAGTAATACTAGATTGGGCATCTGGTTGGCAAGTATATGGTTCCGAATCCAGGCACTACCAAGGCACCAAGTGCTGAAGGCTATGCCTTCAGCCACCCAAACTATTAGCGTTTGTCCCTGAGCAAGATTTTTCACAGAGATCCATGATTTGGGATTGAGGGTTTTTCTCCCATAGAGGTTTTTTTCCCCCTCCTGTGCTGGAGATGGGATTCAATTTAATTCGGATTCCCGCCTTCCCTCTCCTACCCCCTCCCCCAAACCAACGAAGGAACCAATTTCCGGCAAAAGAAGGGGAGAGAGAAGAAAAAGAAAAAAAAAAGGCCAGTTGTATATTTGGGTCCGAGTTGCCCCTTAATTTCGGGTGAATTCAGTTTGCCACGGTAAAAGAAATAAAAAAGCGAGACTTACAAATTGAGAGAGCGCTCTTTCAATTATCAGCTTCTCGTTTGGTACGGGTTTTCCAGGAGAGAGGTCTGCAATGGGAGAATAGAGGAAATGGATTTGTTGTTGGAATGGGGAGGGGAGTATCGGTTGAATAGGCTTACGTGTTAATTGGATGAAGTTTCGCTGGCGGTGATGACCGTCTTCTATGGTTCGGTTTCTACTGTGGCCAAGTATGGTGTGGGTGTCTTGGAGCAGGTACCGCAGCGTGGATGCTTGGGTCCACGGCTGTTGAGTGACTATGTGTACACATCTGTATGCATGTCTCTGGGTCTATGGACAGTCTGGGAGCTCACCACTCCTTTTTAATCATAAACGAATTTCTTTCAGTTTGGGACAGAGGACTTGTACCTGACTGTAAAGGGAAGAGATTATGTCAGAAAAGAATGGAACGTGACGATAATTCCTAGGAAAAGAGAGGCTGAGCGAGACCTGAGTAGGGCTGGAATGGACGTGGAACATATTGGGCACCATAACGCGTTTTTTCAGTGGTCCAGGGAGCCCTCGCTTGGGTTTGTGAGCTGCGGAGGGAAAAGGGAGAGGAAAAGCCCTTAGGCCGGCGGTGGTGCGGGGGACTGGGGCTCCAGGAATAGCTTGGTATTCATTACCGTCGTTCAGAAGGAGCCGCGCGCACTCCTAATGTTAACACCGACGTTGTTTGTGTTCTCTCGGCTGCTAAAGAATTGTGTTTACACGGTACTGCGGCGTCTGCTCCCCTGCAACTGCAGTGAGGGGGGTGCGATTATTTATGGTGACTCGCTTGGGGCTCAGTGCTGCCACGCTGTGGCCAAGATCAGTAGCGGCGAGCATCCGTGGCCAAGGGGAAGACGAGCCTTGGCGAGAGTGGCTTCTCACTTCCCCTTGGAGGAATTATTGGAGTGAGGGAATGGAGGGGAAGGGGGGACGGGCCTACTCAGAGAGGTGGTGGGCACCTGGTCACTTATGGATCACGTTCCATCCCCAGTTGGTTCTCTGCAGGCCTTTGGGTGGCCTGGACACCCCCACCCCCACTTCCAACTACACATTTCTGGAAACCGGTTGCATAGTCTGGAGAGGACTGATTTTGAATAGCATGGCTGCCTCCTCCCCCAAACTGAGGTCCCTCAGGCCCGTGGAATCCAAACAATGGTTCTGGGAGGGGGTGAGGATGGGTGACCAAGACCGTTTGGATTTTGGAGTCTGAGAGCTAGCTCCGGGGCTCGTGGGCGGCCCAGGGCCAGGTCTGAACCTGATAAGAGACAAATCTTGTGTCGGTGGCTGGAGAAATAGGGGTTTGCCTGGAGTGGTCGGGTCCAGCCGGCCCCCCGCACCTGTGTGATTAGCAACCTCTGACTTATTGATCCTATTGATGGGAAGGAGGCTGCGTGGCGTGGCCGTGGCCCTACCGGACTATGGACTTGCTGGACTTGACACTTTCATCGAGCAAGAATGAGGAGTAGCGGGCAGAGCGTGGGGTTCTTGGAGTCCCAGGCAGATCCTGGGGATACCTCCCTCCCCCCTTGAAGAGCATTTTCAAGGTAAGTGGGCTTCCCCCCCCCCCCCACTCCCCTTCTCTCTATTGCTTTGCGAGAGCTGAGAAGTAGCCGGGGGAGGTGTCTGGCCTCAGAGGGAGCCCTGGGGTCTGCCTCATGCTGTGGTCTAACTCCGCTTGGTTGTTGTGTGGGTCACACCAGTTTCCTGGTGTGCGTGTGTGTTGTTTTTGATCCATGAAAAACACTTAAAGCTGGATGGAGAAACAAATTGGTCGTCTGCCAAGCCATCGCACATCAGCCTTATAGAATACGCTGGGTTTCAATTTTGTTTTAGTTATGGTATTTAAAAAAAAAATTTTTTTTCCGGTTTAGTTACTACGGAAAAGGACGTAATGTTTTCCCCTGTTACCCTGAGAAATGAAAATTTTACTTTGTCTTGGGAAAACCATATCGAGAATTTAGGCCAAACCACGAAAACAATAACAACCCACCCCAAATCCCAACTCTCACCCTGAGGGGTTGGGGGTGCTATAGGAACCGAAAAGACAAGTATAAAATGGAAACATTTATACAGATAGCCAAGTCAGCACCAAGCCCCGGGGTTTTCACAAGATTCCAAATACCTTATTTAAAGCTTTCCCTAGAAACGCCCTAACTCAAACCAGGACTTTCTTTTGCGTAGTTTTAAAGCACAAATTCTTTTTCTCTCCCCTGTGTTTTCATCTGGCCTCCATTCTGAAATATGTGAGGGGAAATACCCCATTTTCGCGGCTGCATGCCAGCCCTTATTTATTTTTGTGAAACTTTCCAAGGAAAGGGTTCGTTCTGGAAATAGGCAAGAGGACTTTAGTTGCATCCCATAAAGAAATGAAGGTAGACGCACACAGTATATGTACATCTTAGGGATGTTTGTAAACATACATATGTACCCACCAGATCTTTCCAGATTAGGAAGGTGGAGAGAGAGAGAAAGAGAGAGAGAAAGAGAGAGAGAGAGAGAGAGAGAGAGAGAGAGAGAGAGAGAGAGAGAGAGAGAGAGAGAGAAATGGAGGGAGGATAGAAAGAGAGATTAACAAAGTTCCTGCTTGATCACTGAAGGTAATCGCTTCTCTCACCGATATCGCTGACACCACTAGGATATTGCTGAGAGTTGCGTACATTCGCTAAGGTTTTACAGATCTTATAAGCAGCCTCCGGAAATGCAGCAAAATGGTATAAATAGACTTTCTCCAGTCACCATAGAATTCAGGGTTTTGAAGCTAATTCAGGAGGCTTACAAACACAACCATAAAAATGCCACTGGGACCCTATTGCGTTTTTTTTTTAAGAGATAGATCCATCTGCTAGGAAGTCAAAGATCTAGAGGAAACACCTCTTGGAAAGTCATCCTGGATGTAGCCATTCATTAATTTACTGTCTGGGGAATGTAAGGGGATAGATATCCAGGAGTTTCAAGCAGCTTCCAGAATTTCTGGGGGCAACTATCATAACTCCATCCAGGACATGAGCTCCCTAGCTTTTGGCCTTGCCGAGCGCTGCCAGAGCGCAGATTTCGACCTTTAAAGATGTATCAGTTAATTCAAATGTTCAGAAAGCCACGGTTCGATCATTTAGTCCTCCGGATACCGAACAGGTCCGGAGCTGCCTGGCCTCTTTGGGAACTGGCCCTCGGCCTTGTTCAATTCAAAGGTGGAGTCTTTTAGAGAAGGTAAACACTCCTCTCCGGATTTCGATTTCAGTGTATAAACAGCAGCGATGAACTGAGGGAAAGGAAACGGGAATATTTTGAGGGCTCAGGAAGGCTGTGAAGGGTTAGGGAGAGGCCCTTGTTGGCTTTGGCGCCCCCAAACCTTTGCAGCTCGCCTCCTTTTTTTTTTTTTTAATTTTCCTTCTTTTCTCGGTAGGAAATGGCTGGATTCGGGTTTGTTCTTTCAGGAATTAGGCTAGGGGAGGAGAGTAGGGATTTCTGGGCCACTGTGGCCCAAATGTCTGGGACTTCAAAGGAGACGTCGGAAAGCCCCAGAGTCAGTAGTCGTAGGGGTGCTTAGTCTTTTTTTTTTGGATGGAATGAGGAGGCCTGCGGGAGGAGTCGAGTATCAGAGGGACCATTTAGGACAGTGGCCATGCCTGACGCTCTGGCCAAGGAGAGCTCGAATCTCCCTTTCTTCCCGTTTTGAGACTGGGCTCAACGGGCTGTCCGCAGGCCTCTTTTGGGGTCAATATGAGAGGAAGAGGTGGCTTCCTCTGCTTTCCAAGTTGCAGTGAGCAGATGAGAGGCGGGAGGCCTGCTTTGAGCTTTCCCCCTCCCCCAGAGCTTGCGGTGGGGCTCCAGCGCCCACGGGTGGGAGTTGAGGAAGAGGTATGGGTAGGGACCCCCTGACCTCGGCCTCCCCCTGGCGGAGCCTAACTCGGCAAATGTGTCCCTTTCTGCAGTTGCAGTGAGCAAGTGTTTGGTTGAGGGTCCTGTTTGGGTGGAAGGGGAAAATGAAAAGAGATATGGGGGTGTGTTTGTGTGTGTGATCCGCTGTTGTCACTGCCCCTCCTGCCTGAAGATTTGTCAGAGTTCCAATTTCTTGAGGGAGAGAGAGAGAGAGAGAGAGAGAGAGAGAGAGAGAGAGAGAGAGAGGAGAGGGGCCTGGGCCAGGCTGTCTTCCAAGGCCAGGAGCCTGGAGGGCCCTCAAACCCCCGGGGCCCCAAGACCGAGGAGGCCGAGGCCAGCCCCTCCCCAGCGGCCCTCGGCTGGCGTTCCGGGGAGAGAGGCGGGCGGGGAGGCTGGCTGTGCGTGCCCATTAATCTGCCGGGTGTGCGGGCTGGGGGTTGTTTGTAACTTTGCTGGCTCGGTCGCCGCGGGTCCCCGGGGAGCGGGCTCCACGGCTCGCTCCCATTGGCCGCCGCGCCGTCAGCTGGTGCTATTTGCTGCTGTCGCTTTTGGCGCTCGGCCATCCAGAAACAAACCAGTTCGATGACTACTAATAGTTATAGCCAGATGTACTAATACACAACAAATCACAGTCCTGCAGAGGGGAGCGCAAATGAGTTCCTATTTTGTGAATCCCACTTTCCCTGGGAGCCTGCCTAATGGACAGGACTCCTTCCTCGGACAAATCCCCCTCTATCCAGCTGGCTATGATGCTCTGAGGCATTTCCCCGCTTCTTATGGGGCATCGAGCCTCCAGGACAAGACATACACCTCACCTTGTTTCTACCAACAGTCCAACACGGTCATTGCTTGCAATCGAGCGTCCTATGAGTACGGCACCTCCTGTTTCTATTCAGAGAAGGACCTGAGTAGCGCCTCTCCCTCGGGCAGTGGCAAACAGAGGGGCCACGGGGAGTATCTGCACTTTCCTCCTGAGCAACAATATAAATCCGAAAGCAGCGTGCAGGGCAAAATCTTAAATGACGAAGGCAGCGACCGGAAGTACACGAGTCCCGTTTATCCCTGGATGCAGCGGATGAATTCCTGTGCTGGTAAGTCATTGGCATGCAATTCCCCCTCCAACCCCACCTCCACAAAAGAAAGAAAAGAAGGGAGGAAGGGAAAAGAGGGGGGGAGAGAGAGAGAGAGAGGAAAGCAAGAAATAATAGAAAGAGATAAAGGACAGGAAAAAAAGGAAGGAAAAGTTTTCTTTTAGGTTTAAAAAAAAGAAAGGGAAAAAAAGAATCCAATGTGGAAACTAGGTCACAGGAAGGCAAGGCTCCTTTCTCCATGTAATGTGACACCTTTGGGGAGTGGTAGGGGGCTGCCATTGCCAAGTTATTTGGGACCTATAACATGGACAACCTAAAAGGGAGAGGGAAGGAGGGAGGGAGGGAGAGAGAGGGAGAGAAAGAGAGAGAGAGAGAGAGAGAGAGAGAGAGAGAGAGAGAGAGAGAGCGAGCCCATGCTACATCCTCGTGTGAAGTTCTAGAGCCACGATGGACCAACATTCTACACACACATCATTAATGATCAATCTCCCTCCACACCAAACCCCCCTCTCCTATGCGCCCTGGAGATGCAAAGATAGATGGAACTGCCCAATCTACTCCCTTCTACTGACACCCTAAAGCAGTTGGAGGACCCAGTTCTCCAGCTTCAGAATTTGTCCCTCCTACTTCCTCTCTCCCTCTTCTAGAAACTATTCCCTGAATAGCTAACTTCTGAGACCCTGGAAGCCCTTCAACTCCTCAGCAAGGTGGGCTTAATTAAGGTGGAGGATACCCTAAGGACCCCATTTGCCTTCAAGGCCATTAATTTCCAGAAGTTCCAGAAAGCCTCCCCTCCCTCCACCTTTATTTCCTCTATTTTCTCAAAGCTCCACTAACAGAAGGTCTCCTGGAGCAAGACAGAAGGACTAAAGCACATTTGGAAACTTAGGTCTTGTGCCTTTAAAAAAAAAACCCATTTATCTTTAAAGGGGGCATGCTCCATTCTCTTTCGAGCAAGGTGGTTTTGGAAAAATCACTGAGGAACTGTGAAAACTGAGTATTTTTATTACTTACAATTTGGCTGCCCTATGATGGCTTAGCTTCACTGATATCTACATAGATGTTTGTGCACACTCACACGCAGGCACACACACATCATTGTATGTTCTTTCTGCGTTTCTGTATGGCGAGGTTGGTATGGCTCCCTCTCCAGCCCCCAGTAATAATGGTTTCCTTCATAGATCCGAAAAACACAATGCAATAACTGTAAATTAGAAAGACCATCCCTGCCTAGGACAAATAACACTGACCTGCTTAGCCATCTTGATCACTGCAGAATTAGCAAAGGCAGAAATAGCCCAATATGCTTTGCTTGACTCTCTAGGAGAGACTAAGAAGGGCTAGCTTAGAGCATCTTGCACTTTCTTCTTGAAAACCTAGAACCTTTTTTCCATGTCAACTCCCTCAATCTTTCCTTCTCCCAGGTACTGTCTACGGCACCCACGGCCGAAGGGGAAGGCAAACTTACACGAGATACCAAACCCTCGAATTGGAAAAGGAGTTCCATTTTAACCGATACCTGACGCGAAGGCGCCGGATCGAGATCGCCAACGCGCTCTGCCTCACAGAACGACAGATCAAAATATGGTTCCAAAACAGGAGAATGAAATGGAAAAAAGAGAACAAGCTCATAAATTCCACACAGCCCAGCAGCGAAGAAACAGAGGAAAAGGCAGGGGGAGTAGAATAACGAATGCATCCGCAAAGTTCCCAGGCCTTGCCCCTTCTTAGCGGCTTTCCCCCCTTGTGTTCTCATTCTGCCAACACCATTGCTGCCCTAAGCATTCAGTCTGTTGATTTCTAAAGCAGGAGGAGAGGCTATATATTTGCAAACAACTGTGTATATCTTAAAAGAAAAAAATAGGAATAATTCAGAAATCTGTTGTGTACATAGCTCCTCTTTTTCTTCTCGTGTAAAGTCAATTGACCAGGCACTCCTCCCCCAGAAGGGACCCTGTTTTCTGCTGAGCATCTCGGACTGTCCGAGTGTCTATTCTAATAGCTGTTATTCAGCTACAGAAGCAATAGGTGCATAGTTTAGCATCTGAACTGTGAGCCGATTTGAAGGGGGAAAACAGCAACCCGAGGTTTCAACCCTTTCAGAATCTCATTTACGTCTGGGGTCGTCTCCTCCCTATGGTGTTTGGGAGCTGGCTGTCCAGCGGGGTCTACAAAAAGTTTTACGGCAGCAAGCAACAATGCAGTAAGACATAAACCAATAAATCTGCTGAACAAAGGAGGAAAAGACAGTTGGGGTTCCCGGCGCCCCCTCCCCCAAAAAAGACCTCCAAGAGTCATTTCCCCTCGGGCAGAAATGGGCAAGGGAAGAACTTTCAGGAAACAAAGAATCGCCCAGAAGGAGCTATAAAACTAATGTTCCCAAATGAAATCGTCTAACTGTAACTGGAAGAAAAGCAGCCTTCCCAGGAAGGCAAGAAAATCTGGGCACTGAACTTTGCAGGCTCGGGAGGAGCCCCATTTTTCCGAGGGTGCGGTGCCCCGGGGAGTCCCAGCTACAATTCCAGAAGACCGGGTTGTTGTTGGTTCCTCCCTCCCTTTTAATGTCAGTAAAGAGGGGGCAGTTTTTATTAGGTGGTACGTTGGCCTGAGCTTTCCGCATTTCCAAGTGACTTATAGGCTTGGTCCAGACAGTCCCTTATCTCTCTGCTATACCTTTGTCATTTACTTTCGACTTTCTAAGCCCAAGAAAATAAAGGCTACAGACCGAGCTGCCCTGAAATGCTTCCATTCTGGCTCTCCTTGATTTTTTTCTCGTCTGAGCAGGATTCTCAAAGCAGGTCGGTCAAGCTATCTCTTCCTTGCCCCCCCCCCCTGCATTTTCGGGGAACCAACCCTGGGCACCAAACCTAGGCACAGAGAAGAAGCAAGAAACCCCCTTGCTTTCAGGCTGGCCGGACCGGGCATCTGGAATTCAAAGATTTTCTCGGAGCTCAGTCCTTAAAGCAATTGGAATAGCTCTCTACGAAAATCATATTTACTTGTGAGGGGAAAAAAAAAATCGACTGGGACTATAAAATTATACGGAATTTGACCTCGCCTCGGAAAACTACAACACAAAAGCTATCTTTACTAGATGTTTGTCATTTAAAATCGGCTGGGTAGTGTCCCTTATGCGTCTGCAGAAAAGAAAGCTGTGCTTGCAGCTGCTGGGGTGGGGGGAAAGATTTATTTCTCCAATTGGTTCAATGTACATCACCCCAAAGAAATAAGGTGATTTTAGTATTTTGCAGAATTCTGACCTGACAGTAGGAGAAAAACAAAAACAAAACAAAACCCCTGAACTAAAAAAAACAAAAAAAGCAACCCACACCAACAATTAGAGGGGAAGAAAGGAAAAAGAAAAGCAAGTGAATGCAAAATAATAAAAGTAAACAATTTCCCCAGTCTTTTGCATTATTGCTAGTTTTGTGATCTGCAGCTGATAGCCCTTACAATTGGTACATACTAATGGAACGGCTAGGGAAATGCAATAATTTTGCTATAATGGGCTGTAACCTCAATTCGACCCCAGCCCTGCAGACCCTGGTCGGCAGGGTGAAGATCTAGTTTGTCTCCAGAGGGTGGCGCAAGAGTCCGACTGAAAGCCGGGAGCTGGTGGCGGGAACGCGCCCGGGGCGCGCGCGCCGAGCCTCCAGCATCCACCCAACTCCCCCATTAGTGCACGAGTTTACCTCTAGAGGTCATCAGGCAGGATTTACGACTGGACAACAAAAGCACGTGATTTGAAGTCGTACCCCATATTTGGGTGCCTACGTAGGAGGGAACCAAGTACATGTCCCAGTCATTTCCATAATTCATCATAAATTGTGCAAGGGTGCTTTAGACGCACAAAACGACCAAGAGCCACAAATCAAGCACACATATCAAAAAACAAATGAGCTCTTATTTTGTAAACTCATTTTGCGGTCGCTATCCAAATGGCCCGGACTACCAGTTACATAATTATGGAGATCACAGTTCCGTGAGCGAGCAATACAGGGATTCAGCGAGCATGCATCCCAGCAGGTACGGCTATGGTTACAATGGCATGGATCTCAGCGTTGGGCGCTCAGCTTCCAGCCACTTTGGTGCCAATGAGAGAGCCCGCAGTTACCCCGCCAATGCCACCTCGGCGTCCACGGAACCCAGGTATAACCAACCTGCCACGTCGTCTCACTCGCCTCCACCTGACCCTCTGCCCTGCACCGCCGTGGCCGCTTCGCCTGTCAGCGAGAGTCATCACGGGGTGAAAAACTCGCTAGCTAACTCCACGAGCACATCGTCCAATTCCAGCAGCACTCACATAAGCAGAGAGGGGGTTGGCACCTCGTCTGGGACTGAGGATGACACCCCAGCGAGCAGCGAGCAGGCGAGTGCCCAGAGCGACCAAAGCCCAGCCCAGCCAGCCCAGCCACAGATCTACCCCTGGATGAGGAAACTGCACATAAGTCATGGTAAAGCTAACCTTGGGCTCTCTCTCTCTCTCTCTCTCTCTCTCTCTCTCTCTCTCTCTCGCGATTGTCACGGGCTCTGTCTTTCACTGCGTGTCTCTCTTCTCCATCTCCCTGCCTATCTTTCTCTTTCTGCCATTCTCTCCTTCTCTCTGTCTCTCTCTTTCCTCTCCCTCTCTTTCTCGTCTGAATCTCTTTCTCACTCTTTCGGTTCATCTAGTTCGCTCAGTTCCACTGTGCTTGGAAATGGGGTAAATCAAATGGCCGCTTTGCAAGGCAAGTTAAGGCATAAAAGAAAGATGAAAAAGAAAGAAAGGAAGAAAGAAAGAGGCAAGGCAAGGGGGGAAGTGGGAGGCAAGAGAAATCCCGCAACCTTTCTTCCTCACTCCCAACTCAAACAGCTGAGGGGGGCAGAGAGGTAGATATTGGGAATGGAGGAAGTGAATAGATGCTTGTCACGGCGAATAATTTATTAGCAGGGCTATCCTGGGGAAACAGCGTTACTAATTATATCACCCCCAAAAAAGAGTTTAAGAAATAATAAGGGCAGGAGCTCATAGGGTTATGCTGTTGGGGGGGGGGCAGCGGAGAGTAGGCATGGGCAGGGGGAGGAGAGAGAGAAAGAACCCCGGGCATGCACGCTGGAACAGAGGGTAGGCTGGGGGGGGGGGGGGCATTCTTCCCTGTAACTTTGAGGAAGGGTGACCCGGCGGCCACTTTTCCTATCGTAAAATGGCCATTATTAGAGGACTTTCAGGGCGTCGTAAAAGTGAATCGTATGAAAGCTGGGAGGGCTGTGCCTCTGGGAGACTAGCTTCCTGGGGTGGGGAGGCAGAAAGCAGAGAGGGAAAAAAGCTACAGCTCCGAGCCTTACATCTGCTGATTGTTCGCCGGTCGCCAAACCTTATTGTTTTCTCTCCAGAAAGGAAAGGGGGGGGGAAATGGAGAGGGTGGGGGTAGAGAAGTAGAGAGAGAGAGGACTTGTTGAGCGTGTCCCCCCCCCATTGAAAAATAACAATCGTCCAGAGTCTAACGGTCCCGTGGCTCTCGTGGGTTGCTTGGGACCTTGCGGGCAAATCGCTGCGGAGTTTTAAAATCAGTGACTTTTCTGTTGCAGACAACATAGGAGGACCAGAAGGCAAAAGGGCTCGGACTGCATACACCCGCTACCAGACCCTAGAGCTGGAAAAGGAATTCCACTTCAATAGATACCTGACCCGCAGAAGAAGGATTGAAATAGCACATGCTCTTTGCCTCTCAGAGAGACAGATTAAGATCTGGTTCCAAAACAGGAGAATGAAATGGAAAAAAGATAATAAGCTTAAAAGTATGAGTATGGCCGCGGCGGGAGGGGCTTTTCGCCCCTAATAATCCGAGAGGTTAAAAGTACTGAGCAGTATTAGTGGAACCTGCGCCTAGTGTCAGTACTAAAAGGTGACTTTCTGAAACTTCCTCGTGTTACTTCTGTGAAGAAATCCTGTCCTTGTCACCCCTCCCCTTTAATCATGAGCCTGTTTATCAGCATTATTATATCGCCTGTTTAAGTGTATAAGTAGATCTGCTTTCTGTATATTTCTTTGTTCTGAATGGCTTTGTCTTGAAAAAAAAAATAGATGTTTTAACTTATTTATATAAATCGAGCTGTGTTACTTGAAGTAACTGTAAAAAAGAGAAAAAAGAACAAAACAACAAAAAAGAGAGAGAGACTCTCCCCCCCCACCTTGTTTAGTGCCAATGTCGTGTGTTGCACTCGATCGTCTAACTGTGCATGTTCGTGGAAGTGTCCCTGTCTGAATAGCTCCAAGCTGTTACAAGTATTTTTATTCTAACTACCTATACTCCCTGTGTAACTAATACTGTTGTAGAGGTGACTTAATGAGATACAACTTAACTTCTTATCAACGTGTAGTGAATAGTGAATCTGTGACGGCAAGTGTGACTCGAAGCAGTGTCTGTTTTGCTGTGCCTTTGTACAACTCTTTGCACGAACTTCTAAAAAAAAGTGGCTTCTTATACGCGCAGCTTCAGTGGTGTCTGTTTTTGTGAACAAAGTTACAAATATAGTCCAAGTCTGGCTGTTTAAAGCAAACTGTGATAAGCTCTTTTTTTTTTTGTATTTGTTTTTAAAGAAAAAAAATCTGACTGGAAACAAAAAATAAACTTTCTATTGTAAGTTTTCGTGAGCTGGTTTGTACCAAATGGTGAGCTCGTTCTTCTTATTTGGCTCTCCCCGCCGAGACTCTGAGACTCGGGATCTGCATTGAGCCCCCAGGGTCAGCGGAATACCTGGCCAGCTAAGGCCCGCTGGTGCAAAGGAGATGGTTAGAGTGCACCCGCCAGTGGGCTCTCTGCCACCGAAACTTTCCACCGAGTACCTCCTGAGTGAGAGGTAGAATTGTAGGGCAGAAGACCCCGTCACATTGCCTGCCTTTCATTTACCCAAATGTTTACTGTTTGGGGAAAAAATAAAAGGAAAAAAGATAGGAAAGAAAAAAGAAAGAAAGAACTAATGTCCTTTGTTAAAATGCCCTCCTCGGCTCCACAACATCCCTACTCCATTCTTAAACTGCTTTTGTGGTTCAACTAGCTGGAGATACTGGTATTTCCAGGATCCCAAGCCCAAACCCTCTTAGCCATAGCCAGCTCCTATCACCACCTTCCCCCCTTTCACCCTCAACAGATAGGATTCCTTTTGCTACCATTAATTCGCTACAAATGTAATGTTACTTACCCCCATCCTAGCTCGATTGGTTAACTCTTCTGAGCTTCGAAGAGCAACTAAAGATTTGCACATTTACTGAGGGCTTACATTGATGGCTTCCTTTAAAAGTTATAAAACAGTAAACTTTAGAAGACCCAGTTCCGGCTATATGACATTTGGGTGCCAAATGAATAGGGTTTTGTCTATGAATTAGATCGTAAAATCATCCATAGCACAGACAGATAGGCTCACTGGCTATAGAAAGTCACGTGGTGCCATTAAAGTAAGTTTTATGGTTTTGGGGAGTTGACATCCAACATTATATACCACATAACATATAATCTCACTGACGCTGGACTTCATTGGACTCTTTTGCAGGGTACATGTGGCACCTGGTCATTCAAATGGTCAATTTTAGGGGCAGAAGTGCCCAAACCACGAATTCTCAAAACTCTCTGAAAAATGGCTCCTAGCAAGTTAAGGTAAGTTTGACTCATGAGTTCCTTACAGTTTATTTGTACAGTGAACTAACTCTCTCTCAGTTCCTCTGTCTCTGTCTCTCTGGTTCAATAACTCTAAGGGTTGCCACAAAATTCGAAAGAGTAAAACAATTCATCCAGACTATGAATCTGCCTGCAAACTTGTTTCCCTTCCCAAATAAGAAGTGCTAACAGCAAGCTCTGAAATTTTTACCAGTCCCATCCAAGTAAACCACAATAAGTGACTTTGGCAGAGATTGATTTTGAGGCCTAACTTTAATTACTCGGACTACCGCAGATGTTAATGACTTCCGCTGCTCTCTGAGTCTGGTCTCTCCAGTTTGCAAAAAGATGATTTTTGTGTGTGTGAGAATGTATATAATGTGTATAGTGTGTGTGTGTGTGTGTGTGTGTGTGTGTGTGTGTATCTGAAAAGCAGACTCTCAGGAAGCCCTTGTCCTGTATCTGGCTAAATTTTCTCTGAGCCCTGGTGGTGGTGGGTGAGTGGGGACTGGCAGGCTGGATTTGAGGGTTCTGTACCAGGAGGGTTTCAGCTGCAAGCTTGGAAAGGAGTCTGGGTCAGGGTACTCTGCTCCAGTATCAAGAATTAGGAAGGACAGTGGTGACTTTCCAAGCCAGATGGTTACTGATTTCTCGTCTGACTGGCGTGTTTGTGTGTATGGAGGAGACTACTGAAATATTCTTCCTAAAGGCTGGAGTCACTTGGCAGGTCTGAATTCACGGGGTCTTTACCCTGTCCTACCAGTTTCTGTAATATTCTGGTCCAGAATACTGTCTTGGAGGCAATTTTAAAAGGCACTTTTCACCACTGCAGGATCACTCAATAGACTTGAATTTTAGAGATTGGAAATCATGTTATAGACAAGACAATAAATAGAGCATCCCTGGAAATATAGAGTTCTGGACTTTGAGATCTTATCCTTCCCTTTCTCTCAACCCCCGACCCCCAGCTGTGGGAGCTAGGCCTCAACTGCCTGTTTGCTTCTACATTCTTCTTATTTTTAGTGGGGCTGTTCTCACCAGCCTGTGATTACTCAGCAATAAACTTTATGGCCGGATTTCACTCTGGTCTTTGAATTTCCAGAGCTGAATGAAAAGGGTAAAACAAAGTTTCTTTCTTTTCTTTTCTTCTCCTACCCCTTCCTTCCTTTCTTCCTTCCCTTCTCTCTCTTTCTTAATTTCTTTTTTCTCTCTCTCCAGAATGACTATTTCAGTGCTTTTTGCTCTGAAAAGGTGACAAGAACTGTCCATCTAACTAGTAATTAGAAAAATAGTACCTCTCCCTCCCACATCCTATAACCCCACCCATTAAAACCTTGGTTTTGGAGTTTTGGGGGAAATAATGCAATCTTCGATGTCCAACTTAAAAGTCTTGCAGGGCCCTTAGGTTTGTTTTTCCTGACACTCCATAAAGGGGAATTTAGGGAAGAAATGACTCGTTTGTCAGTAGGAGATTTCCGCCTTTCTTTTGTCAGTCCCTCGCTCTGTTTGATCATGGACAATTTACATAATCTATGATTTTGAAAACAACCATTTCCAAAATGGCACCAGCGGCTCATTCTTTAATGGAAAAAGGATTGTATTTTTCTATTTGATCCCATTCTCCACCTACATTCACTAGCCTCCCTCGTTAGCCCTCTATATTTTCTAGGGCAAAACCTCACGAACTTTACTGTAATGTGGCCTCATCCCGAGGTGGTGTGCTTGGCTGGACTCTGGGATCAATAGTTAGCAAATAGTCCCAAAATCCCTTCCAAAGGCACTTTTAAGTTTAGCCTGACTTCTCCAGCTAGTCTCTGGAATTAAGCAAAAGATCAAATATTGTCTTTCTTAATGTTCTCCTCACGTAGGAAAAATTAAAGAGGGCACTTTCAATTCTCCTGACATGGGACTTGAGATTCAGGGAGTTTTAAAACTGCACCAAACTTTATTTTATGGAGTTTAGGTTTTGACAGTGAACATCCATCCAACAGCTGCCCACAGAACCAGAGGTGTAGGAAGCAAAAATTAAAGCAAAGCAAAGTTTCTAGGAAAATCCTAAATCTGTTTGGTCCTGACCAGTTCCTTTTGTTGGTTGGAGAAAGCCTGTATCATATAAGTTATATTGTGTGATTCTCTAACCCGGTCAACAAAATTCAAATATCTCTATTGTTTGAGAAATGGAGGTTCTATTTGGAATTCCCCCCCTTTTTTTTTCTTTTTAAGGGTCGTGTGTGTGTGTGTGTGTGTGTGTGTGTGTGTGTGTGTGTGTAAAATCTTAGTTCTTTGTTTTGTTAACCAGACTTCCGCCTTCATTTTTAGAAAACATTAACTGAAGGATTCATCTTAGTGTCCTTCGATTAATCAAGTGAAATGATTTCTTGGTGGCCGAAATAAACAGAAAGGGAAGTGGAGGGACCTTGCTGTATTTTAGTGGCCTAATCAGAGGAAATGTGTAGATGCACCTATGAATAGTTAGTTATCTAGAAAGTTGTGTGCATTAAACGCTGAGGAAGACTGGCAAACAGGACTTAGTCTAATATCTGCTTCCACAAACTAACCAAGAGCTCAAGTGATTTCTCCCAGATGTTAGCTACAAATGTTACTATCTCGTCTGGGTAGCTGTAGTCTTTAAACTGAATTAGAGGTTTTTGTGGATACCTAAGATCAACAAAACTATGACTTTTAAAAATTCTAAATTCACTCAGCATTTTAAGATTATTTTAGGGGAACTCTCTGTCTCTGTCTCTGTCTCTCTCTCTCTCTTTCACTAATTCCCCCCCCCCCCCCATCTGTATGTCTGTCTTTACTCCTTGCTCCCTCCTACCTTCCATTTAAGTGGCTCAGAGTAAAGAAGAGAGGATGATCTAGTTGTCTGGTCATTTTATCAGTGAGTAATTTTTTCTTGGTCCCTCTTGATTTGGATCATTTTATGGGAGGTAACTTACTTTAAAAAGCCCCAACTCTTGTTGTCTTTATTAAGATCTTTAACCTCACCCAGTGACAGAAGGACATTGATGTGTCTCACCCTGTAAAAGGAGAAAATTACCTAAATTTCCAGGGCCCAAATTCTTTTCAGTAGGAAGAATGACAGTATTCCCTGAACTATAAACATATTATAGGAAACTTCTGGTCACAGTTACTTATAGGGTGTTAAGTTTTCCATAGGCTCTTTTCAAAACAGCATGCCAAGATTCTGACTTTTTTCTTCTTTTCCCATGCCCCATGGTGGGTATTCTTTCAGAGAAGACAGTGTAGTATTTCATATCAGAAAAAGCAGTTTCTACTGGTGCAATTAAAAATTTTACCATTTCCAAATAATTAGGAATAAAGAGACACATCACACTGTGGATTATAGGATATTAAAGAGGAAAATAAATCTTTCAACTTGAGTGTACCTTAGCCTTTCATGCCTAAGCTCTAGGTAAGCCCTGGTTTGCACTTCCATGAAGAGGACAATATGGATCATCTACAGGAGGTTTCCTCTTGGTCAACAATGCAGTTTTCTATAGCCATCCAGGAAAGGCCTCCGAGAGCAGACTCTCATTCAGTCTCCTCTGACATACCCCTAGATGGTGGATCTGCAGAACACCCCATAGAAAGCCACAAAGATGGGGAGTAGGGTCCCCCTTTGGTGTTTTACACCAAGACTCCACCTTTCTCCTTCTGCCTTTTCCTCTCCCTCCCCAAATGGTCTTTTCAATAATAATATTTGTTATGAAGGTTATTGGGTAATTATTGCGATTTTGTGAAACAGTCCTTGCTTGAGGTGAAGTCTGTCATCGCCAAACAAATGACAGCCAGCGCAGTTCACTGCCGGGTTAAGTAAATGCAGAAAAGATAAATCTGCACGCCCTAGGAACCACCACCAGAGCTCGCTTCAGACCAAGTTCACAGTCAACTCCTTTGCCTAGGCAAGCTTTCCCAAACAATTCGGTTTGTTGTGTCTTTATTTTGAAATAAAGGAAAAATGACGAATGGAAGTCCCGGACACCACTTTCCCCCCATCATCTCTCTCTTCTCACTTTTTTCAATGTTCCCCCAACTTACCCAATATTTCCCTTGCAAATGTAATCATGAATTTCTTGGAGTTAATCTAGTCCCTCTTAGCGTTGACGAAAGAGTTGGGAAACGGATTTGACAGCAAATACAATCATGAAAGAGGGGGAAAATATATATTTTAATCCCCTCTCTTTCCCCAAATCCACTTTCAGGAGAGGGGGGAACAGCAGAACTATTGAAACAAACAGGACGCCCTCTCAGTCCTCAAAGAAATAAGAGGCATCGCTTTTGTATATCTTTGTGGTTAGGTCGTTACAACTGCGGGTCAAAAAGTTGAGGGTCAAAAGTTTACGTTGTGCACCACTCTTCGTCATCTGCCCAGACAGGGTTTGATGTCAATGTTACAGCCGAGATGCAGGCAATCAACACAAAAGATAAAATATAGCGTCGAGTTTCGCGTGTATCATGGTATGGACTCCAGGTGAACCCTGATGCTTCAATGACCTCAATTACTGAGGAAAGGATAGAAAATTCCTCTTTTCGAGAGGAATACGCGCTGTATTTCATTTTGAATTATCGGGCCGCATTCTGAGGTACTCTGTGTACCTCGGAGGGAGCAGGTAAATAAGCTGCAGTTCCAAATCGCCTGCGAGCCTTGAAGTAAGGCTTTCCTGCCCCGGGGCTTTTTCGTCGACCAAAATGCACCCAATTCCTGGAGGTCCGATTTGATTTGATTTTTGAAAGGAACTTAGGCGTCCGATGCTCGCCTCCAAGTCCCGCTTGCGCTCCTGATTTCAGAAGACAGGAAAATGGGACAGGGGAGATCCGTTTTAGAAAGTGACTGTGATTTCCTCATGTTCTTGGGGAGGTGGGGGGAACCAGAATTCTTTCAGATTGCGGTATTTTCAGATTTTTTTAAAAGCAAAAAGCCGTCCTCCTTCACTTCAGACTTCTCATCTGGAAATAGGACTAAGCTGTGGAAAATAGATAAGAGACCCCGGCCCCACTCCCTTAGAAAAGAAATTTCCCTTAAAGTTCTGGGTTTTCCGGACTTGATGAAAACACCCTCTGTGGTGTTAAGATTTCCACTTCCAGGTCCCTACTATAAAGTTATCAATTACCTTTGAATGTTAAGGCAATTTCCACCCTTCACAACTATAGAAAATGTGCCATTTGGAGCAGGGGACCAGGAGTCCCAGTGAAACATCACTTAGAAAGAAAAATATGATAAGAGTTATGATTTCCAAGAAAATTTGAAGATATATTTGGAAGGGGGGATGGAGTAGGGAGGGACAGTGGAAAAGGAAGGAAAAAAGAGAACCAAAACAAGATTACGCCGAGGCCATAAAACAGGCAAGAGAATCTCACTCTTGATCCTTAGCTATATTTGGAAAACTAGGGGAAGAAAATCTGTTTAAATGTTGTTGGACGCTCAGCCTGGGCTTCTCTCTTCAGGGGCATAGGGTCTCTGAGTTGATCTTCAGGTCCTTACTTGAGGATAACAGAAAAAGAATATTTTTTTCTTGCTCAGTCTACAGTCAGGAGATGCATGTGTGTAAAGATCCATGCAAAAAAAAGTCACTGTAACCACTGAGGTGGCTTCCTTTCCTGAGCTAACCATGCTCTCTGTGGTTGTTTGGGGGGAGCCAAGGAAATGTTTCACTAGTGGGGCCTTTCCTCATGGAGAAACTAAACACTCTCCCCCTGAACTGTGTGTCATTCTGACTCCTGAATTTGTGGTCAAGTGTGTAACTGCTAGATGGGAGAAAAGACAGGCTTATTTGTGCCCGAGTAGGCATCAGCTTTGACATTTGCATGACCGTGTCTAGGTTAGTTCGAGGAAGAAAATGAAAATTTACTCTCTTCTTTCCCTCTGAAAAAATTTTGTGCACGTTTTCATTATGTTTTAGGTCAAGAGTTGGTGGCACACCTTAAAAAAAGATGTCTTCAATAATTATCAATATCTTTTAGTTATTCTTTAAATGAGAAGCTAACAGCAATCATAGAATTTAGATAAAATATTCCTTTATTCTGAAAGTTCCCTCCTTTAAGGTGGCAAGCAGATAGATCATTTAGATGGTCGAAATTCACTTAAATGTGAATGTAAGTTAGGTTTCCATGTTTGGGTTTTGTTTATTTTTTAAGGCACAGGAAAAACAAATAGCCCTAGATACTTCTCTGCTGAAGGCTTCCATATTTAAAACCTTATATGCGATGGGATTTTTTTTTTTTGGAGGATGGTGTGAATAACCAATCTCAAAATTTCACCCTCTCTTTTTGGAACCCCAAAGTTCCATGCGTTCTTTAACCAGTATCCAGTACTAAGCAGTGTGGGTGGGTGGGGGGGACTGGTTTCAAGGAACAAAGGACAAATACAGTCGATCCATTCCATAACGTTCACACTTCCCTGTGCCCCCCTCCCCTTTGGTTTTCTCTCCGAAGGAGTGACCTGGGCAAAGCACCCAGCTATGTAAAAGACACTGTGTAGACCTTTGGGAACAGCTAAGTCCAAGGCCGAGGTGAACTTCAGGTCAGCGCGTCTAACAAATATGAAAATGTCGGCTGGTGAAGGGCGCGCCTTGTTATTTAACAAAGACTGTCAATGTGTGAGATTAATAAGAAACAAAATGCACGCGGTGTCACTTTTCGGTCACTTTGAAAGTTGGGACAGGGTTGCATTCAGGAGGAAAGGCTGACCCAAATATATTCAAAATCATTCAAATCAGATTCAAACTAGTCTAAAAAGGCAGTTCTCCTTTCCCTCCCTCCCTCTATCCTCCGCCTGTCCCCCCTCTCTTCTTCTATTTCTTTCCTTGCTTCTTCCCTTTCTTCCCTTTCTCTCTCTGTCTCTTACTCCCCCTCCCCAACTCCCCCCCCCCCCAATTTATGGTGCTTAGACTCAGTGGAAAGTTATTTTACGTGATGACATTTAAAGAAATCTTTTGTTGTACATATATTTTATCCGAGCACGTGGAAGGAGCAGATGTGCTTACATGGTTTACAAAGAAGGGCAAACCCCTTTTCACTACTTGGAACTGGATCCAGTTGGTATATGAAGATTAGACCTCTCCATTTCTGCTTCATTTCATTGAATTGCATTCTCTTCTCGGGAGAGATGCCGCTGGTAAACTTTTGGTTGTTTTATTAGTGGGGTTAGCGTCTCCCAGGCTTACTGTGGTGTCACATTTCTTGGGATAAAAGGTGTTTTACATTTTAGAATACAGATCTCTATGTGACTTAATTTGGTTGAATGATGTGCTGTTTTGCAAAGGGAGGTTCTGGTCGGATCAGAAGAGGTACCGAGGTTGTTTATTGCAGTCATAAATCTCGCTTTAAAATGTCAAAATGTCGGTGTCTGAGATAACACTCGGTGGTCTTGGCCGAGTTTTTGTTTATGATAGCAAACCACCAAGACAAGTTACAGGCCTTAGGAGATCCCGAAGAAGCCCATCTCCACCAAGTAACAGAGCCACGTGAATAACAGACTTCGGCTCGCCGGGTGAGGCCGCCTAGACACAAAACAGCGCTGCTTTCTTTTTAACCCCTAAAAATAGCAACATCGCAGAACGCTCTGCAGTTAAACAACACGAATTTTGCGTTTTAATACCGGCAAATCATAGTAAACAGACGGAGAAAGGGCCTGAGAAGGCAGGCTTGATGACAAGAGGAAAGATGCAAGATTTCGTGGTGTGTTTCAGACGGATGGATTCTGTGGTTCTGTTTACCGGGCTGCCTTTCATTGCTAGAGGCCATCCCCGAGAACGCACAGACCGGCTTTTTCTGGAGCTTGTGGGGAAATCTGTAAATATTTGATTAGGTGTTATTTTATACATGCATACATATACACACATGTATATGTATACATATGTGTCTGATTAATTTCCTCGGGTTTTATTTTAAATTGTCCGTGCGCCTCGTGCAAGCCTGTGTTCGCGTCTATTTCGCTTTGCTTTTCCTGGCTCCCTACTCCAGGCCAGAAGCAGAAAAAAGCTGCCAAACCTCTTGTTGCAGATCTGGGAGATCCAAGAGAGAAAGCCAGAAAGATCCCTTTCTTTAGCCTCTTTTCCTAAATTAGTTTAAAGATTAGTTGGATATAATAGGTTTTATGTGGCTAAGCATTAAACGACTATACATCAAATGGATATATTTCAACATTCAGTAACTCATGTGGGTAACTGATATAAATGGAGAGAGAAATGACATTCCTTCTGAAGTGTCGCTGGGCTTTAGGCTATAACTTTCTCTGTCTACCTTGGAAACCTAGGCGGGGAGGAAGCTTTTCTTCGTAATGCCCTTTGAGAAACCCAATTAAGGTACCCCTTCCGGAAAATCCTGGCCTCGCCCTGTCTTTGTAGATACCCGGTTTGTTCTCGATTTCTGGGTGAATTGAATGGTCGGTCTGCCTGGATGGTCAGGCAAGTGAGGGGAGGAAGAGGAGGAGAGGAAGGAGGAAGAGGAGGAAGAGAGGAGAGGAAAGGAGAGGGGAGATGAAATGAAGAGGGGAAGAGAAGAGGGAGAGGAAAGGAGAGGGGAGAAGAGAGGAAGAGAGAGGAGAAAAAGAAGGGAAGGGAAGATGAGGGAAGAGGAGGGGAGAGGAGGAAGGAGGAGAGGAGGGGATGGGAGAAGAGAGGAGAGTAGGGGGGAGGAAGAGAAAGCAAGGTGTATGCCAGACCCAGAGAAAGAAAGAGAAAGTAAACAGGCACACATGGAGAAATGCAGCTTTACTATTTACTTCCAAGATCAAGACTAGGTGGAATTAATAAGTAATTTATTTGTTAATAATTCGGTAATTAGTTTAGCCATCAAATTTCAATTACCCTGTGGCAGGTTTCATCCTCTCCCCCACTCCATCCTCGGCTGGAGTCACCCTTCTATCCTCAGCTGGACCTGCAGATAGAGTTCGGCCCGCCCTTCTGGCCCTCCCGGCTTTCAGGAGGGAAGGCAGTGATTTTCGGGAATGGGGGCTGGCCTCCAGTGGAGGTGTCCACTGCCCAAGCCAGCACAAATAGAGTGACACGCAGGAGGCCTTGTCCTCAGTGGGCCGGAGTCACCCCCAGTCCCAGCCCCTGCCACACCTCCTCTCTCAGCCTCGGGCTAAGTCAGGGCTCCCCCTGCTTCATCTCTTGGCTGGGGAAGGACCAGGATGACTCAGGGAACTAGAGTCAAGGCCCAGGTGAGACTCCTCAGGTGCTAGGACCCATGTGGGGATAGGTACACCAGGACCTGGGGATGGGGTGGGAGTAAGGGACACTCATGGTATGGAAAGGCTGTGAGGGACCTGAGAGGGGAGGAGGTGGCCACCCGCTCCTCTGTGGATGAGGGAAGGGCTGGAGGACCTGGGTAGGGATGGGGGTAGGGGGTGAGGAGGGGCGAGGGGCCAAGGACTGGATGGCAAAAGAAGGGTGGACCCTGACTACTCCCCTCTGCTTATGGAGGGGGGAGGGGAGCTAGTACCTCCGTGCGCAGGGGCCGGGGGGCAGCAGGGGACATTGACTGGATGTGGGGTGTGATGACCTTGGGGGCTGCGGGGAGAGGATCAGTTTTGGGGGGCAGGGGACAGGAAGAGGTAGAGTGCTCTGCCTCGCTTGCGGCCCCCCACCCTCAAACCAGGGACGCCTCCATTCCCCTCCCTCCCTACACAGACCCGCGCGGGGAAAGAACCCCCACTGACGGCCCTCCCCCAAGTCTAAGACCCGGGGCATCCATCATCCAACCCCGAGTTTCCTGATCCGGGGCCCGCGCGCGCCGCGCCTCCATTGGCCAGCAGCGAGTCACGTGCAGGAGGGCGGGGGGGGGAGGTGCTGAGGGGGAG
>CM053581.1:572741970-572791518 GCA_028627135.1 Pseudochirops cupreus
CTCGTTTTTGATAAACTCCAACTACATCGAGCCCAAGTTCCCGCCCTGCGAGGAGTTCGGGGCGCCCAGCGGCCCCGACCGGGGAGGCTACCCCCCGCCCCCGCAGCCCCCGCAGCCCCCGCAGCCCCCGCCGTCCCCGCACCTGCAGCCGCCCCCGGGGGCCGGCCGCTCGCCCCCGGGCTACTACCGCCCGCCGCGGCCCGGGCTGGAGTCGGGGTACCCGGCGCCCCCCGCCGCCCTCTACCCCGCGTCCCCTGCCGCTGGCGCCCGCTACCCGTACGGCTACGGCCGCGCCAGCCCAGGCCGGCCCCGGCACGAGCAGCCCCCGCCCCCGCTGCCCCCGGCCCAGGGGCCCGCCCGGGGTCCCGCGGCCGCCCCCGCCGGACAGAGCCTGCTGGCGCACGTCCCGCCGCCCCCGCAGCCCCAGCCGCACCCTGCGTCCCCTCCGGCGCTCCCCCGCCGCAGCGAGGCCGCTCCCGCTGCCGCGGGCAGCCCCCTGGGGTGCCCCCTGCTCCTGGCCGACAAGAGCCTGTGCGGCCTCAAGGGCGGCAAGGAGCCCGTGGTGTACCCTTGGATGAAAAAGATCCATGTCAGCACCGGTGAGCGACGCCCGGGCCGGGGAGGGTTTGGGGCAGGAGGGGGGACCTGCTGCCCTGGCAGCGGGGGGGGGGGGGCACCGTGCGAGTGTGTGCCACCTAATCAAAACGCGAGAAACCCTTTGTGTCCGGGGTCCCTTTATCGGGAGATTTACGAGACGCCAAAGTGTTAGGGCAGTAATTATAGCCCCCATAAATTGGATGGCCCTGGCAGCGGCTCTGGGCCATGTGTCTTTGAAGCTTTTCTTCAGCCCCCAATGCCCAACACCATTTTTTATGGCTCTCGCTTGTTTTCCGTTGTCAATAGCCTGTGAAACATTTTCTTTGCCGTATGTATTCTTACGTGAACTTAGTGTCAGGTTATTATATAATGATCTTGTCCAATTGCTCTTCCCCCCCCCTTCTCCTCTTCTTCTCTTCTTCCTCTTCCTCCTTCTCTTCTTCTTCCTCCGCCATGGGCCCTGCACGCTCAGTCAACCCCAATTACAATGGAGGGGAACCCAAACGCTCCCGAACCGCCTACACCAGGCAGCAGGTCTTGGAGCTGGAGAAGGAGTTTCATTTTAACCGTTACCTGACCCGGAGGCGTCGCATCGAGATCGCTCACACGCTCTGTCTCTCCGAGCGCCAGGTCAAGATTTGGTTCCAAAACCGGAGGATGAAGTGGAAGAAGGACCACAAACTGCCCAACACCAAGATGCGCTCCTCGGCCCCGGCCCCGGGCAGCCAGCCCTCCAAGGCACAGACTCAGGGCCCTCATCTTCACCCTCGCCACCAGCCAGGTGCCTCCACACCCAACGCCTCCACGCTATAATCGTCCACATCCCCAGACCGATATTATTCCTTCCCTGTTTCTTCCTTTCTTCTTCTGCCCCTCTCTTTCTCCCCCCCTCTGTCTGGACCAAAAATAAACACCAACACAACAGCCAACCACGCGTTTGTGAATAATAAAGATGAGAAAAAAGAGAGAAGACCCGATCTGGCAGAGGCCAGGTTGTCATCCGGCCCCGGAGCACCAGATCAGGCACTAGCTGGCAAGCCTGCCAGCGGGACTGTTTGTTTGTGCAAATGCTCACGGAGCCGGGGTGGGGAGCTCGGTACCGACCCAAGAAGGACTCCTTTGTACGCAGTGTTTTTTAAATGGCCAAAATAAACAGTCCTACCCAGTGGTGACTTGAGTTGGGCAGTTTTCGGGAAATGTCCATCTACATCTCATGCAAACAAAAGCGCTGGGCCCCTCCTCCCCTCACCTTGTATCTCCCGTCCCCCCCTCCCAGCTTACAAAAACTGATATTGAACAGCAAAGAGGAGACGCCATTTGGAATGTCATAAGGTTATTTAATTGGTCTCCAGGTGTATAGTCCCTAATGATATTTGTGACACACTAGTTGCTCTTTATCTCATTTATTTAAAATATTGTCAGAGATTTATTGTTGTCTTACTCTCTGGCCCAGCTCTAACTGGCAAGAGGGGCCCATTTAGATCCACGTGAGACTGTAAATTGTGGGTTTTGGTGTAACTGTATATAGAGCCAAGTGCTAAGAATAAATCCTGTAAAACAACAACAAACCATGATATTAAAGGCTTAAAACAACTGCTTCTCGTGTTTCCTAAACTTTCTGGTGAGGAAGACATCTCCCTGGATCGTGATGAGCAACTAGTGTGAAAAGGAAGGAGGTCTGTGTCTAATAGAATGGTGGGCGCCGAAATCATTTGTGCTGTCTCCGGCTTCAGCCGGACAGAAAGAGACAGGTAGCAAAGTCAGAGACAGAAAGAGACAAGCTGAGCCAGAGAGAAACAGAGACAGAGGAGAGAGAGAGAGTGAGAGAGAGAGAGAGAGAGAGAGAGAGAGAGAGAGAGCGCGACAGAGATAGAGACAGAGACAGAGAGAAACAGACAGAGACAGAGAGAAACAAAGACAGAGAGAGAGGGAGCCTAAGCCTTTGCTCTCTGGTTGGCTTGAACGATTGCAAAGTTTAAAAGAAAAAGGAGGTGTTAGATCTTGCTGCAAACATGCCTGTTCTTGGGCGTAGAGTTAATTCTTCGTTATGGCTATAGAGTTAGGTATTAAAAAGGGCTGTTTGCCCTGACCAAACCACACGCAATCATAATGACACTTGAAGATAATTGGTCATTTTGATACTTATTGCTGCACAAAGCTTTTCTTAGGAGTCAGGATGGGGGAGGGAGGGAAGTTGGCTCTTTTAAATATTCTGTGAGCTAAATACTGATTCATGATTTTTGGAGGGAGAGAGGGTGGTTTGCAAAAGTAAAATGAAATTCTCCGGTATATGTGCCTCAAAAGTTTTGGCCCAGAAAGATGTGCAGATGTCACAGAGGCTGCTATCTCAATAGTAGTCAGCCCCCAAGATTGCGAGAGTCTCGGGTACCACTTCTGGTCGCGGGGAGCTTGGCTTCATTTCACTGCCTGTAGTTCGAGACAATTAGAATACTACATACAAAAAGAAGGGGGTGGGCGGGGACCAACTGTCCAACCTGGCGAGAAATCCCTGGTCGTCTTTTGCCTGAGATCTGTTCCTCTGATATAGTGAGTAATTCCCTCTGCAATATAAAACGTAAAGTACATTAGCACCAGAGTATTATTATAGAATTCACCGCATATTCAATGAGTGATGGGGCTTTTAATGAAAAACTTTGCGCAGGGCCTGGGGTGGTGGTGGTGGTGGTGGTAGAAAACCTCTTTAGAATTAGACCAGAGGCATTTTAAAGACACTCGCCTATCAGTCGTTAAAACACTTAACTAATAAGCAGGAAAGTTATGTTTCTTTTACATGCTGCCATTTGTTAAGGGAGAATTCTGCCAGCTCTTTAATTATGAAAGAAATAGATCTGAGAATGAGACAACAGCCCATTGCTCAGAGCACCTTCCATTTCTCTGCCATTAAAAAAAAAAGTCTTGCCACTAAACACTGGGGAGGAACAAACACATTCAGAAGTCCTCCAAAGTCCTAACTCGAACCATGTTTTATAAGATGTGAACTGGAGACTCTGGGTTTCTCTAAACCTGGGGCTTAAACTTATTATTCCCCTCCCCCAACTTGTAAAACGAAATTAAATCACGCTGAAAACAGCAATTTTGCCGAGAATCATTAATCACCGCATACAATAAATACTTCTTTGTAATTCAACAGCAATTCTGAAAGGCATTCTCCTGGAAAAGTCTGTGGAGGAGCAAAGGATGTCCCTGGAAAAAATGTGGTCATATATAAAGATGGAAAATCTTGGCTGTCTCCTAAAAAATGCAGACTCTCAGTGGAAACGGAAAGCTGACTACAGTCTCTTATGGCAGATTATCATCCTATACGGTAAATATTCATATTTACCCTTTGTGTTCTGAGGTGGGGGGGGGGCTAGAAATGAACAGGCTGTGTGTGTGTGTGTGTGTGTGTGTGTGTGTGTGTGTGTGTGTTTTGGGTGGGGGGCTCCGGCTCTTTGGTGGAGTATCTAGCTACACCCTGAAAATGAGGTGGAGTATTGAGATAATTTTTAAAGATAAGGACTTTGGCTTAAATGCCTGATGAAATAAGTTCAACGTGTGTTTTTTTCAAAATTCGACTTACCTGGATAATTATCTCCATTCTACACTTCACTCAAGCCTGTTGTAGACCTGGTCCTTTGAGCTAGAATGTTGTAACAAGTTAGGAAATTCTGCTTTGGGTTTAAGCTTTTGCATTGTCCTTCTTTAGCTAGGGCAACCATAAGAGGTCACTCAGAGGACAAATTTTCTATCCCATTAATTGTTTTTTTTTAGAGAAGCCCACTGGCCCTGGGGACCCTTGACCTTTAAAGATAGTATTCTATGTAAGCCCTAGAGCTCTCTTCTCCCTCCAAATATCCTCATGGTCTCTCTCTCTGTGTCTCTGTGTCTTTGTCTCTGCACACACACACTCACACACACACACACACACACACACACACACACACTCATCTGCTTTAGTCACAGAGGAAAGCCACAGAACATCAGAGCTAAAACTTTTGTCAACATCTGAAATCAACCTAAATCGGATCGGAGACACTTTAATTGTCACAGTTTGAAGCAAGTGCTTAACACTCTCCCCCCTGAAGGAAAATGGCAGTTTGCAAGCTCTCTTTCCTAGTTTTTGCTGAAATCTATGATATACCCGGTGTTTTATTACAGGAGGAATTCAACTGTGACAGGCAGAGTACAGTACTTAATACCCAGAAGAGAGCTCCATGGGCAGATTACCTAGATATATTACAGTTGGGGTGGGGGGTGGGGGGAGAAGAGAGCCCTGTGCAGAGCTTCCTGAATTTGATTCGTGAGGAGCTCCTGGGTTTTTTTTTTTTTTTTCGTTTTCCTTACCTCAAACCTCCTTCATCGTTCTGGCCTGTCTCCATTAGCCTCTTTCTCACCCCCTTTCCTTCTTACTCTCTCTCCCCAGTGAAACCTCAGAGCTGTTTCTTATCCTTCAGTCCTTATATCATTTCATTCCAGTACTTACAATAAGTAAAAGATTTGACTCAAAGTATAATTATAAAGGAACTTTTGAAGGAACTTTCAATAAAGAAAATAGGTTTCCTGTGGAAAGGAGTGAGCTCTGTTGAGCCAGTAGGTTTTTTGTTCCTGGACTCTATCATGATCTCTTTGGTAGATGGTTTCTTGAATGTAAAACACCACACACACACACACACATACACACACACACACACAGAGGCCTAAAGTACACCTTCTACCCCTTACTATGGGTCTAAAAACAATTATACCAACCATTTGGATGAATTTCTAGCATTCCAGCCCTTGGATGTGGGGGAGATATGATTTCTGGTTCCTTTTTAATACAAGGCAGAGTATTTTACGGTGACTTGAGACTGATTGCAGCACCTAGCCGCACTCTACGGGCCTGGATGTTCCGGGCTCAGTCCATCGAACTCGAGACATGCCTTTCATTCAGTAACGAAGGGGAAAAGAGGGTGAGGCAAGAGTCACTCTACAGCTGGAGAGCCACATAACAATGAACTCAGCTCATGTCCAGCCTTCAAATTAATGGCTAATTTTGTCCCCACCCCCATTTTCTCAGTCTGCATCTCAGTAGTGACTTCTGCATCTCTCTGTATAGGTGTGATGTGTCCAGAGAAGCACACATCTCTACACATGTGTCCTTTGTCTGCCAGGACACAAGCACGTCAGCATGTGTGTGTACACATCTGGCCTATTTGTGCAGAAATCTACATACAAAATGGTCAGATCCTGCAGAGTCATTCTTTTCAGGCACCAGGGCAGCTAAGCCAAGAAGCAATGTAACGTGCCCATCCTGGGCATGCTGGATCCCAAGGTTCCTGGACAGAGATTATGACAGCAGACATTCTAAAAAGCCTGAACTGTTAAGGCAGCAGTCTCTGCCCCGACTCTCCAATCAGGATTCAAAGGACTCAGACCACGCCTAAGAAAGAGGCAGTTCTCTGATTATGGCCGGTGGCTCGCCTGAGACCGACCCGGGAAAGTTGCCCTAAGTCCCAGAGATCTGGGGGCTGCCTAAGAAAGCAAAAATGAAAGCCCTGTGCTCGCAGAGAATGGTGTTTCCTGTGTTCTGGGGGTGATATTGAAATGGTGAGCTTCGGAGTGTCACGTGACTCATTAAATAATTAATGCAGACAGGCAAGAATGGATCTGTGGTCGTCAGTATCTCACTCACTAGGAATGATACTCTCAGAAGTGAAACCCAACTTCCTACTTGATAGATTTCCAAATACATATTTTAAACTCACACTCAGATTTATCTGGAAAGACTTTAAACTCTTTAAGAGGGGGCAATAGGGATACTGCTGGTGAGTATGGAGGGATCATACAGGCTTCGTTCTCATTTGACCATTCCTCGGATCTTTTCCCGAGGGTCAGATGAGGGAGTAGCAGATCATGGGTGGATGGGAGTGGGGGCGGGGGAGGAAGTATCAACTCTTTGGCTTTGGGTGTCTCCTGGTGGTCACATTCTCCCTTCTGTGTTGGAATGGGCCGATTACTTTTGGTAATGTTCTAATTCACTCTGTGGACCGTTGGCTGCCACGGAGCAGGACCAAAGCTTTGTCCCGTTTTCTTAGAGCTAATAAATCACAGCCTACAAGAGCAGGGCCAAAAAATAAAGCCAATTCCTAATTCCGAGGGCTTGGGTTGAGGGGAGGAGAGGAGAGGAGAGAGGGAGAGGGAGAGGGAGAGGGAGAGAGAGACAGAGTCAGAGAGAGAAAGAGAGAGAGAGAGAGCGCCATTGTAAGGGAAAAGTCAGGGGCAAATTTCTTCCAGATTCATTCATTAGTGGGCATGATTTATATTTGTACCAAGTTGGGGCGCCCACGGTGTGCATTGGGCTTCCTCTGGTAACAAAGTAACAACAATAATCATAACAATAATCATTATCTTGGCCATCCGTCTCATAAATGGCGTGGCAAATGGCGACTTAGCAGTTCCTTTCTGGGAGAAGTTGTGTTGAAAGTCCTGAGTGGAAGCGCTAGACAATGAGTGGTGTGTGTGGCTACATAAGTAGTCAGAAGTGGCTTTCCAAGATGCAAATGGCATATTTAAAGGAGGAGGAAAAGACTGCCGATACAGTAAATTGCCATTTGTAACCGAGTATTGATTACAGGTCAAAAGAGATCAAATCGTGGATAGGGAGGGAAGCAGCAGGCTGCTTTGGAAATAGGGCGAAGCGAGTGGAGAAGAGGGGTGAGCGAGATAGCAGTGCACAAGTCGAATGCTGGCTCCATCCACTTACTGAGCAGGCTAAGCTCCTTGGGAAGGCAACTTTCACATTTCAATATTTGCGGGCAGCCAGTGGGAGCACCGGACACTGACCCCTACAGCGGGCGATCAGTCAGGATCACCTCTGTCGGCAGACTGGGTGGGAGTGAGAGACGCACTGAAGGCTGGAAAAGAAAGCAGAACATTGAAAGAAATGGAACTCTGAAGCCACACAATGAAAGTTTCTTCCCGAGAAGTTCTCTCAAGACAGACTTCAGAGTTTTGCAAGGCATGAGCTGGAAGATCCCACCATTCCCGTCTTTCCCCCTCCCAACCCCCCACCAAAGTTGCATGATCACAACATTGCCCTTTGCTGGCCAGGAGGAAATTCAGGGGTGCAGTTTGGTCGCAAATAATGCATGCGTCTGGCTTGTTCTGCAAGCAGGGAGATGTATCCAAATAGCTCCCTCATTGGCATTTTGGAATATGATTTTTCCAAGTGACTGCTTCAGGTTTCCCAGTTTCCAGCAGAAGTTCATCTAAAGTCTGAAAGGTCCAGCACAGCTGGGCCCTCTTGTCAGGCCACAATAACGTTTGGCGCAGAGATGAAGAAAGCCGGGTTTGAATACACCAGAAGACAAAACCTCCCGCTCACAATGCTGTGCCCGGCTTGTAGACTGGAGCCCCAGTCTGAAACTTCTCCAACGACTAGGGAGGTTTTGAGTGTCTACTTACTCAAACGCTCTCCACCCCCAAAGAAAATCCCAAGGCTAGCCTTTGTTAGCAAAAGAAAATAAAGCACAGTTACATATCTCAGAATTTAGAGAGGCGAGAGAAGAGGGCATAGCCCAAACTGGTCGAGAGCAAGAATTCTCTTTTTTATGCCCATCTTTCTTGCCCTTTCCCATTCCAACCCCGCCCCCAAGGAAGAAAGAAAAAAAAAGACAAGAGAATGGGTGTGGAGCTAGGAAAATTATTTATTTAATTTTTAAAAAGAATTAAATAATCAGATGTGTAGGCTAGATCCTTTCAGGTGATCAAAGTGGATCTGGGAAGAAACTCTGGTGACTGTGTTTGTGAGCTCACCATGTACCGAAGGACGCCCTTGCACTGCACGTCCCTCACTCCCCCGACTCTCTCCTTCCCTCCCAGCCACGATTCACCCACTGCTGTCTGTTTGTCTGCAGAACTGCCTGGGCACCAGAAAAGATGAAGGACTGAGCACTTGGGGCAGGAAGCCATTCCATGATCTGACTCAAATCTGAAGAGGTAAGAGGGCTGCAAATGCCTAACCTCCATGGCATGTCATGAAATGGGGTTGGCATGGACTTCCCATTGGGGGTTGGGGGTGGGGAAGCATCTTTTTCCCCTCTTCTGCTCGTGAGGGGAAGGGAGGAGTTCTGATCAATTTTTAACCCAGTTGGAATTTTCCCGTCAGCTTCTATTCAGCGCCCATCCCCAGCGAATGTTGGGTCTAGACAGAGAAAGAATGTCTAGGAATCAGAGCTGTATCTACAGGGGCATTTAGATTATGGGGTGGCTAAAAATCCTGGGAGTGAATGGTATGGTATAGTGTGCTGTGGTTAGCTAGCGCCTTGTCGGTTTCCTTCTTCCAACTAGCCACAAACAAACCTCCACTTGGACTGCAACGATTTCCAGTCACTGAGGACAACGAAAACAATTGGGACTTTTGGGGGAGGTGGTGGTGGAATTGGGTGGTAGTAGAGGTGAAGGGGCATGCAGACCCTCAGGAGGGAGGTTAGGAGTTGGGAAAAATCAAAGTCATGATTCAGTTTTCAGCAAACTGGTCTCAATGCCCCTGCTTTTCCCCAGGTTTTTCTTTTCCTTCCTAGACTCAGAGATAAATGAACTCAATGGCTTTTCATATGTCTAGGCCTTTTCAGCTGTGTATATGTGATAGGAGGTCGCTTTGGCTAAAACAATGCAGTAGTCTTCATTGGTTTTAGGATTTTCTTTTCATATTTTAAGGCAAGGGGAAAAGTCTCTGGAATCTTTTCAAGTTCTTGCTGAAGTTGTTTGGGATGCAGGAAGACAATTAATGTGGTTTATTACCTTGTAAAAGGGTCATAAATTAAGGGCCTATGGGGGGTGTCTATTGGAGGACTGAGGTAGCCCTCAGAACCCTCTCTTTGCACAGAGCTGCTGCTGAACACGAACTGATTTCTTTGTTCTTTGGGGGATTGCTTCTTTTAAGCTAGGCACAAATAAGGAGTTTCAGAAAAGTCTGTTTATCTGTGTATTTCCCAGGCCTAAATCTTCTCTGACATTTGACCTCCCCTTTTCCTCCTCCCAATCCTATCAGTTTGGGACATCTTTGCAATTTATGATGAGTCAATCGCTGTGCAGAAATGAGAGGTATTCTAAGTTTGATTTGTAACCGATAGAAAGTGAAACACATTAGGAGACTTAAATGTCATTTTATCAGCTGTTCTGGGTCATGTGCCTGCACCCAAATATACTGAGTGTATCCGTTATCAGCACCTTCCCATTGTATCAGGATACAGGTTCAGGAATCTACTATACCCTTCAGCATCAGAAAATTTAAACTCTGAATGCACTGCAGATGTGCCTGAAAAACCACCCCTAATAAAGAATGATGGTTCTTTCCCCTCCTCTAAGGAGAAAAGGAGAGCCTTCTTTACCTGGTGCTTAGGGAAAGAGACAGACAGACAGAGAGACAGAGAGAGAGAGACAGGGAGAGATAGACAGAGATACAGAGACACAGAGACAGAGATGAAGAAAAGAGAGAGACAGAGGAGAGAGAGACAGAGACAGACAAAGACAGAAAGACAGAGAGAGACAGACAGTCATCTAGGTTAACTACAGAAAGGGGGAAAAAAACCAATGTGTAAGTATATGTTGAGTTGGGAAATCAAATCATTGAATTTGAATGTGAAAATCTTCTTATAGCTTTCCAAATATTAACCAAAGTCATCTCTTACTAGTTTCCATGCCCTTTACAAGGTAGCCCTATTGTTTTTTGCTACTTCATTTGCCTGAAGCCTCACTTACTCCAGTCCCAGATAGCCAATAGAGTTTAATTCCAGGAAAATGTAGAAGTTTGGGAGAGACAGAGAGACAGAGTTATTGTTGTTATTGTAGAAGAATGGAATATAAATTTGAGGGGGGCAGAAAAAACTTTCCCCCTCCCAAATCTGCCCCAGGAGAGATGGAAGGGTATAAGGTTGAAATCTTTTCTCTCTTCTCTTCCATTCGAATTGAGTGTGGTACATCATAGTTCTTTTCTAGGAAATGAGTTGTAGTACCCACTGAAAAGATATAGTTAACTTTCAGTTAGATTTTCCTTGTTTTGTGAAGTCTAGGCCACTGGGAAGAAGTCAGAGCACTATCCTTTTGCTAAAGTTGGCCCTTAGGGAAACCATTTGCCCTTCAAGTTCTACTCCCTTGAAAGTCCTTAGATATCCCCTTGTAGTTCTTACAAACCGGCCCCACTCCACTCCAAGATGTTAATTGTTAAACAGAAGTTTGGGCATTAACTTAGTGGTTAACAGAAATGAGGACCTTCTGGGGACCTGACTTGGGAAACCCAGCTGCTTTCATTAGCGTTAAGGCATTTAGCTGAAGATGTACCTCTGACTTAGGATGGTGATTTATGGTCGTTGGAGTTTCTGTTTGCTTCGGATTCTAAGGTCTGAAATCACCCTTCCCCCATCCCCCCTTTGGGATACCTCGTAGTGGAGAACACTTTTTGTTTTGTTTTATTAAGGGCTCAGTACTCTTTCCAGGCTCATATTCCTTTCCATGGTTTGGCAAACTCTCAGAATTTGGGAGAACGTGGGGTGGAGAGACAAGGGTGTCACTATCTTTCCTGAGAGTTGAATAAGCTTTTTTTTCCTTTCTTTTTTTTTCTCAATCAGTCTTAAATCCCAGCTGTGATCATTTTCACTTTCAGTTCACTCCTGCAGCTGGACTGAGTCAGTCAAGTTAAATCAGAATATCCTATGGAGCAATAGAAAGGCTTAGGCAAGAAAAGGGAGGTTACTAGCCCAGGACATTCACTTTCACTAAAGGTAGGGGTAGACTTCAGAGCAGGGCTCCTCTCTTTGAATATCCAGATGATTTGTTTACCAGGCTGGTTATCCCATAATTACAGCTATATAGATTCAGTCCCCTTCTATTTCCTTGGGAAGAAAAGAGAAATAATATGGAGTGTCTGCTTACTAAAATTGGGTCCTGTTCACAGATAGGAAGGTAAGAGAAGGAGAGTGGGAAAAAGTACAATAATGGAGTCCGGAGGCTTACTAGGTGTTTCCCCAATGCTAAAGGAGAAAGGGTTAAGTAGGGCATTGGCAATATTTTCCTAGTTAAACCCAGGTCACTCAGTGTTAGAGTCAGAACAGTAGGGACCCAAGTGTCACCAGACTGGAAGGAGAGGGTCTGGAAGGCTTAGAGCCTCGAATGGGCTTCGTTTGGCTGTGGGAACATCAGTTACTTTACTTCATTTTCTCTGTTGTTGGATAAAGCGTTATGGATGTTGGAAAGGACTAAACAGTCTTAAGGGAAACCCTTTGGATATTCATGCAGATCCCGCACCAGCTTGTTTTCTAGGTTAACTCAAGGGACACAAGTGAAGGTTGTTTTTTTTTCCTCTTGGACAATTAGATCATTCCCTCCCCGCCCCCCTTTGCATTTTTCATCGTTAGAAACCTATAATTTCGTGTAGCACTCAGCCTGTGCATAGGAAATGCGTAAGCCCAGGTTGAACGGGGATGGTCCCTACAGAGTTTGAAAAATTCAGATCCAGTGCACCGGAGTCAGGCACATCCTTCAGAGCCTGGGCTCCCACAACTCAAAACATCTCAGCTTCCAGGAGCCGCGTCTGCCTTTGTCAGGTAAATTACAGGCCCTTTCTGCCACCCGGGCTGCCGGTTGTACCGCGTGGGTGTGGAGCAAATTCCACACAATAGCGGTATAGTGGAGCCTGGGGGGACGCTGGTCTGGCAATCAAGTGACTCATTAAGGAATTTCCTTATAGAAAGCAAGAGATCAGGATTTTGATTTATTATTGGAGCAAGGACCAGATGAGGCTCTGGCCCTGCAAAAGATTCGGGGTGGCCTTTGCTTACCAGCGGAGCAGGGCTCTTAGAAAAGTTGAGTGGACTCACTGAATGTGGCAATGATCTTTTTTTTTTTTTTAAACCTAACTCTGGTTGGAGTGAGTGTGTGTAAAGAAATAGAATTGGAGGTTGAGGATGGGGGGCGGGTGGCGGGCAGGGAGGGCAGTAGGACCGGGTTGAAGAGTGAAGTGAGGCTGTCCCAATAAGAGTGCCGCCTGGCACTCCAAACTTTCAGGATGCTTTTGAACAAGCCTATCTTTCTTCCTTGTTTCTTTCCTTTCTTCCTTGTTTCTTTCCTTCCTTCCTTCCTTCTCTCTCTTCTTCTTCTTCTTCTTCCTCTCTCTGTCTCTTTCCGTCTCTGTCTCTCTCCTTCTTTCTCTGTGTCTCTCTCTCTCTGTGTCTCTCCCCCCGCTTCGTCCTCCCCCCCCCCGTTCTGTTCTGCTTGAAAATCTAGTTCCTTCAATGATTCCCTATTTCAAATAAAAGGATTTAAGTTGACGCGTGACCACGTGAGCACATAATGCAGAGCATTATTGTGGCATTTGGAGCGGACACCGAGGCGGGCTTCGTCTGTGATTACGTGATCCTAGATTCTATTTAGAACGACAGCTTTCTTCTCCCCCCCCACCCTCAACGTCCTACCTCCCCCCCACCTCCCTTCCTCTCTTTCCCCTTCTCCTCCTCAGAGAGCTTTCCGTGCCGGCTGCAGTATTTTAGGGCTCATGGAAAGATTACTGCCGAGCTGATGGGACGCGAGGCTTCGGCAGGAGGATGGATTTGGTTTTAAGGTATTTCCGTTGATTGTTCGCTTCTTCGATAAATTATTGCTGATTGAGGCAAAGGTCAGCCCCAGAGGCTCAGGGGAATATGCGGACCTGATTGCAGTGTGTGTTCTTTCCCCCTTTGTCTTGGTTCAGAACTGAAAATCGTCCCGAACTCCCTGGTTAGCGCAGTGAAGCCAGAGTTTCTTTTCCAGGAAAGTCTGGGTGGGTGGGTGGGTGGGTGGAGGAGACGAGATTTGGGGACTGCTCCCTTGGCCTCGTCCTCTAAGGAGCCTTCTTTGACTCTTCTATAGTGTTATCCTTTCTAGAATCTGTCCTACTTCCAGGAGCTTGCCCGAAGGAAGATCCTGAAGCTAAGACCTGGGCAGTTAGGTTTTTGTTGGTGTGTTTGTCCAGTGGGAGTGAGGGGCCCTCTGGTCTGTTTTGTTGGAGACGGTGGACTCGTTGTGGCTACTATAGCTGGTGGAGCCGGGAGAGGGAACTGCCTGAGAGCAGGGTTGCTTACATCTTCTCTGTGATGGGTTTCACTACTGTATTTACTATTAGGGTGCTAGGCTCACATGCTTTCCTGGAAACAGTAGAGAGGAAGTACAAATGGGGGAGAGTGACTCCATTGTTTTTTTCTCTCTGTTCTGTGCATCTGAGATGGGATGGGAAATTGGACAGTCTCAGCTTGAAGAGAGAGAAAAAGAAAAAAGGAATAGGAGGTTGTGGATAGGGGACTCCGGCTTTGGTTTCTCCTAAAAACTGTAGAGGAGAGGGTGAACCCAGGGCTTGGAAAAATCTGAGGAAAAGTAAAGGACCCTGGACCCACTTCTCTCTCCTTGAACATAGGACATGGTCCCTCTTCTACTTGTTCACAGAAGACACTAAGTTGGGTGACTTTAGGCCCGGGCCCCCAGATCCTCAGCCAAAGTATGTAGTGGAAAGCTAGGAGAGGCAGGCAGAAGCCAGCTCTGGCTGGGAACTAGAGCTGAGCTGAGATTTATGGCGCTCCCAGGTGCCTGGCAGACATTCTCTACCCGGGGAGAAGGATGCTACTGAGAATTTAACCTGTTTGTCCCAAATTTCCTGGACAGTTTCTCCACCTCCGGTTCTAAACTTGCTTCGGGGGCACAAACAATCTGGGATCGCCTGAAGAAGCCAGGCCGGTCTCTGGTACTCTGGCTGCAGGGAAGGGATGGTTGGGAAGGAGAACTCTCAGGACTTTGGAAGTAGATCTAAACAAAAGCCTCCATTCTTTTTTGCTTTTCTTCTTCGATTTTTAAAAAGTCTAATCTAGTTTCCCTGCTTAAACGATATTTTCTCTTCCCATCTCCCCCCATCCAGCCAGGGCAGCTCATCCGCTCCCGATTGCCGATTCCATGGGTAAACATGTTTTACAGCGGCTATTTTAAGTGGCCTAAAACGCCCCTTGAAAATAAAATGTAAGCTTTAATTGCAGTTCAATTACTTGTCAGCGTTTCGTATGATTTATGACCCAGTTCTGGCGCGTTTTTGACCCAGTTAAGGGCTCATAAATAATATAGTTTCACTAGGAAGAAAGTGAGAGACAGCGAAGATTTGCAGAGCCGGCCTTTATTATCTGTTTAGTGCTGGCGAGTCAAATGGGTATCAAATGAGACTCTGCTTCCCGGATCTCCTCTAAGGGAGCATCCGCACCGAATAAAATGTGGTAGAAACAGTTTACAGAATTCTCTTCTCCGGAAAAGGGAAGGAGATGCAGCCAAAGCAGATTGAGTCTCCTTCCTACAGGCACGGCCTTGTTACCCCTATCTTAGGAATGAGGGGGATTTATGTTTCATCCCTAGTTTTCCTGCCCCGGGTGGGATTTCGATACCCGATTCCTGCCAGCAAAAATTCCTCTCTCTTTCTTCCCCTCGGATCCGGAACGCCTCTAAAAGGAAGCGCTCCCTAGCTTATTTCGGGAAATCACGTTCCTGGCAGCTTGTTCCCCCGAATAGAAGATTGGAAAGAGCCTCAATTTTCTCAGAAGAGTTTGATTTTCTTCTCTTCGAAAACCCAGAAATTGTAGCTTTCTCGGTCTGCAGGCCGGGAGGAAAGCTTAGAGCTTCGGGGTTCCCTTATTCTACTTGGCCCTCAGGAAAAAAGGAAGCTGGTCGAATTCAGAAGGAAAATCGAAAGGAAATGGGAAGAAAACGTACGCAAAAGAAATGTGGCTTTGCGAGATCGAGAGCAGAGCCAGGGAGGAACTGGTGCGGCGGGGGTTGGGGAGTGGGGGGAAAAATCTCTGAACCGAGAAATCATTTCAAGGCAATTGGTTTCATTTTTGTTGTTGTTTTAAAATAAACAAAAACCAAACCAATTACGAAGTAAAAACCTTAACCACGGATGAACAAAATGATTGTTAGAAATCAACCATTAACCCTTTCAAAGTATCCATTTCTTTAAGTGACTTGGGAAAGGGCACCCGTCCGCATCCCTGACCACCTTCTTCTCAGCTACCGGCAAACCTCGACCCACCTTCCCTGCCTATCTGGCCCACTACTGGCCCGAGCAGAAAAAACCAACGAAGAAAGCACCTTTGTCTTCCCAGGAACCCTATTTTGCTGGTTCGGAGGTGCGTGCCGGGAAGCTGAAAGATGCCCACCCTAGGCTATCTATCTGAGATTGCCTCCTTCCCGGGCAGATCGTTAGCTGAGTGATGGGGTGGTTTAGAGGCACCCTAGCTTAGTCTCGGGAGAGCACTTCCTAGAGTCTTCTCACGGCATGCTGAATTCTAAAAGAACTCAGAGTGGGGAGAGGCATCTCCTCCTTACGCAGCCCATCTCTCTGCCCCGTCCCACCTCTAACCCAGGTCCCCGGCTGCTAAGCGTCCTGCTCCTCTCGTCTTAGGTTCCTCGAAGCTTTTCTTTCGTTCCTTCTAGCTAGTTTGGCTGCAAACGGGCAGCCAGTTGTATCAGCACTTTGGAGGAGAAAGTGCGGGGTTGATTATTGACCTACGGCTCCTTTCTTCCAGGGAAACATCCAACCTGGGGGTGGGCTGATGGCTTGAAGAGAAAATGCAGGCCAGCGGATTTTTCGGCCCCCTCTCGCCTCGCCTCCTACGCGACCCGGCTTCTCCTTTCATGTTGGGCCGTCGCAATATGCCATAAGGAGCAAGTGTTTTCTGTTTTAGTTCTCTGTTTACAGCTTTGGTGCATGAAGTCATAAATCTTGCCTGGCCATAAATGACAAAAAACCATTGGTATGCATGAGCGGCCGCCCTGGCCTGAGAGCGCTTTCGCATAGCTCCCTTTCCCCTGGCTTTGTTTTTGCTCTAAGGTGACGTTTTGGCTCCTTGCAAGTTTAAACATACTATTTATATTTTTAACACCTTCCTTTGAGAAGGATGGGACCGCTGACGCCTCGTAATTACGCAAAAATCTCTATTTCTCCCTTGCTGCCACACAGGACACCCACCAGGCCAACAGAAATTGGCCTTCTGTGGTCCTACTATAATCCTCTCCTCGGTTGTAGGGACACTTGGGAAAGAGGATGAATGTCCACCCTGAAGGGTATATACCCAAAGGGAATCCCACCACTCCCCACCCCTCAGCAAATCCCAAAGAACAGCTTGTAGCTGGCGCTGGGAGTAGTACAATACACACCATCTATGCCAAGACACACCAGCGTTTAAGCCGTACCTAGTCTAGATTAGAGAAGAGAGTAGACGTAGGGATACACGAGAGAACCTAGGTGAGCCCCGTTGCACATCTCAGGCGCTGAGGATGGATTGAAATGTGCGTTTTCCTGCCTCGCCATCTCCCTATTCCTTCCGAAGCTGAAACTACTGAGATATTTTCTGTCTAAAAATACAGTCAAATCCAGCTAAAATGCAACGATTGACCCTAGCAGGATTCTGACCCCTATCAACTCTCAGTAAAAGCTGGGGAAACGGAGGCCCACATCTCTGGAAGTTGGGGATGGTGAAGGGGGCAAGTACACTTTCCTCAGAAGTTAACCACTTAGAGGCTCAGAGAAACTTTGGTGCCCCCACCCTAGTTTCTCTCTCCCCTCCCCCAATGACTGCTCACTGTCTTAGGAGATTTCTCAGATTCATAAGAAATAAAGACCCTGGTGAGAAAGCCCCTTTGTGAGAGCTGTTTGTCTTCATTAGCATAATTTTCCTGGACTTTAGTGACGCCTCAGAGCAGGGAGGGGGTGGGGATGAGGAGGTGGGGGTGGGGGGAAACTGCCCTCTTTTACTCGTTCACTCCCTCTCTCTTCTCACTCCTCAGCTTCCTCAATCCCCATCCCCCACTCCGGCCCGCGCTTCCCTAGTCGACTTTGCCTCTCCCCCACCCCCCACCCCACCCCCACCCCCCACCCCGACCAGACGCTGCTGCTCCGCGTGTAATATTCATAAGAAACATACCCACCTCGGTGCCACTACCCTAGGAAAAGCCCCGCGCGGCGATAGCTCTTATCTCGGGGCCCCGGCTGCTGCCCTCAGGAAGGGCAGGGAGGGAGTGCTAGGAGAGGGGGTGGGGTGGGGGGGAGGGGGGGTCCGAGCCACCCCAGCCAGCCCTTGACGAGTCGTGCAGGAGCAGCGAGTGGAGTCACGCCTCTCCTCGCGTCCTGGGCTCCGGGGTCTTCCTCCCGGCGGCTGATGCCTGGAGCTGGTGCCCATCCTGATCGAGCCGGAGGGGACCTGGGCCGGGGCAGCGGGGCTGCGGGCGGGCGGGCCGGCCCCGAGCACGGGAGGAGGGTGCCTGCCTCCTTCCGCGTCCGCCGTCAGAAGTTAAGGTAAGCTGGGCCACAGGCCGCCGCCGCCGCCGCTATCAGTGCTGAATGGCGGAGTTTGTGTCTCGGTGATTTATGGCCATAGACTTAAATCTCGGTTCATGAAGAGTTCACAAGCTGCAGCTTCCTCGCAGGCAGTGACTGATACCCTTAGACTTCGAGTTCAGGCCGTTTCCCTCAACCCCCGCTCCCCCACCCCCACCTCCCATGCCCACTTTCTTCCCCTAACTTTTCTTTTTCGTGGGGATAGGGGAGTGAGGACTTGTGGGGGCTCTTCTCACCTGGCTTCCCCTTCTGATTTGGGGTGAGAGCTTCAGGAGGGAGTAGGAGAGCAAGGGGGTGGGGGAGAAAGGAGTAGGAATTTGGCCAAATCTAAAAGGAAGACAATAGGGGTTGTTCCAGGCAATACATGCAGCCTCTGACTCGCTTTCTGCTCAACTGCACCTGGTTATGGCCCAGAAATAGATTTTTCTTTTTTTTTTTTTGCATTAGAATCTTTGCTCAAGCCTTTGTCTTGGGGATGGAGAGGGAACCTCCTGCCAGGCTGACCTCTAACTTCTTCGTTAGGAACCAAACTTGGGGGGGGGGGAGGTTGTTTGGGCCCTGAGGGTTGTCTGGGGTCCTCAGACAATAGGGGTAACTTTGGGGTTGGCCCTAGGAAGTGACTCCACATCTTCGGGGCTGGCTTGTTGTTTTCCTTTTCATTTTAACCAAGTAGTACACAACTTCGTGAAAGCCTTGAAGTTAAGCAGGAACCCGATCTGGCTTGGGATAATGGATTAGCAAGTCACTTGAAGTATTGCACTTTCAAAATCAACTTAATTTTGTTTTATCTAATATCTTGCTGTTCAAGTGTCTGGAGTGATTTTCTTAACCTGACATTGTATTTAACACAAGTCTGGTATCTAAAATATTTACAATGTTAGACATTAACACTGTCAAATGGAATAGAAACCCTTTTCAGTAGGAGAACAGGAAATTGTGATATTAAATTCACCACTGGCTTCTACACTATTATTTAAGATTTGATTTTCTTCCAGTTGTGCTATCTGGATCATCTCATCTATTTCCAAGGGCTAAACAATACTCCAGAGCCTAGGGCTCACACACAAGCACTTTGGGCAAGGGATGCTGTAATTTTTAATTGAGGTGCTGGAAAATTAATTGTGCCTGCTTTCCAGATGTTGATCAGATTGTTTGTTTAATAATAAAGTCCAAAGGAGCAGATTATTAAAAAACGAAATCAGAATCACCCACTGATAGAGGTACTTTAAAAAAAAGCTAACAAAGTGCTTGCTATCCCCTTGTAGTATTGAGCAACTTGGAATGCAAATATATACAATTAGGGCTGAAAATGGCCATTTCCCCCTCATTATTACTTTCTTAAGTGCCCAGAGGAAATAGCATTAATGTTGTGTGTGGGTTCCCACATGTATGCAGTCGGAGTGGAACTTTTCTGAGTTGGTAACAAGAGGTTGGATTTGTTAAGACTGGAAACCCAAAGAAACTCTTTGCATCTTGGTTCCCAGAGCACTCTCTCCACTCCAAATCTCAGTTAACTCTTGCGTCCCATTTTTAATTGGTTATTGGGAGATAGGTAAAGTAATGGAGTTAGCAAACAGCTTTGAAAACAACAAAAACGACTGAGGAACTGAAGGAGTGATTTCTGGTTTGTCTTTCCATCCCATCTTCTCGAGCCAAATGACCCCCATACATCAAATTACATAGCAGTTTCCAAGACAGAGCCTATTATCGGTAAGTTGGAAGGAAAGTTCAATCGGTGGTCATGGTGATGAACGCTGGTTTTTCAGGTTCCTGGTGGGTTCTCCCCCTCTCATCCATCATGTTTTAACAGGTAGAATTTGGTAGGTGCCATGAAAAAGCCAGCACCTCAGACATTCCTGGGAGGCATGGATGGGGTGCCTTTTGCTTTGGAAGACAGCTCTGAGGGTGGTTGCTGAGTCCAGGGGACCTGGGAGCAGGGATTGTGGAAGAAAAAAAAAGAGGAGAAAAGATTAGCTCCCTAGTTTGAATTGTGACTTAATGGGGATGGAGGAGAAGGGATGCTTGTTGGTGTTTGCCCTTATGTTCCCTCCAATTTCCCCCCAATGAGGGTGCATCTGGAGCCCCATAGGGTTAGTTTGATGAAAAAAGTGGTAAATAGCCCAGAATATGAAATCTTTGAAATTGGACTGGGCCTGCAAGGATTGGTTTCCTTGTATCCCAAAGAGACAAGCATAATTTTTGGAGGTGTAGATGTGTGTGTGTGTGTGTGTGTGTGTGTGTGTGTGTGTGTGTGTGTGTGAGAGAGAGAGAGAGAGAGAGAGAGAGAGAGAGAGAGAGAGAGAGAGAGAGATTTGTGTGTTGTGTGTCTTTGAACGTGCAGGAAGAGATGGTGTAGACTAGACAAGAGGAAGAAATGGTGCTGATCTCTTTGGGAAATAGAAGCCTTGTCCCTCGGATTGGCTAGCCACTAGCTTCTTTGGGTCCTTAGCAACTCCCCAAAGGGTGAGGGCTGACAAGGACCTCACCAGAGGAGATTAGAAAGGAAGGGGCCAAGATTGTGTTTCCCTGGGTCCTCCGTCTCTGGTGAAGGAAGATCCCAATCGTCCCAGTTCCTTGCTGGCTGGGGGATGGAATCAAGAGAGAGAGAGGGAGTGCAAAGCCTGTGCCCACCCCATCCCCAGGTCCCTTGGGCTTGGAAAGCCCCCCAACTCCAGGCCCAAGTTAACCAACTATTGGGAGCTGCCAGTAAATTGCAGAGGCTTTTTATAGCTCGTCTCCCTGCGCCCCGGGCCAAGTCACGCTGCTCAATATTGCTGACCACTTTTTCTTCCACGGCTTTCATGTCAGTTAACTATTGAAAGTAAGATGGATTTGCACTGAGCCCTCACCGCGCTGCGCTTCTCATCTCTCCCCCCCCCCCCCCAGGTCTGTCGGGGGCGGCCATTGGCAGAGGAACGTCACGTGACGGAGGGGGGGGTGCCAATGTTCGGCTTCAAGGGTGTCAAGACCCTGTCAGTGTGTGAAATAAATACTGGGATACAACGAAATGCAAAAAGCGACCTACTACGACAGTTCGGCGATCTACGGCGGCTACCCCTACCAAGGAGCAAACGGTTTCACTTATAATGCGAATCATCAACAATATCCCCCGCCTTCGGCGCTGGTGGAAAGCGAATACCATCGCCCGGCCTGCTCCCTGCAGTCCCCTGGCAGTGCTGCGGCCCGCCACAAGGCCAATGACATCAGCGAGAGTTGTATGAGAACCATCGGGGGCCAGGGTGGCCAGGCTCAGGGCCTTCCTGAACCGCAACAGCCCCCGCCACAGCCCCTGCAGCCCCCGCAGCCCCCGCAGCAGCAGCAGCAGCAGCAGCAGCAGCAGCAGCAGCAGCAGCAGCAGCAGCAGCAGCAGCAGGCTCCACCACCTACGTCCCAACAGCCCCAGCAGCCGTCTCAGCCCCCTGTTCCTTCCGCTCCATCATCCTCACAGCCCCCTCCCTCTGTCTCACCACCTCAAAATGCCAGCAGCAACCCAGCCCCAACCAAGAGTCCCATGCTTAATTCACCTACCATGTCCAAACAAATCTTTCCCTGGATGAAAGAGTCTCGTCAAAACACAAAGCAGAAAACCAGCAGCTCCAGTTCAGGTAATCACGGTTGGCATAGCAAGGGATGGTACTCACCTGCCTCCCTTTTCCCCCAAGTTCCCCTTGTTCAGACTGCTTCCTCCTTCCTCCCTCCACTCCTCCTTGATCCAGAACCAATCTAGCTGAGAGAGGAACACAGGAGTGCATAAACACCCCCATGCTTTGGTTTTCTCTCCACCCTGTGGTTTGGGTTTCTTCCATAAACTTTTCAGATTTCTTTTCCCAAGGGAGTGGTTCTCTGAGCGTAGCAAAGGAAACTGAGCTTAGGGTACCATCTTTTCCTTTTCCTAGAATCTTGGTGACCGTCAGTACAGCCCTTCCAAGAGGCCAAGAGTAAGCATCTGGCTCTGTCCCCTGTCTTTCTGTTAGAGTTCTGATGGATGTGGAGGCCTGAGGCCTGGGCCTTTAGCAAGAACACCATCCTGAGCTGTACCCTTTCTTTTCTCTTTTAAAAATTTCTTTCCTCCCTCCCCCCTTATTGGCTCAGATTGAATATAATAAGACAGTGACCCCTGGCTGAGGTGTAACTCCAATAAAATGGTTCATGATCACCTGCAGTCAGAATCAATGCTTTGCTTATAATCAGATGCTATTTTTGCTCCAGCAGGTTGAGGCCCTGGGTTTCACAGTTCTAATAAACCCATGATCTGTGTTAGCACAATAAAGTCAGGCCTTGTGAGAAAAAAAGAAGGCAGAGGGGTGGGGAATTATGGTGTTTGTCATCCTAATGTGAACCACATGGGCCTGAGTGATACAGACCCCAGTGGATGAAAGAGCCCTAGCTGTAGCTTTCAGGCATCTTGTTTACATCTGCCCCCTTCCCAGCTGATGTTGCTCCAAGTAGTTCTAAGCCTGGAGCAAACCATGTTTGACTGGGGCTGCCTTGGGGGATCCTAAGAAGAACAGGGGCGCAAATAAAATCTTGAGAAAGTCTAGAATGATCTTCCCATGCCACATACTTCCCAGCTAATGTCTTCAACCCCACCCCCCACTAATTTTCTAATTATATGATACCCATTCAAGGAAAGAGCAAGTTATACTCTCTGATGGCTCTAATCCCAGTATTCAGGATGCTTCAGGGCCTTTCTTTCAAGCATGGCTACTTGGATGTCTTCACCCTCACTATACATGCCTGGAGAATTGGAGATCTGAGGCAACTGAAGAGAGCATTAAAGCAGGCTACCCTCTTATTGAAGGGAAGGAGACTTTTGGGGGGGCTTCTTTTTCATCTTGAAGGATGAAGATAAATTTTACATTACACCGAATTTCACCCTAAAATTTGTTTATGGTCTGTTTCACATTTTCCTTTCACTCTTTCCAACAACTATGTCTTCCTAAAACACTGGAGAGAAAGGCCTTTGTCACCTTATTTGGAGGGGGGGGGGTGTCCTTTCAGTTTAGGCTGCCTGGAAAGGGAGAAGGAGGGAGAGGGGGTGGAGAGAAGGCCATGAAGGAGAGCACCTCTCTGGGCTAGCTGTCCTAATCACTTCCCAGTGGTCCCAGGGTATGCCCATGTTCATTGGCTCAGGCTGCAGGGGCTGGGGTCCTCTCTGGCTGTGAAGTACTCATCCTCTTCTTTGTGTGTGATTTGTGTAGGTGAGAGTTGCTCTGGCGATAAAAGCCCCCCGGGGCAGGCGTCATCCAAGAGGGCTCGAACAGCTTACACAAGTGCCCAGCTGGTGGAGCTGGAGAAAGAATTTCACTTCAATCGGTATCTGTGTAGGCCCAGGAGGGTCGAGATGGCCAACTTGCTCAACCTTACCGAGAGACAGATCAAAATCTGGTTTCAGAACCGAAGGATGAAATACAAAAAGGATCAGAAGGGCAAGGGCATGATGACGTCCTCAGGGGGGCAGTCCCCCAGCCGCAGCCCGGTTCCTCCTGGGGCTGGGGGGTACCTAAACTCTATGCATTCTCTTGTCAACAGTGTTCCTTACGAGCCCCAATCGCCCCCGTCCTTTAGCAAGCCTCATCAGAACACCTATAGCCTCCCCAACTCCTACCCAGCTGCCCTTAACAGCTGCCCACCTCCTCAGAAGCGGTACTCGGGGACTGCCTCGGTCACTCCAGATTACGACCCTCACCCCCTCCAAGGCAACGGTAGTTATGGGACCCCACACTTACAGGGAAGCCCCGTCTTCGTGGGGGGCAACTATGTGGAGCCCATGAGTAATTCCGGGTCTTCCATCTTTGGCCTGACTCATCTCCCCCATCCCGTCTCAGCCAACATGGACTATGGGGGGGCTGGGCCCATAGCCAACAACCATCATCACGGACCTTGTGAGCCCCACCCCACCTACACAGACCTTACAGCTCACCATCCTTCTCAGGGAAGAATTCAGGAGGCGCCCAAACTGACCCATCTGTGATGGACCTCGGGGTTGAGTGGACACAAAGTCAACCCACTTCTTTCTTTTCAGTTCTGTTGGTTTTTTTTTTTTGCTTTCTTTTTTTAAAAATGGTCCTTCCTTCCCTGTCTCTTTCTCCTTCTCTCTCCTTTCTCCCCTCCCCCAGCCCCTCTTTTGTTTTCTTGGGTAAAGCCTTTTTATAGTTTATATGACGTAGCAATATTCGTTGCTTGAATGGCTCTAGAGTTTCCATGGTGATACTTATCTGCCCCCAGCTCGAGTCCTCTGGCTCTCCTTGGCTGGGGTGGTGGGGCGAGAGGAGGGGGCTTCCTTCCTTCACCTTCTTTACTCTTTTATCAGAAACAGGGTATATGAACAAATTTTCTAGCTGAGTTCTTCAACGTGAATTTGTTCATACATTATGGCTCCCGAGGGGAAGCGATTAAGTTGTGTTTTATTATTATTAATTATTATTTTTAGTCGTTTTTTATTGCACTTCTTTTAAAGAGCGAGAAAGGATATCAAAGGGCGCTTTGAAACAGGGTCTCCCTGGTCAATAATGAATCTGTGTCCGTCTCTCGATGTGTGTATGCTGGTGAACAGTCAGATTTATTTATATTTTTTTGCAAACATTGAGTAATCTAAGTGTTTAAATATTATTTATCCCCATCCGTTCATATTTATATAAAAAAATCTCCCCTGCCCCTCAGATCTCTCCCCTGATTGTCCAGGAGCTCTCCTCTGACCTTTTGTTCAGTAGCAGATTGGCGTCCTACGACAGTTGCTTCGAAAGGGAAAGAGAATTCCTTTACTAAGATGGTAACGATTGTAACAAAACCAGAGAGAAGCCACCTTTTTTCTTTTTTTCTTTTTTTCCAATAGTAGTTTCAGCTTGTAACCTCGGGCTAAACGGAACAACTCCCTCTCCCCCACCCCCAACAATCTGTAAACCTGAAAAAAAATTCCAAGATTTGTTTCGAGAGGTCTACATTCCTTGCTGCTCACGTTCTGAAAAAAAAAAAAAAAAAAAAAAAAAAAAAAAAAAAAATAAAGTTTTTATTCTGACTAATTCAGTTTTCAGAACGTGTTCTTTGGTCGATATTGGGGGCGACTCACGCCCAGGAGAAGGGAGGCGAGGCCCAGGTAGCCAAAGGTGTCCCCCCCGCCCTTCCTCAATCCCCGAATACCCCACTGCCTCAGCCTTCTTCAGCCCCCTCCGGAGCAGGGCCGTGGGAGCCAGCTTTGGCCTAGGGCTGGCCTGGGGTGCGTGCTGTTAGAAGAAAGTCCGATACACTATAACTTGGCTGGTTCGGGGCTGCTCTTCCTAGCTGCCAGTCCCCGAGCAGGAGCCAGAGTGTCCTTGGAGCTCGCAAGCCTGGAACAAAGCGCCGGGGTTACAGGTGCTGGTGCTGGGCCCGAGAAGCTGCGGGAGTGGGGGGGGGGGGGCAATGGGGGCGGGGATGGAGATTCACCACTCCTTGCTCGAAGAGGAAGGAAGGAAGGCAATCGCCATCTTCTCTTGAAAGTCTTTCTCTTTCCCTTTCTCTCTCGGTATATCTCTCACTCTCCTGCCTCGACGTCGCCCTCCTTCAAGTCACCTCAAAGGAGAGGGACCCTCCTCTGTCTTGCACTGGAGACCTCTCTATTCCCACACTTTCCCTCCCAGGGTCAGAAGAGAGAAGCTAAAGGCTGTTACACTGTGCGGGGGTTGCCTTAAATAAAGGCCAGCGGAGCCAGGCATCCAAATCAGAGGCGGCGGGACGCCGTTTCCAAGGGGCAAATTCGAAATACAGTCGTTTATGGCTTCCCATGTCGTTAATCACTCCTGGAAGAGACAGTCCATCATAAATCGCCTCTGAGGTTTGAGGCAGTTTTTCGGTAACTACGGTAGTTCAGGCTCACAAAGGGGGCTGAACGTGGAGAGTAGGCAGCAGCCGCTAGCCAAGCCTTCTCCTTCTCTAGACTGGTTGACAGTTAGTGGCAGCTTTCAAGATGATCTTTCTTCCCGAAATTTGGTATATTTCCCTTCATTTTCTGAATCTTGTCTTCTTCTTCCTCGTATTTTTTTTTTGAAAGAGAGAGAAAGAGAGACAGAGAGAGACACACACACACAGAGAAAAACAGAGAGAGAGAGAGAGAGAGACAGAGACAGAGACAGAGACAGAGACAGAGACAGAAAGGGACAGACGGAGATGGACAGAGACATAGAGACAGACAGTAAGAAATATTCAGAAACAGAGACCGAAGCAGACACTTAAAGAGCAGAGACTACGGGTTTGTTCTCTTTCTAGTAAAATGCAGTATTTCCAAGTATTTTCTTTTTCTTTTGATTCCACAGGAACTAAATATTGTATTACTGTTCATAGAGTAGCAGGACAAGCTGTCCTCTGAGAGAGAACCCCAAACTCACACATTAAAAAAGAAATATTTCCATCTTGAGGGCTTTTTTTTTAAGCCAATGGATTTTTAGATTCAGATTTGAACACTATATCAGCTCTGAGCTTAAAGCATGAAGTGAAAATACATCTATATCTGCAGCTAGGCATGTATTTTAGGCGAAAAATCAGCTCCCCCTCTCTCCGCTGCATCTCTCAAGGCACAGGAAAAAAAAAAATGTCGCCATTTTGTTCACTCAAAAATATCCTTAATCTTGTTCTTTATCTTCCTCTGAGAACTTTCCTCAAATGACCTTCAGAAATATCCAGAGTAGATGAGTACATGGGTAGACACAGGCATGGGGATGCATGATTTGCCTTTAGTTGGAATAAGAAAAAGAACGTTTTCATTTTCTTTTCCTTTCAAAGGAGAGCGGGAAGCCGCCCCAAGGAGATGCTTCTTGCGAACAGAATCAATTTATACGTTTCATTTACATCTAGAGATTTCTCTACCTTCTCTTTTCCAGGACCATTGACTAAGAGACAATTTGAGAGCTTTGGTTTAAAAAGAAATCCCTTACTGTCCTTTCCTCCATCTCTCCCACACGTCTATGGAAAAATGGCGGGGTTGGTAAATACATCAAGCTAAAATTTAGGCTTTGTAAGGAACGTAGTCTACATGTCTTGGATTGGAAGATTTTGGAGAAAAGCATTGGCTTCTCCTTCAAAAGTAACCATTTATAGACAAATCTTTTAAGTCGGGTGGGAGGAGGTAGAGAAGAGGGGGCTAGAGTGAATTCCATCTATCCTTAAGAGTCCGTTTCTAAGAAGTTCTTAAGGGAGAGTGAACTGGGTTGATAGCTACCTCCTTCCCTGAGGGCAGAAATTTTAAAAATGAAATTATAATATGGTTTTCCACATCTTACTAGCCAAGATATTCATTTTGACTTTCAAAGGAAAAACCCACTCTCTCATCCAGTTCCCTAGATATATTTTTGTAAAAATCCTTATTAAAATACACCCTGAGTTAAAGTAATAGATTTTTAGACGTCTCGCTGTTGAGTGGCCAGAGAAAAAGAGTTTCTTCCAGATGGTATTTGAATTAGAAGCCCCAGAAAGGACTAAGAGAATTCAGCGCCCACTCAGCTCAACTCACAAAGCCTGCAGAAATCTGCAGGCTGATGCTTCCTGCTTTTTTTTGCTTCAGCTCCCACCCCAGCCCCGAGATTTCCAAACCAAAGCCCAAACCTCAGGTCGCTAACACGAACCCCCTGAAAAGCTCTGTGCCCCAAACCATTCCCCTAGTACCTTTCTGCCACGAAAATATCTAAAAAGAAACATCGGTCCCTGTTTACTTGCGTTTCTCCTCTTCCCTCATTTCTCGGCAACATTTGGTCTTGGAAAAAGCAAGAAGCTCCCAATGTGTTGTCAAGGGCCAGGAGCTGTCAGACCTTTTGGCGAATAAGATTGATCGCGCCCAGACTTCCTTCAGAGCTTTGTGTGGAATAAAAGCAAGAAAATGAAAAACCTACACTTTTTTCCCCGGGAAAGCATCTCTATCTGCAAGGCGTTGCTTTTGGCTAGTAAATGACCAATCCCTCACTGTATTGCATTTTAACCCGAACTGCTTTAAACGCCCAGAATAGGACAGTTCTACCTTACTCTGTTTCGTGGAGTGGGGTTTTCTGGTTTATAATCGTGGATTTTTTTTTCTCTTCTCAACTCTTTTAGAGTAAATTATTCTTCTGTGTGGATACTGAACTAGCTTGGGGAAGGTTTGTTTGGCCTATGTCAAAGAAAACCAAAGCGTGTAACCATCGCCATCATCACTAAGGTATTTTGGGGGGGGGTTCCAAATACTGCTCTTTCCTTTTTTAAATTTTCTACTCTTGTTTTTTTTGCCTTTATTACTTTTGACGGAGAAGTTTGGTAGCTCAAAGATATTTTTTTATGAGGAAACTGAATTGGATCTGAAAGGCCTTCAGTTTCGAGATTCTCCCTGCACAAGAGTCCTTGGAGCGGCTCCTTGGGTGCCTTTCCTCTTCCTCCCCTCCCCCTGATCTTTTTAAACTCTGGTTTCGATTTCACGGAACAGAACAAGGGTCCGAATTGCAATTCCTAGCCCTGGAGCTGTTTGAGATGGCCCTAAGAAAAAGAAGACTCCAGGTGATTGACGCTGGGAAAGAAGCCTTTCTTGGGGCGGCAAATTTCACTTCAAGAAATTCAAACCCCAAAGAAATAGTTCAGCAGCAACAACAACAACAAAAAGGAAGAATATGGGGGGGAGAAGAAAAAGTTACTTCCTTTTCCTTGGCGCTGACTTCCAGGAAATCGGAAATACTCACCGGACCCCTTGTACTACGGGTATTAAACCCAAGAAGTCAACTGCCGGGAGCGTGCTAGTCTGCATTTTTACATGCCTCTGGCTCCGCGGCTCCACTCTACACAGGTTTTGTACGCATGGATCTGGGTCCCTATTGGCATATGCATCTATCTGTCACGGTCCGCTCCAGGGAAGTTGACTGCAAGGGAAAGTCGTGGAGCACACAAAAGCTGCCTTCCATTTTCCGCTTCCCCCAGGAGCCAGAAGCGAGGCTGCTGCGGAAAGTCCAGCGAACAATGGGCTGAGCGGACGCAGGCCAATTGTGCACTGCACTGTACATGGGGGAAGAAAGGGGAGGGGGATGTCAGAGAAAGAGAACGATGGAGAAAGAAAGAGGAGCGGAAAGGGGTGAGAAAGTGAGAGAGGAGAAGGGAAGGAAAAGAGGAAGGGAGGGAGAGAGAGAGAGAGAGAGAAGGAGGGAGGGAAGAGATGGAAAGGGAGAGAGGAAGAGGAGAGGAAAGGAGGGAGGGAAAGAAAGAGGGAGGAAGAGAAAGGCAAAGAAGGGAGAGAGAAGAGGGGAGAGAGAGAGAGAGGGGAAACAGGGGGAGAAAGAGAGAGAGAGAGAGAGAGAGAGAGAGAGAGAGAGAGAGAGTCCTGCCGGCCTTTTTATTTTCCTTCCCTTTTTCTTCCCCATCTTCTCTAAACTAGTTCCAAAGCTGGCATCTTCAGTTTGTTCTCTCTCTCCCCCCCCTCCTCTCTCTCTCTCCCCCCCTCTCTCCCTCTCTCCACTCTCTCCTTCTCTCTCTCTCTCTCCACTCTCGCTCTCCTTCTCTCCCTCCCTCTGTCTTTGCCCCCCTGTCTGAGAAGAACTTATGTGGCTAACATGCGGGGGCCCTCGGGTGTCAAAACTTTGAAGATTAATGGATTACTTTGTTAATGACTGCAGGCGTCAGATTGATTTGTGAGGTGCGAAGCGTCTTCCTGACAGTCCCAAACAATGCTAGGAGTGTGCGGGAGGAGAAGGGAGGGCAGCAGCCGGCTAGATCAGCATCCCGGACTCACACACACACGTACACACACGCACGCACGCATACACCGATACACATATCCACGCGCGCGCACGAGAGAGCATACACACATACACAGATCTCGCTGGTTTCGGAGGCCAGCGGCCCCTTACTCGCGCACTCCCACCCTAGCCCTCCACACCCACACCCACCAAGATGTATTTTTTGCCTTTTAAAAAGTGTAAATAAAGCCTCGCTAGCCCCCAATGAGGCGTTCCTTCCCGACTTTTTTGGATCAATCAAACAGACAGTGGCTTCTTTTGATTAAAGCCCAAATTGTCATTGGGCAGAAGCAATCATGTGACAGCCAATTCGGTCCAATTTCAACCTTGTCTCCATGAATTCAATAGTTTAATAGTAGCGCGGTCCCCATACGGCTGTAATCAGTGAATTAGAAAAAAAACACCCCAGCAGCGATCTTCTATGAGAGATTTTTTTTTCTTCTCTCTCCTTTTGCCTGGGCCTTCCCCCCGCCCCCCCTAAGCCCCTCCAGAAGAGGGAACTTTTTCTCCGAGGGGGCTCCGAGGAGAAGGCCATGAATTACGAATTTGAGCGAGAGACTGGCTTTATCAACAGTCAGCCGTCGCTCGCTGAGTGCCTGACATCTTTTCCCCCTGTCGGTGATACATTTCAAAGTTCATCAATCACGAGCTCGTCGCTTTCACAGTCGACACTGATTCCTCCTCCTTTTGAGCAGACCATCCCCAGCCTGAACCCGGGCAGCCGCCCTCGCCACGGCAGCGGCGGCGGCCGCCCTAAGTCGAGCCCTGATGGCAGCGGCAGCGGCGGCGGCGGCGGCAGCCCGGTGCCCGCCGGCGCCCTGCAACCCCCGGAGTACCCCTGGATGAAAGAGAAAAAAGCTTCCAAGAAAAGCGCGCTGCCTCCCGCCTCCTCGGCCTCCGCCTCCGCCGCTGGACATGGCTGCTTGAACCACAAAGGTCAGTTCAAAGTCTTCCCCCTAACCCACCCACACCCAAACTCAGCTCCTGGATCCCAGCTTTTACCCTTCTTGGTGCGATGGGGAAATTTTGGGGGGAGGGGGAAGGAGAGAGATGGGGGAAAGGAGAGAGGGGCTGCTTGGCTGCTTCCAAAAGCTTGGATTCTCCACTGTGGGCTCTGGAGTGGAGTTGGTGGAAGAGAGAAAGCGCTGATGGGTTCCTCGATGCTATTAAAAAAAAAAAACAACAACTTTCCCTAACTTGTTTAATATGGGATGATTTATTTGAGTTGGAACTGACCTCCTCTTGTCTTGCTGTCCTAGAGTTTGGGTATTTGACAGTAATGAAGAGTGATAGATGGTTCTTGCTCAGCTAAGCAGCTGATGCATTAATTATAAATTGCAGTATGGCTAATATAAAGTTTGTTCCCGGATAGAGAGGTTGGGGACTCGGAGGCAATCATTTTATTGAGGTGGTAAAGAAGGGCTCGCGCGGGGCTGGGCGCTCAAGGAGGGCAGCACAATGGATTTGACTGCATACAAGGGCGGCCATTTTGTTGCAGTGATACTTTATGCTATATTTATTCTCCAGTGGAATAACCCCCGCTTGGACCCTCCACCTCCAACTGTGCGTGTGTCTCTTGTCGGTTTCCCTTTCTGCAGAATCCCTGGAAATCGCAGATAACAGCAGCGGGGGCTCCAGGCGCCTGAGAACGGCATACACCAATACCCAGCTCTTGGAGTTAGAAAAAGAATTTCATTTCAACAAGTATCTCTGTAGACCTCGGAGGGTGGAGATCGCAGCCCTGCTGGATTTGACTGAGAGACAAGTGAAAGTCTGGTTCCAGAATCGGAGGATGAAACACAAGAGGCAGACCCAGTGCAAAGAGAACCAAAACAGCGAGGGGAAATACAAGAATCTGGACGACCCCGAGAAAGCCGAGGACGAAGAAGAGAAATCTCTCTTTGAGCAAGCGCTCAACGTCTCAGGGGCCCTTCTGGAGAGGGAAGGCTACACTTTTCAGCAAAACGCCCTGTCTCAGCAGCAGGCGCCCAACGCGCACAATGGCGACTCCCAAAGTTTCCCAGTTTCGCCTTTAACCAGCAATGAGAAAAATCTGAAACATTTTCAGCACCAGTCACCCACTGTTCAAAACTGCTTGTCAACAATGGGCCTGAACAATGACAGCCCAGAGGCCTTGGATGTCCCCTCTTTACAAGACTTCACCGTTTTCTCCACAGATTCCTGCCTCCAGCTTTCAGAGGCCGTATCGCCCAGTTTACCAGGCTCCCTCGACAGTCCTGTAGACATCTCAGCTGACAGCTTTGACTTTTTTACAGACACACTCACTACAATTGACTTGCAGCATCTGAATTACTAAACACATTAAAAAAAAAAGCAAAACAAAAAATCCCTTTGGGGGGTTGCCTTCTCTTTTCCCGGGAGTTGATTAAAAACAAAATTCCCTTTCTCCAACCCTTTTCTCCCTCCCTCTAAACTGGCCAGGGTTTTCTGTTTAGTAACTCCCCTGACCGAGTTCCAGAGCCATCTTTGCAGGTTATAATGAAGTTAGAGTTGTTTTGGATTTAACCCAAATACCCTCTAGGTGATGATTCCTTGAAAGCAATATATGAGGCCTGTAAGAAAGTGACCATATAATTCTGTTGTCACTTTCTTTTTATTTTTGTATTACATTAGAATGCATTGTCATAAGTATTTTTGGTAGAATAAATTCTCCTTTGCTACAAGTAATTTTCTTACCCCCCTCCCCCCACCAAGATTCATAACGGTTCCTTTCCCTCCTTTTAGTCTAACTTGGTAAATAAAATTCTGCTCACGATCTCTCTTCTTTTATTTCCATTTGGATATATTTATAGGGGGGAACATTCAGTTTTATTGTAAAGATTAGGTGCCAACAGAAGGAAAGTGAGGGGATGGGCAGAGCTTCTAAGAAGCATTTCCCCCCTTTTAAAATGGATTAGATTTTGTTACCAGACTATAGTAGGTACAAGCCATAGATGTGACCCCATAGAAGAAAGAGAAATGTGTAACCTCTCTGTCAGGGAGAGTTGGAGTTTTCGAGAGTGAAGACTTAAAGTGCCTATGAAATATTCCCCCTTTCCATGATGAATGTGGAGTTCCTTTAAAAAGAGAAAGAAAAAAGAAAACTCCATGTATGTCTAGGTACATATCGAAATCACAAACAATTCGTTTATTTCTACACCTTTGTTTAAAACATCCACATTCCAATAATGACAGCAACAAAAGTCTGGTCAAACCCAGCCAAAGGAGTTTGATTAGTCTCCCAGCTGCTGAGAGGTCCCAGGCAAGCAGACCTAAAAAACAGACAGAAAAACAAAACAAAATAATGGTCACAGGCTGTCAGATGGATTTCAGAGGGGTTCTTCATTCAACTGGGCCAGTCCAGTCCTTCCAGGAATTTTTTTCAGGGTAGGAAAAAAAAATTAATTCTTAAACCTGTTTACATGGCAGATAAAGGGTTCATTAAAGCTTTGAAGTCAGGTTAGCAAATTGAAATCTAAAATGGAGTGTGGGTCAGCACAACATCTTCTAAAATGAAGATTCCCAAGTCAGAGCAAGAAAAAAAACTATAAAATATATAAATGCACTTTAAATGAACATCAATAAAATCTGATGTAGGGCTGTGCTATTGGGTTGTTCTGTTTTTTTTTTTCTTCTTCTTCTTTCCCCCTTTTTCTCCCTCCTTTCTGTGAACAGTGTTATTTACCGTGAGAAAACAGTGCAAGCAACATGTGTGAGTGGGCCGGTCCGATTTACTAACCGAAGACCTTAACAAGAATAGTTTGGCAGTTACAATGAAATCTCGGCTCTGTGGGTGTGTGAATGCGTGCCCCTCTCCACCTCCTCAGTCCCCCCTCCTGAAAGAACTATCCAGCATCTGGGAGAAGTCGCAGGGTTGTCTTTGCCGGAGCCCAGCGTAGAGAGTCTGAGCTGAGAGGTTGTTGGGCTGGGCTGGGCTGGGCTGTGTGGGCCAGAGCTGGGAAAAGGGCTGGATAGGATTCTTCCTACTGCTCATAAATCAAACTCTTTCTATGAATGAGAATGTCATCAAAGAGATCAATTGCAGGAACACACGCACAAATACAAGTCCTCTTACGCATTTGCCCGAGCTGGGGATCCCCGTCTGAAAGCATTAAGTTAGGAGGCGTTTAAGCTATAAGTCATTTTTATTGCTCTTTTAAAACAACAGCTTGGCTAAGCTGCCGATGCCACGAAAAGCTCAGAGCCTGGGCTTCCCTCCCCCCCCCTCCCTCCTTTTCTTTCTAGGAGAAGGGCTTTGGGCGGAGGGAAGAAGTGCTTTAAAGCTAGCCATCGTCTTTTCATTTTAATGACGGTCTCTTCACCCTTCCCCTGACTGCCCATTTTTAAAAAGCATGGGGTTCTCCGATCTCTGGGTGCTCTCACTACCAACTCCCCAGGGCCCAAAGAGGGCTCTAAAACTGGTTCGTCGATTTCGAGATCAATTTCCTCCCGGGTGGGGGAAGGAGGTTTTGCTACTTGGTCGCTTTGTGTTTCTGGGGCCAGTCTTTTGTGAGATGGCCGGTGAGAAGAAAGTTCAAGAAAGGCGAAATACGCTGAAGGAAGTGGAGGCGATGGTCCGGACTGCGCCGAGCCTGTGGAAGCCGGGCCCAGGCAGCCGAGAGGCTAAGCCGGATGGAGAAACGCCGATGGGTACAGTATCTCGGGTTGTGTTGACGGCTTTGCCTGTGTGAATGTGTGTCTGTGGGTATTACACACTTCAGGGAAACCCCTCTCTGGGGCTTCTACTTAGTGGGAAAGAGGAAGGAGAGAGGGAGGGAGGAAAGGGAGGAAAAAGAAGGAAAGAGAAGAGAAAAATGGGAGGCAGGATAAAAAGGAAAGAGGAGAGAGAAAGAGAAGAGGAAAAGAGAAAGCGAGAGGAGGGAGAGAAAGGGGAAAGAGGGAAAGAAAAAGAGAAGGTAGGGAGGAAGGAAATGGAGGGAAGAGAGGTAGAGAGGGAAAGAGAAGAGGAAGAGAGAGATGGAAGTGGGAGGGAGGATAAGAAGGAGAGGGGAAATAGAGGAAAAGAGTGTCAGAGGACTGAGGAAAAGGAAAGGGGGAGAGAGGGAAAGAAAGAGAGGAGGGAGGGAGGAAATAGAGCAAAGAGGAAAAGAGAGTGTGCGAGAGAGGGTGGGAAAACAAGAGGGCAAAGGAAGGAGGGAGAAAGAGAGAGAGGAGGGGGATGGGGTGGGGGAGTGGAAGAAAGCAGGCAAGATGGAGAGGCAATAGAACATTCGATCATTCCCCATTATGTTTCATAGTGGCTGAGCAGGCCACAGACTCCTAGGCTGAGTGGGAGTCTAACAAAAGAGATGAGCTTTTGGAAACAAAGATGTAGAATTGGAGAAAAGAGGGGGACTCTAAGTGGAAACTGTGCTCCCAGAAAGGAAAGCCCTTAGTTGTGATGATTGTGCAGCTCCCTCCTCTGTGTCTCCTCACCCCCCACTCCAAGCCTTGCTCCCACAGTCTCTGAATAAGGAGCCTCAGAACTGGATACTGGCCTGGGAAGAGGGAAAAGGGGCAATGCTCCTCAGCCAAGGTCCTGCCTGGTGGCATGGTGGTGATCCTGTTGGAAGAGACTGTGCTGGCTCATTTGGGGCTTGCTTCAGTCTCTCCTCATGGCTATGGGTCAAAGGGCAAAGGAGCAAATGAAAATAGAGGGGGGAAAGCATAGGGGAGGAATAGCTTGTACCTGGGGGAGGGGAGAGTAGAAATAGAAGGATGGGCTGAGGGGCCGGTGAAGCTGATGAAGTCTCTCGTTTTGTTCTCCCCTCTCTAAGAAGAAGCCTACTGGGGGAAAGGGCTCAGCATGGAGGGGAAGGTAACCAATAGGCCCAACTAAAAATCTAGTTCTTGGAATTGGAAAAGATGGGAAGAAACAAGGAACAACCCACCAAAATCAGCCTACATATACATATATATATATATATATATATATATATATATATGCCTACATAGTGAGCATCCCCCAGAAAGGAGAGATTCCTTCCCTGACCCTCTCTGCCTTGCTGTTTGTCTCAACTCTTTCCTGTCTCACTCTCTGTTTGACTCGTTCCACTTGGCCTTTTCTCTGCCCGCCCAGGGTTGACACAGAGCCCAGTGCCCCACAGAAATTAAAGAGCCCATTAGTAGCTGTGAGAGAACGAAGGTGACTGAAAACAGGACCCCTAGCCTGGGAAGAGATTCCTGCTAGTAGCAACGCAAACCTCTAGGGAAAGCTAGCCAGCCAGCGCAGTCGAGATACCAGGGAGGGGAGGCTGGTGCTGGCTGCCGGGAGGGAGGGGGTAGAGCAGGGAGGGGAAAGCTCGCTTTCTATCATCAACCATCTGTCGCCCCTCCCACTTGGCAGCCCCCACCTCCAACTCCAGACACACTGAACGGTGGACCTAGAAGTGCTGGGGTCCGATTGGGGTGGATGGGGGAAGGAGGAAAATCGTGAGAAGGTGGTCTAGACCCCAGGAAGGAGGAACTTAGAGTTAATTCTTAGCCCATTCCCTGTCTTTTAAGTCTAGGCACTCCGTCCTGGGTTGGGGTTAGACAGAGGCCTCGGGTGTCCTGGCCTGCTTGTGGTGGCCCTCCAATGCTGGGGGAGCCTACCAGATGGACAGCAGCCCCAGAGCTGGTCCGCATTTGCCAGCGTCTGCCCGCCCCTTCTCTCTCCCCGCCCCCCCCCCCCTTCCTTCTCTCTGCAGAGTTACTCTCGGGTCACCTCGGACTCCCCAGGCAGAGTCGATTACAGGGAAGGGGGGGCGGGGCGAGGGGGACTGCTGCTGCCACGGCGGCCTTTCCCGGCAATCCCGGGTCCCCCAGCTCGCCCATCCCTGGGAGTCAGATTACAACAACGTCTCATTGCCATGCTAATAGCTGGGGGACTGGGGCGAATTGGGGAGGGGGGAAGCCCCTTGGTTTTGGAGACCTTGGGTGGAGAAGAGAAGTCCTCCTCCTCTTCCATCTCCTCCTCCCTTTCCTTCTCCTCCCCCCACGTCGTCGTCCTCCTCCCTCTTCCCCCTCCTATTTCTCCCTCCTCCTTCTCCCTCTTCCCTCCCCCTCCCCATTTTCTCTTCTCTGCTCCTAGCCTCCTCCCACACGGGCCTTGAGATTTCCTCGCCAAACCGTCCCCTCCTTCTCCCAGTCCCTGTTCCCAAAGCGAGCCGTGATCATGACAATAACCAGAGAGCTGGGCACATAGGGGCAGCGCCTAGCACACTCACCCGGAGGCTGGGGCGCGGGTGCGTGGCAATCTTCCTCTTTTTCCTCCTTGACTCACTCCGGTGGGGAGGGTGAGGGGCTCTCCCTCTCACCTGCAGTTGGCCGGCCGGTCCAGTGCAGACTGATCCCCAACCCTGTAATCCTGGTCAGAGCCAGGACGCTCCCCGCCAAGCTCCTCGCTGGGCCCCGGGGTTCCATCCCACTCCCCCATTTCCCCGGCAGCTCCTACGGTGGAGTGGAGCGAGAGCCTCCAGTGGCGGCAGCGGCAACGGTGACGACTCCCTCTCGGAGTCCGGCTCCTCCTGGGCCCGGCCCCAGAGCGGGACTCCAGCCGTTGCCACTGCCGCCGCCGCTGCCGCTGCCGCTGCTGGGGGGGCGACTGCGCGTCACCTTGATGGAGGAGCGCCCGGGATTTAAATGCCACTGAAACGGTGATCCATCACCAGCAGGAACAGGCAAACTTTCGCAGGGGGCTCTGCCATTGGCTGCTGCGGTCACGTGCACCCCGTCCCTCTCTCCCCCCCTCCCCCGCCCCCTGCACACTGTACATTCATATCATTTTTCTCTTTGGCCCCATGGAGGAAGTGAGAAAGTTGGCACGGTCACCCAGGGCTCGGAGGGAGCCGGTCACTGTGTGACAGGCAGATGGACAATGCGAGAATGAGCGCCTCCTTCCTGGAGCACCCCATCCTCAACGCAGGAGACTCGGGGACCTGCTCCGCCCGAGCCTACCACCCAGATCATGGGATTACAACTTTCCAGTCGTGCGCGGTCAGTGCCAACAGCTGCGGGGGCGACGAGCGCTTCCTGGTAGGCAGGGGGGTCCAGATGAGTCCCCCCCACCATCCTCACGCCCATCACCACTATCCCCAGCCTGCCGCCTACCAGCACCTCAACAACCTGGGTATGTCTTATTCCCGCTCCAGCTGTGGCCCGGGGTTCGGATCGCAGAACTTCAGCGCAGGTTACAGCCCCTACTCATTAAATCAGGAAGCAGACGTAAGCGGCGGGTACCCCTCGTGCGCTCCCGCTGTTTACTCTGGAACTCTCTCATCTTCCATGGTCCAGCATCACCACCACCACCACCAGGGTTATGCCGGGGGCACGGTGGGCTCGCCTCAATACATTCACCACTCATATGGACAAGAAGCGCAGAATCTGACCCTGGCAAATTATAATAACTCCTTGTCCCCTCTCCATGCCAGCCACCAAGAAACCTGTCGCTCTCCTTCAGCAGAGACGTCACCTCCAGCACAGACCTTTGACTGGATGAAAGTCAAAAGGAACCCCCCCAAAACAGGTCAGTTCTCTTCTTGCCGAACACCTGGCCACTGCTGCTGCTGCCTTGAGGGTCTGGGGGTGGAGTGGTGGGGTGGGTGTAGGCTTACTTAGTATGGGGGGAGGAAGCCAACTCAAGGTTATGTATAGGTTTTGCAGGGCGTGGGTGGGGTGGAGAACTCAGGTGTACTCCTGATGCCCAGGAAGTAATAGACCCGAGACTAGTGCCTCTCTCTGGTTTCTTGGAAGTAGGAGCTGGGTGTGGGTGTGGGGGCAGCTGTTAATATCTCTGGACTCCCATTAATCACGCTTTCTGTTCACACCAATGGTAGACTTCAAGTTAATACTTTGTACCTCATCAGTCACCTTCCTAGATGTTCTATGTGGTCACGTTATCCTTTGCCCCTTTACCTGCCTATGATTCCGAAGCTTGGCGGGTATAAATCACTTACCCGAACTTCATTATAAAAAAAAAAATCAAACGACGAAACTACTTCTTTTCTCTCCCCTCTTCCCCTCCCCACCCTCGCCCTCCAGGGAAAGCCGGTGAATACGGGTATATTGGCCAACCCAACACAGTGCGCACTAATTTTACCACCAAGCAGCTGACTGAGCTGGAAAAGGAATTTCATTTCAACAAGTACCTGACGAGGGCCAGGAGGGTAGAAATCGCAGCCTCGCTGCAGCTCAACGAGACCCAGGTGAAGATCTGGTTCCAGAACCGCCGCATGAAGCAGAAGAAGAGAGAAAAGGAGGGCCTGTTGCCCATTTCGCCCACCACCCCATCACGGAGCGAGGACAAGGCCGAGGAATCCTCAGAAAAATCTACCTCCTCGCCCTGCGTCCCCTCTTCCCCAGCCTCCTCTACCTCAGACACTCTGACTACCTCCAATTGAGTTTGCCCCCGGCCCCCAGCCCAAGATACTTAAGTGCAGGACTGCTAACCCGAAGCACATTCTTAGCTTATCTCTCCCCTCCTTTACTAGGTCTCTTTTTGATGTTATCTTCGGGTCTTCTTTGGGCTAGGTCTCTGTGTTTCGAGAGAACTCTGGCCCAGAGCCTGAGAGGCTGGGTAGGAGTAACTTCAGCAATGGTGGGGTCCCACCATCTGGTCTTCTGATGACCTCTGAGGGCCCCCCATCTATTATTGATTCAGATACCCTTTGGAAAAGCTCCATCATCCCCACCCCCCATGCTTGCCTAGCGGACATATCTGTCATTCAACTTCAAATTATCCCCCCCCCTTCCTCCTTCTCCTCATCTCCCCTACACTAAAGGCAGGCAAGAGAGTCTGAAGACCTCACGAAGAGGATGCACTATGAAAGTGTTTACACATTCATCTTTTATTTAATGCATTCAGTTTCTTGTGTGAGAGTTTGCTGGTTGTAAATACTTTAAGAGATTTATCTTTATACAGATTTTCTAGAAATGATGTTTAGCATAGGAGATTAAAACAGGGTGGATACACCCCCAAAGTTGGGTGTAATTTTATAACAGGACTAAAAGTGACAAAATAAAGAAATCAGACTGGACTGGTGAAGCCCAATCAGATACCTCACAGGGAAATAGCCCTGTGTCTTTGGAGGAGATAAGTAGGCCTGGGCTGCACTGGGTTTGGCCTTTTTTTTTTTTTTAAACCTCCCTCGGTGTGCAGTGTCTCTCTTCCCCAGCCCTCCCATCTCTTCTGGCCTCCTTCTGCCCTGCTCAAAAAAATGTGCTGGATTGTTTCTGAACCTTAGGGCATATTATCCCCAAACATCTTATTTCCACAGTAATCTTTCCCTCAATTTGATGTATCTCCAACCCAATCGTAAATGTGATGAATGGCGAAATGAATGTATATTTCATGTGATTCGTGAATAGGCTTTCTGCATGGTGCACAATGGTTTAAGCCCCCAAAGATACTACACTGAGTTCTATCAGTTGTCCTTTGTGGTCCCACAATGTTTCTGAGTCTCTGTACAATCATGAAAAGTTCTGAGATTCCAAGAGTGATGGAATCTGGAGCAGAATTTACGGGTCCTAAAATATCTGTAATAAATATATTCACATTTGAGTTATGCTTGGGCTTCCTTGAATTTCCCTCCAATCTTTTGCAATTGATTCCAACTGGGGTTGATCATTTCATGTGGGAAGGAGAAGGGAAAAAGGGTGTCTCTACTTTCATAGAGGCTGCCCTTTATTGGATAAAGTCAGTTTTCCCCTCCTCATCCGGCAGCTAAAACCCACCCTTTCTGGATCATTTTTCTCAGTCTCACATTTGACACCTACATTCTGCTTCTGTGTATGTCTTTTTTTTTAACAATTTTTTTTAAAGGGAAGGTTTTTTTTTAAGTTGAAATCATAGGAAAATTTATGAAGTGAATCTATTTTTGCAACAAATACAGGAACTTCCTGGGTCAAGTGCTAACCTTTTCACCTCTAACTGAATGTTGACATACATATAAACAGACCTCCCTTCAAAAGCACAAACTGTCTTCAGCCACTCTTTCCTCACATCAGTGAACCAACAATCAAGGGACTCACATTTAATTGCCTCCAATATGAAGCTGTCCTAGGAATGGAGTCCTCCCTTTCTCCCTCATTCCCCTTTAGGCACCTTCCCTCTTTGCTGATTGCCAAGGATAGCTTTCAATAGCTTCTTTTCTGCCTCCCCTCCCAAGTCTTCTTGTTCCTCTTCCTTCTCCTCCTTCATCCTTTTCTTTACTCCTCCTTAAGTTTTCAGCTAAGCTTCATCCACCTCCAAACTCAACTTTGATTTTAAAAGCTATGCCAGACCTGGAACATTTTGCTAGGAGACTCCTGATTCCTGGGAACGTGCTACAGTTAGCGAGAGGCCCCAGGAAAACTGGTTCCCTATTTCCCTCTGCATCCACTTTCAGGTAAACTTGTAAGTTTCTTCAAGGTCTTAGACCTCCCAACTGCACAAAGCCAGAAATCAGAAAGGGAGTAACATTTCAAAGCTACAAGGTTTACACCTATGCCTTCTCCCAAATCTTTATCACCACTCCACCCACCCACACACCCCTTTCACACGTTTTAGCGGAACATTCCTCCCCAAAGCTTCCAGAAAGGAAAAAAATTCTGGCATCTTTCAAAGGACAAATAAATGTTTCTCCTAAGAAACAAATAAACAAACGGCCTGGGTTTCCTTTCTTCCTTGACAAAGGAATGCTTTGCACGGAGGGTCAGGACTGCAAAGTTGCAGGTTCCGCGGAGCATCTACGCGAGATTCTTCAGTTCCTTGTCAAAGGAGACATGTCTCGATTTGCAGGCGCGTCGGCCATATCAAGGGCACCAGCTAGGGCTCCCTGCCTCAGCGCTGGGACAATCCCTAAAAAGACTGCAGTGGATGCAGCCCCAACTTCAAAGCAGGGCCAAATATTTCCTTCATTTTCCCGCCTGTGCTTATACTGTATCTTTTGTTTATTAGTGTAAGGGCACAAAACAAAACAGATGGCCTCCTTCCAAATACTTTCATGTGCTAAAGGAGGCATTTGCATGCCACCGACCCTGATTTCAATATCTAAGAGCAGAGGGGTCCCAACCCCGGGGCCCTCAAATGGCCAGGTACCGGTTTTTTTAATGGAACTGGGAGGAGAAAAAAGATCAATTACAGCGAAATTGACCAAGACTTTTCTCTGTGGTGGGATAAATCAGCTAACGAGCAATGCATTTAGGATGCATTAATATACCTTTCAGCAACGAAAACATTTGTATCTTTTTAGCTGTCCCAATCGATTAAATCAAAATAGCTTAACACGACCTACTTTAAGGTCTCTCTCTCTTTGGGTCTCGGAGGAAAGCAGACAACTCAAGTTTTTAAAAAATGATGAGGGTAATTGAAACCCCAGAAAGTCCTAAAATAGGGGAAACCTCCCACATTTGTACAGATTCAAAACCAACCTCCCCTGAGAGGTGGATCGTGGGGTTTGGAGAGCATTTTTCTCAATCCCCGTGGTTTACCAAAACCTGGTCCTCCCCGACCCATAGTTAAAGTATCCCCCAACCCGAGCTCGGTTTCAGATTTTTTTCCTACAGCCCCCCCTCCCCTTTCAAGTTTACTTTGGGAGTTTAGGCAGAGGCTGGGGTGTTTTCCTCTGGGGCAATCAGATTCCAACCGATCAATATTTACTCAGTCTGAAAGGGTTGTTGAAAAGGCAGCATCAACAAACTGCTTAGCTGCTCACCCCAGTTTAATCTCAGGTTCACCGAAAGTTCAAACAGAAATTAATTCAGAGATGGGTCACTTTAGAAAGAGTCCTCTGCTGAAGGCAAACAATTCCAGTCCCATCCCTCTGGAGGAGGGGGACGACTTCCCTATTCTTTTTCGGCTAAACAATGTTTACTAAAAACTTAAAACACTTTCCTTTCCCTCCCCAGGGTTCTTTGGGGGGGGGGTAGTTTGCCTGCTGTCATCTTCCTGTCCTCCCTCCTGTTCTAGCTTTCCGTCTGCCAATCCATTAGCCTTCACTAAAATAAATTGCATCTAATATTTTAAAAACGTTAAATTAGACTGATGGAACGGATCCTATTTATTTCCGACGCCACGAGCTATGAAATAAAGTTCTTTGTGATATTATAGCCCATCTCGTAGGTCTAGGAGAAGTACTGGGCGAGATTGCATGGAGAAGTCCATTTACTCCTGAGTAATGCGGCCCTCTCTCCTTAGCATCTCTCTAGGCCTGCATGCAGAGTCCGGACGGGGAGTGAGGTGGGAGGGGAGGCTGGAGCAATAAAGGGGTAATATATATTGGGGGACGCCTTGGAATCCTGATGGACTCCAGCTCCATCAGCTGGAAGGGGGGAAACGCAATCGACGTGGAGAACCCGAGGATGGAGAAGAGGGTGAAAAGGTTACTGTTGGAGGTGGGAAATGCTGCACATCGTGGCTAATTGCCACGGAGCTCCAAAGGTCAGAGTTCACAAAATCACCGCATAAATGAATGCTCAATGGGGACTTATTAAACTCTCTCCTAATGGCAGATCACGCTTGGTCAAAAGTACGAATATTGCTTCCCAAGCAGAGGCATCTATAAGGAAGAACTGGTCTTTTTGCATTTTTACTTATAGAAAGGAAGAGTGTCCCCATGCCCACACACTTATTTTAAATATCATACATGAATGGGGCATTTCACTTTGTGATTGTGCCGCAAAGACGCTCATCTTGGCTTTGTCAATAGGAAAGAACTGCTCGCAGGAACTTCTCTATTAGGGTGGCCTATTTGGGAAGAGACAGACAACTTTATAACAGAAAAGTACTCTTGGCTGAAAGGGTAAGCTGAGGCTTCTGGTTTCTTATCCTTCTTGCCAAGATCTAGGGAGAGTTTTGTTCCTCCTTTTTTTTCAAGAGCAAAACTCTCCCCCTCCCCTTAATCAGCCAGTGCACTCCCTGTTCCCTTCCAAAAAAGCGCCACCGCACCCCCGTTTGGTTTCTTTTACACACCGGCCACAAGAGAGAGCGAGGCTATCTGAGTTCTTGGTCCTTGATTTTCTTATTTATCAGGTGATCCGAGTGCTCCGGCCTAAGGTGGTCTGTCTTGCCGATCCCCAAGAACCCTACTCGCCAATTCTCTTAATGGTCACCAATAGAATCCATATCCTAGCAAGTAAACCCTGGGAACCTAGTTTCACTAAAAAACAAACAAACAAAAAACAAAAAAAAAACCCACAGAAAACGTTTTAAGGTTTGATAGAACATATGAGAAGTCAATTTTGTGAGAACTGGTTTTCACAAACATTTTAAAGATTCAATCTAGATCTGGGAAAGAATCATGGTGAAAGTAAACCTCCGGCATTCAGGGTTTGACCCCATTAAATTGGCAAAGGTTACTGTCAGCCCAGGGGCTCTGCTAACACATTCCAGGTTGGATTCTCACGCTGACCTTTCTGCCTTGGACCCATTCCGCAGCCTGGCTTCCTTGCCTGCCTCTGCCCGTATTCCTTCATTTCCTCGGGTGACTCACTCTTCCCTAGGCGGGGGAATCCCATCAGCTATCGTCAGAACCTTAACTTTGCACTTTTTCTTTCCGCCTGTCGAGTGGATTCCCTAGGCTAAGGACGTTGGGCCCACAGCCCGGCATCAGTGCTCAAGGCTTCTGGGAGAATCCCTTGAGGCTTATCTTACACCATCCTGTTGGTAATCATCAAACTCTGCTGACCTTCCATTGCGGTACTTAAGACTCCAAGAGAGCAGCCCGGCGGCCCAGCTCAGCTTGGCTCTATGCATCTTTGCCCTTCATCCCCATCGTGTGATGCCGAAGCACAGCACTTTTTCCTTCTAGCCCATGACTCTATGACGGCTGCAATCTGGGTCTTGGCTAGAAAACATCAGTTACCGTCTCGGCTTTCGCTTTCAACTTGGGGTACACAAGTCAAGACAAGTATCTCGATTTTAAAAATAAATCCTCCCGGGAATTAGATGAATATGAAAATGCACTTTCGCTTTTTCTCTGGTGTGGAGTCAATTTGTAGGAATCTTAGGATCTTTGGTGTTCTTTAACCATGAACTGCAGTGAAATTAATTGCTTTTTGAAAAAAATTTTTAAAAAATTAACCCCAAACCACCGGTTCAATACGATTCCATCCTTTCCCCCCTCCCCAACAACAACAGCAACAAAAATCCAGCAGCAACAACAAAACAGGTCAACGCTCCCCCCCCCTTTTTTAACAGAAAGTAAGGGAGAGGGGAGCCCTGGTGAATGACCATCTTCCGGATTGTTCCCCTTTTTTGATTTTTTTTTTTTGCGGACTGTTCCCTTTATGGGGGGCGAGGTTGGTTCATTTTAAAGGAAAGACATCATGTCCGGGCTGACACAAACGCTGTCGACTTTAGGTTCTCCTACTGCACCCACTGCAGTGGTCCTCAAGGGTGACAGAGGATTGGGCTCGGATCTTCCTAGGCTGATAGGACTTCCCCAGGGCTGCGTTGGAACGAGCCCCAATGCTTTGCTCTCGTCCCAAGAGCAGCCCCAGTCATTCCCCAGAACTCGGGCTGCTCTGTCCTTAGCCCTGAGAATGCTTCGGCGTCCGGACCAAGACTGAACTTTGGCTGCGTGGTGTCGGGGGAAGTCAGCTCAGGGCCGCTTCTCTTGGGCCGCTATTCCTGAGCTCGCTTCTGCTTTCGCTTCTCACAGGCAGCTCTGATCAAAACCTAACTGAATCCCGGCCTTGCTCACCCCTCTAAGGGAAGTGATGGAGCGGTTTCCTCTGCTTGGATAAAGCCCTGGAAAGAAGAGACTTGCAGCTTCAGGAGGCTTAATTGCACTCCGGAGTGCCGGGGCTACGGACAGTGTCATGGACCCCCTCCGCCCATCCCTATTTGCCCCTAAGGCCTCCTTCTATGCACTAGAGATTGGGGAAGAGGACTCGGGACTTGGCATTTGGACTTCCAAGCCACTGGAGAAAGCATCCAACGGGTGACATCAGTGTTCTGCATGTATCTTATAAAGAGTGGGAGAAGGATGTATAAATTCTCACATTCCCCAGAGTTCTCTCGCCTTCCTTCAACACCCTTTTCCATCTGCATTGACACTGACTCATCTCCATTGAACTTGGATGGAAAGAGAGAGAAAGGAGATGTAAAGGCAGCCAGGTCCCCTGTATGCTGCAGAGGCTGAGATGTTGGCTCAGTAAACCCATCAAAATAGCAGACTTTCTTGGAGCATCGAGGCTTCTAATTTCTCACCCTCTAGAGTTGTGGTAACAAAATGAAGCCAGAGAGCAGGAAAAGCCCAGGAGTTTCCCTCCTTGAAGAAAGGAGAAAACAAAAGGCATAGTAAACAAACTCACTCCTAAGCAACAGAAACTTACAACATAATTTCAATAAGCCCTTAATTTTTTTTTCTTCTGTAGGTGTGAAGATCCAGCAGGAGAAAGATGGAAACGGTCTCTATCTGCCATATAATTCGGAGCCTCAGGAGACATGACCAGGGGCAAGAACTTTCCCTCCATGTTCCCAGATCTCCTACATGCAGGTCTCTCTCTCCACCCCCTCTGTTTTCACCCGCTGCCAAGTCCAGTCCCTAGGAGCCACATTTCACAGCTCTACCAACCTCATAGATAGCACATCTCAGATGTTTGCAGCCTGAAGGCCATCTTGCTTAACACCTTTACTCCACTCATCCGGTAACTCATAAGCATTTATCTAATCCTTTGTGAGCCAGCCCTAAGGCTACAAAGACAAAAATGAAGGAATTCCTGTCCTCAGAGAGTTTATATTCTTGTCAGGGAGTGGTGAGGATATGAAATAGACCTAGAGGATAGATGCAGGGCACCAGGAGAGAGAAACTTTTCCTATGCAACTTGAGAAGAGGAACCACAAAAAGAAGGGTTTTCCTTCCCCTTCTCAGACAAAAGGGCAAACAATGCCAAATGCTAGAAGTTTGGAGTTTCTACCAGTGAGGGAGGATCGCTGTGGCCAGGAAGGGCCTAATCCCTCCTTCAGGTTGGGCTTCCTGATGGCCTTCTGCTATCACTGTCCCCAGGTTTTTTTGTCTTCTCCAGAATGTCTTCCTCTTTTCCTCCATATAACCAAACTATGGGAGCGATCTCCAGTTGTCCTCATCTATATCTGGTCACTGGACCCAGATGGCCCTGAAGAAGAAAGTGAGGCTGGTGACTTTGCACAGCCCTGCCTCACTAAAATCCAACTCACTTGTAAGTCATGTCATCATGGAGATGTCACGATCCTCTTTGAGAATGAAGCACAAACCACAACCAAACTATACCAACTCCAGGCCCATTTCCTCTAAGATGAGCTCCCCAATTACCCTCAGCCCCAATGCCCTACCTGCCTCTATTTTGAGTGATGCTGAGACTGCACCACACAAGTTTATTATAATTGGCCTATTGTACCACTCTTCTTTTCCCAACCAGATTATAAAACCCTTGAGATCTAGGAGGGATCCTGCCTTATAGGTATCCTGAGAGTGTGGTCAAGTGCAAAGAGCAATGTGTTGGGCACCAAGAAACCTGGCTTCTAATCCTGGACCTGCCTTGAGCTACTTGTGTGACTGAAATCAAGGAATTTAGCTCTGTGCCTCTATTTTTGTAAAAAAGGGTTTATATTGCTTCTAAGGCCCCTTTCACTTCTAAAATGTATGAGGTTTTCAAAAACTGCCTTTAAATGCTTCAAGATGCCAATTAGCTCTGCTTTGAGACTTCTCCAAATGAAACATGCCCAGTTCGTTTCATTGTTCCCCAATATGGCACGCTCTCGAATCATCGTGGTCACCCTCTTCTAGATGCTAGCTTGCTTATCAGTGTCTTCCCTCAAATGTACAGTCCAGAACTGAACACAATCCTCCAAATGTGGCCTGATCAGGGTACAAGAAAGCAGAATTCCCCTCCTCCCCCCAAAAGAAAGCAGAATTCTCATCTCCCTTCTTTCAAATGACCCTAAAAATTCACATTCATTTTTTGGCTATCAAATAGCACTGTTGTTTCATAGAAGCTCAACATTTTGCAGCCAAAGAATAAATTACTGCAAGAATACTAATCCTGGGGGCAGCTAGGTGGCACAGTGAATAGAGCACTGGCCTTGGAGTCAGGAGGACCTGAGTTCAAATGTGACCTCAGACACTTAACACTTACTAGCCTTGTGACCTTGGACAAGTTACTTAACCCCAATTGCCCTGCCTTCCCCCTCCAAAAAAAAAAAAAAAAAAAGAATAGTAATCCTGATCCGTGACTGACAGTATTTGGTTGAGAATACCTGTTCAATAGCTCCACAAATTGCTTTATGTTCTGACAAATTTTAAGTATCAGCTTCCCACAAATTACTGAATCCCATTTAAATCTTTCTGTAAATGAGTGTAGTGAAGTTTAAAAAAAAAATTTCTGTTGTGCATAGGGAATAAACACCTGTCCCATGGCTGGTTAAATATTGTAGATTGAGTACCTTTTCCCTCCCTTTTTGGGGGAAACCCTAGACATGAACAGAGGTCTCATTCTTAAGCAATTTCTCCCCAGGGTGCCAGGAAAGTGGATATAATAAAATGAAAAAGAATGTGAGAAAAGGAGATTGACTTTTTCTTGGAATCTAGGTGGTCATGATCTCTCAGGATTGAACCCAGTCTAGTTCACATCAGATATATGAGTCTAGAGCAGAGGAGTGTCTTTAGTAGAAAAAGGAGAGTGCCCAATCCTTGGTCTCAGCACTTGTTAATGTTAGATCACTATTTAGATGGTTGTAACCATATGGATGATGAATTTTTCATGTTTTTACTCAGCTATTTGGTATCCTTTGGACTCAGATGTATTTTTAAAATTATTTTAAAATTTAAATTATTTTCCATTTTCAAACCTGTATTTTCCTCCTCCCACTTATTTTGTTTAACAGAAAAAAATCCTTTTTTGGGGGAAGCAGAGCATTCTGGATCAGTAATTTAATTGGTGTAGGGAAAAAAAAACCAAACAAAGAAAGTCGCTTGAATCAACACAACTCCCTTAAGAGAAAATCTTCACAATTTAAGGTCTGAAACCCTTTAACCAAGAACACCTGAAAGGGCCATATTGTTCAGGAAGTTCAGGGCGAACAGACTAAAGTCTTTTGCCTCTCTCTGGGTCATACTGGAAACAGCAGGAGTCATCCTCTCCAGGGGCTTGCCTGGCACCATGTCAGAATCAACTTCCCAAAGGTTCTTCTCCACCCAAAGTCAGTTCTCCACAGTCCCTTAGAGGGATACTGTGAGAATAAATAAGATTTCCAATGAAGCATTATGGGCTTCTTGGGAAGAAACACATTGTGAAAGCAATCTTTGTTAGTATTAGAATACAGTATTAATTTATGTTAACAGTGGAAGCAGTAGTAAGAAAGAGTGTTTATTTAAATATTTTTTTAAAAACCACATTTAAGTAGTTAGCAGAAGTGGCAGATAAAAATGATTTCCCAGAATAGACAAATATTAAGCAAGATCTTAAAGTTAGGTACTCCAGAGATCTCAAATTTGTTTATGAATAGTTAAGTGACCCTAAGTATTGTGTGTGCACGAGCGCGCGCGTGTGTGTGTGTGTGTGTGTGCGTGTGTGCGCGCGCGCGTGTGCGTGTGCGTGTGTGTGTGTGTGTGTGTGTGTGTGTGTGTGTGTGTGTGTGTGTGTGTGTGTGTAGGGGAAAATTGGAGCCTCTGCTGTTTTTCACTTCTTTTTCCAAATTTTTTACATTTTTATTTAAGGTTTTGAGCTCCAAATTCTATCTCTCCCTCTCCCCCCCCCCCCCATCCTCTCCCTGAGATGGTAAGTGATCAGATACAGGTTACACATGTGCAATTATGTAAAACTCTCTCATATTAGTCATTTCATACAAGAAGACCTGACTTAGAAAAAAGAAAGACAGTGAAAAAATAGCCTGCTTCAGTCTATTCA
>CM053581.1:572791618-572802951 GCA_028627135.1 Pseudochirops cupreus
GTGTGCTTCAGCATTAGTCCTTTGGCATTGTCTTGGATCATTGTATTGCTGAAAATGGTTAAGTCATTCACAATTCTTCATCAAACAATATTGCTGTTACTGTGTGCAGTATTCTCCTGGTTCTGTTCACTGCACTATGCATCAATTCATGTAACTTTCAAGATTTTTCTAACATCATCCCACTTATTTCTTATTGTACAATAATATTCCATCACAACCATATACCACAACTTATTTAGGCATTCCCCGATTAGTGGGCATCCCTTTGATTTCCAATCACTACAAAAGGGCTGCTATAAATATTTTTATAGAAGTAGATCCTTTTCCCTTTTATCTTTTGGATGTCTTTGGGATCTAGACGTCGCAGTGGTATTGCTGGATCAAGGGTATGCACAGTTTTATAGCCCTTTGGGCATAATTCCAAATTGCTCTGCAGAATGGTTGGATCAGTTCACAACTCCATCAACAATGCATTAATGTCCCAGTTTTCCCACATCCCCTCCAAAAACTAACATTTTTCTTTTTTTGTCACTTTTTTCTACTTTTTTGTCACAATGACATATCAGTCACTGTGACAGGTGTGAGGTGACCCCCCATAACTGTTTTAATTTGCATTTCTCTGGTCAATAGTGATTTAGAGCATTTTTTACATGACTACAGGTAACTTTGATTTCTTTGCCTGAAAACTTCCTGTTCACACTTCTTGACCATTTATCAATGGGGGAATAACTTGTGTCACCGTAAATCGGACTCAGTTTTCTCTATATCGGAGACATTTGTTGCAAACATTTCCCGCCCCTCCCCCCAGTACTCAGCTTTCCTTATAATTTTGGTTGCATTGGTTTTGTTTGTGGAAAACCTTTTAAATTTTATCTAACCAAAATTAGTTATTTTACATTTTGTAATAACCTTTATATCTTCTTTAGTCCTAAATTGTCTTTTACTTACAAACTTATAAAGGTCAAAAACCTTCCCTATAGTCTAACTAATGTTTTGCATACAATAGTTACTAAATGTGCCCTTGCTGAAGTAAACGGAATTACACTGAATTCATTAGAATGAGACAGTATTGTGGACTGGATTCAGAACTGGGGGACCACACTTTGAATTTGGTTTTCTGACCTGTGAGACCTTGGGCCAATCATTCAACTTCTCTGGGTCTCAGATGTCTTACTCATGTCTATCTCCATTTCCCTCTTTCCTCTCTAGATCTAAATCTATGAAATTATGATGCTCTGGGAAGAAGAGGAAGTGGCAAATTAAATTCTCCCTTCCCTCTCTGTCTGTCTATCTCTCTGTCTGTCTCTGTCTCTCTGTCTCTGTCTCTGTCTCTGTCCCTCTGTCTCTTTGTCTCTGTCTCTGTCTCTCTCTGTTTCTGTCTCTCTCTCTCTCTGTCTCTCTCTCTCTCCATAGTCAAGGGAATAGTGGGTTTGGAAGCAGAAAGACCTGAGTTCTTGTCATCCACATGTACTAACTGAGTGACCATAGATCATTGTTACCATTCTGACCCTCAGTTTCTTCATCCATAAATTGGGAAATAATAATACCCACAGGACTGTGGTAAGACTCAAGGGTGACAATGTACATGAAGGGCTCTGTAAACTTTAAAGTGCCTGACCATTATTCTGTGATTGTGTCAATACATCTCACTGTTTTGATTGATGTCTTTTTTTTTTTTTAGAAAAAGTATGACTTATCCATCATGAGAAGGGGGGATGTGGACAAAACTATGGAGAGAGAAGAGTCAAGTAGTCCCAGTCAAATTTGTATTAGTAGACATTGCCAAGAGTTTGGATGAAATTGGACAGAATCATCATAAAACACGCATCAAGCGTCTTTGGGTAGAAGCCAGATAAGGTATTTTTGTCTTGTCTTCTTTAATACTTCAGTGGATCAGGGATCTTACCCACATGGATGTTCCCTCAGACAGTGCAGGTAGCAACTGCTCTCTGTCTGCCCATGCTGTGAGATGCTTGTCCAAACCCTGTGAGTCCAACACAGGGGGCCCACTCAGTGTGCTGGAGGTCTTATTATGGAGATCTCTTGATATTGTATGCCTGCCAAAGTAGTAAGCTGACTGACCATTGGTTATATGGTGATCCTACTACACACCCACTCCATCTTTCTCCCCCCTCTAATCATATACTTCTCCAATGAAACTCTTCATACTGCCTCAACTGGTTCATGAGTCCAAAGAGAGTGTAACATTCCACTCCCCTCCCCTCCTCCATGAAAGAGACTAAACCAATAGGAGAAAACCATTCCAGATGGGAGCACAGAGAAATAGACCAAGAGCTCTCTGAGGGTTAACACAGACAAACCCAGCCACTCAGGGGGAGTCTTAAAGGGTGTGATGACTTGTGTCAGAGAGGAATGCTACTATGGACTCATGAAAGTAACCACGAGTTGTGAGCATGCTCTCTTGGCCACATGTGTCTGCCCTTGTTCACTCTAAGGTATGAGAAAGTACGCTTCCAATTTATTGTTATTGGCTAGGGGGATGCTTTTGTACCAATTGTTCTGATTCTACTACCCTAGTAATGGCCCTTGGTGAAAATAGCTAATTAAGTCTGGCTGACTATGTTGATAAGAAGCACACTGGGGAGGGTTCATGAACAGCAGTACAAAAAACGCCAACCAATCCTGGTTATCCCTAAAATCATGAGGGGAGAAGTGATGGGGCTCTCTGAGGACTTGGTTGATGCATTCATGAGTAGGTTAGGGGAGCTGACTTGGGAGAGGGTACTATATAAGCATGATAGCATTCAGAGCTCTAAGGGACTTTAGAGATCACTATGCCCAGCTTAGCATGGTCAGCTAGGATGGCACAGTGGATAAAGCACCTGCCCTGGAGTTATCTTCCTGAGTTCAGATCTGGTCTCAGACATTTACTAGCTGTGTGACCCAGGGCAAGTCACTTCACTCAGTTTGCCTCAGCTTCCTCACCTGTCAAATGATCTGGAGAAGGAAATGGCAAAGTACTGTAGTATCTTAAAGGGCAACTAGGTGGCATAGTGCCATGGATAGAGAACTGGCCCTAGAGTCAGGAGGATCTGAGTTCAAATCTAGCTTCAGTCTAGCTGTGTGATCTTAGGCAAGTCACTTAACCCTACCTGCCTCAGTTCCTCATCTGTAAAATGAACTTGAGAAGGAAACGGTAACCCCAAATGGGGTCACAGAGAGTCAGACATGACTGAAATGGTTCATCAACAAATGTCCAACTCTCTTATTTTATAGATAGGAAACTTGGGACTAGATAAGAGTGAAAGAAATGACTTGTCCAAGGTCATGCATATAGGAACTTATAGAGCTAGGATTCAACTCAGGGCCTCTATCAGTGCTCTTGAAGGAACTCTGGAAAACTGGCCATTCCAGAGAGTCATAGGACTTCATCCTCAGGAAAAGGGCAGGTTAGTCCAAAGAAATTCTGTGGGTCAGATCCAGAAAAGCTGCCAAGTCAAGATTCAAAGTTTCCATGGTTTCAAAGAAAGGAGGCTGGATTCAGGTCAGAGGCAAGGGTCAGAATCTGCAGCCCAGGCAGATAGGATCTTTCTTTATAAGTGATGAGAAGAAGTAGAAGAGACAGTTCCAATTTAAACTCATAACTGGACCTTGAAGTGGATAGAAAAGTGGAACATTTTTTTCCTACAAAGTTATTTAATCTACATATAATTAATGAAGACAATACATCCCAATACTTTGCATTTGACATAATTGTCAGAGGGAAAAATACTCTAAAAAAAGCATCCAAATATACTATAAGACTTTTGACAAGGGAAGTTACAAAAGAAATATGGTGTTAAAAACTAACTAAAATTATATCCAATGTGTTAAAAACAATCATATAATAGATACCTGGAAGTCTGAAGGCAGAGGGAAGGTATTAAATTTGGGAGAGGGAGGAGACAGATGCTTAGGCAGGGAAGAGAAAGAGGTAAGCAAGGAAGGTTTAGGCAAAGAGGAAGAAAAAGGTCAGGGTGGGGGGAGCTAACAGGAGATGGTAAAGCCAGGTCAGGTTTTGAAAGAAGCTCCATCCAGTTGCAGTGGCTGGGTCAGCTAGAATAGTTGACAGAGTGGAAGAAGAGACTAGAGACTTTTCTGTCTCTCTTCATCATTTGAGACCAGTAGCTCCCACTCTCACCTGGACCCTAAATTTGATCCCAAGAAGATTTGGAGATGTGTGTGGCTCAAAGGCCTGAAGTGGAATCCAAAGTGATGACAGTTCAATACACTGAGAGATCAGGGATCTCAAAACTGTGTACTCTTCCTTCAGTGGTTTCAGGTCCAAGCCTGTCCACATCTTCTGATCCTGTGTGATTTTTGTGTGTGACATTCCAAAGATATTCTAGAGAGCTTCTCAAAATCTGTGGTACTAAGGGCAGTTATCACTGGCTCTCAACACATGACTGGCCCACCTCTTTTACTAATCATCCATTTCCTGGGTAATATTGCTTCCATACTTACTAGTAGTGTGATCTTGGGCAAGTCACTTAACCCCAATTTCCCTATCGTCCCCCCTACAAAAAGCACCCCTTCTTATAAAAAAAATATTGCTTCCATAGTTGATAATATGCTGCACCATGTTTGAACAAATGAATGAATGAAAAAAATCATTTCTTAAATGCTTACTATCTTCCAGACACTGTTCCGAGTGCCAAGGGATACAAATTCAAAAGTAAGTGAGTCCCTGGCCTGAAGATGCTGACATTCTACTAGATCAGTGGTTCTCAACCTTCCTAATGCTGCGACCCTTTAATACTCATATGTGGGTGTATCTGCATGTGGGTGGACCTGCCTGGAGACAGATAGAGGAGTGGTGTCTTGGTTCCCAAGACCATGGGAAATATGTGTTTTCCAATGGTCTTACGTGACCCCATTTGATCCCCAAATGGGTTGCGACCCACAGGTTGAAAACCGCTGTACTAGAGGAAGGCAGCATATTTGTAGGAATGATGGATAAGGAAGAGAATATCTGGGAATGCATAGGAGTTGTAAAGTGATCGACAGGGCATGGAAGGCTGGAAAGTAAGGAGGGGGAAGGAGAGGGTACAAGTGTTACAGCAAGGTGGATGGCAAGGTATCCTGGGGGATGGCAGGATAGGATGTGAAATAATATCTAGTCTAGTGGCTAGGCAGGTGAATCAGGCTAGTTGAGTTTGCCCAAAACCATTCATCAGCCAAGAAGTTCTAAAGCTGAATAGATCAACTCCTTTAGGGTCCTGCCCTTTTCTTGTGAGAATCTGCACTTTGGATGAATATAGCAACCCTTTTCTCTTCACTGAAATCAAGGGGATTAACATGCAGGAAAAGAGTAAATACAACAATACAAACCTATCCCTAGGCCAATACACCTGTGGGACAGGAACATTCTAGTGAGGATGCTGTGTCTCACTCACTTGCATGTAGACATGTACTTTGAATTGTATTTCCCACCAGACAGGCCCATTTTCTGCTGCCATAGCCACATTCTTTTCCCAGTTCCACTTCGGATCAAAGTCAAGAGAGATAGGAAATAGTGATAATAAGTTATGCCACTCAAGGTAACCAACTTGCTCTCCTTTGTGCTGTTCCCACTTAAGTCAATGGGCCTTTGACCCATCTTTGGTTTGCCAGTATGGTTCACCATCTGAATAGCAAACATTTGAAAGTCCAGCTAAAATGATCAAAATTCTATATGATCAACGGAAGAGAGAATAGAATCTGTAAGAACCAAAGAACACCTTACGCTTGGGAAGATTTCTGCCTATTTTACTTATGTATGAATCACAATAAAGTCTAATCAGTCAGACTTGAGTTTAAATAGATATTCCCATAATGGTGACAATCTTTTTTTCTCACAGTGTGACATTGTTATGATAAGTTAAAATAATAGGAGAAATAAGTAGCTATTATAAATGGACCGTTAAAAGCAAGAGTGTGCTAAAATTATTATTGATTTCTCCCTGTCTCTTACTTTATAAAAAGTAATGTACGAGTTTGCAATGGAGTTACCTATTTCGGCAATAAATCTTTGGGGTAAGGCCAATAGCCTGATGTTTTCGCTTACATGTAATTTATGATTTCATTGATTTAAGATTCTGAACATCTCACCCTATTGGTAAGAGCAAAAATATTTCCTAATTGAAAGATGTAAGAATCTTGGGATAAAGCCGCTTGGTAAGGTAATTTTTATTGCAGAGTTCCATTTGATCAATGCTAAAATGAAATACTTTGACTTTGCTTAAAGTGTTGATTTAAAGGTACAAAATGAGGAGGAAGATACTGGGACCTCCTCATCATTTGGGAAGTTGAGACATCCTGATATTTAGTGTTTGTTGCATTTGGGGTGGGGATTGGTCTTCCAAGGTTGTGGAGCCACATTTTAAAGCAACCTTGGCTTCTTTTCTGGGTGAGTCATAAATGAGAATTGTGGGAAAGCAATTCAGCCAACAGTTTCATGTAACTCTAATACAAGCAAGACTGAAGTTTTGTGAATCTTTTCCTGCTCCTGACTGTGGGCAAGAAAGCTGGTACTGATGTTTTTCCAACCAATAATTGGCATCCTTTCCTTTAATTTGGCTACACACCCCAGGGTAAGAGACACCAACATGTCTCCTAGATCCCTAACCACACTACTGCTCTCTCTGAATGCTGCTCTCTGACTTTGAATGCCAGGCTGAGATTTATGCCTGTGAAGGCCTTCACCTTCTTTTGCCACTTCTTAAAAAATAAAAAAGGAGACCTTTTGTTTTTATATCACATACATTCTCAGAGCAACCTCCTCCACCAGGTCATCAAACTCTCCCTTACAGTGAAAGCCTCTGTCCTAGCTTCTCTTCTCTCCTTATTCCATACTTTCTCTCTCTCAGCAATCTCAGCTTCAATTGACTCCCCCAACATGCCTCTGTGGATAACTCCCAAGTCTTCATATACAGCCTTCATCTCTCTCCTGAGGTCTAGTAGAATTATCTATTGGAAATTAATCAATCGAGGAATATTTATTATGCACTTACTATGTTCTAGACCCTGGGGACACACACACACACACACACACACACACACACACACACACACACACACACACTGAACCAGTTCCTGCACTCAAAGAACTTATATTCTGCAGGATGAAATGTGCACATATACACATTTACAAAATACATTTTTGCCTTGATGTCCTTTAGATGTCTCCAACTCAACACACCCTAAACATAACCCATTATCTTTCCCTCTAAGTCAAGTGTTCTTCAGCTTTTTCTATGTCTTCGATTCCCTTGGAGTTCCGGTGAACACCAGCGACCTTGATTCAAGATAATGTTTTTAGATAATTGAAGGAAATGTTCAATTTCAGTTAGAGTTTAGGAAAAATAAAGATATAGTTTTTTCCACCTTAGTTCATAGACACCCCCCCCCCAAATCTCCCTGGGGACCCAAGTTAAGAATCTCTATTCTAAATATTCCCCTCACACTTCCCTATTTTTCCAGGCACTTGGGTCTGTGACCTTTAACCTATATAGATCAACAACTGAAGAATCATTTTCAAATCTTCATCCTCCCTCACTCCTTCTATCCAATAAATTGTCAAGTATTTTTTATTCTACTTCTAGAGCATCTCTGTCCCTTTCTTCCCAATTACTCACCCACTACCCTAGTTTAGGTCCTCTAGTCTGGTCTATTATAATAGCCCCTAATAGCCTCTATGTCTCTAGCCTTTTCCCTTTCCAATCTATCCTCCACACAATTACCATTTAAAAAAAATTAAAACAAACTTTTTTCAGTTAATAAGCATGCTTGTTGAATTATATTTGAAAAAATGGTGAAGGCAATTACTATATATGACAGTTCATTCAGCATTCCATACCCATAGTGCAACTGAGAGGAGTGTATGTTTCACTGTCTGATCTCCTAGGTCAACACTTGTCATTACAATTATTCAGTTTGTCTTCCTTTTCATGTATATCATTACAGTCACTGTGTACATTACACTCCTGGTTCTGCTAACTTTACTCCAGATCAGTTTATTCAAGTCTTCCCAGGTTTCTCTGAATTCTTCACACCTGCCATTTTTCACAGCACAATGATATTTGATAACATTCAGAGGCTACAGTTTGTTCAACCACCCCACAATCAAAGAGCATCTACCTAGTTTCCAGTTTTTTTTGACAACAAAATGTGCATCTCTGACTATGCTGACTTTGACCTCTTTGAACTCCACCTCTTTTTCTACTGCTGATGAAGACCATAGATTTATTCCCTTGGTTATCTTCCAAGTCATGGAAGCTGTCTACCTGTTCTACACAAGAATGGCCTGAAGGTCCACATTTTGAAGTGGGCAAGACAATTAGAGAGAAAAAGGTGAAATGATTAAATATAACATTAATTTGAAAAAAGTTCTACCCAGCTCCCTCCTTTTTCTTCTCCATTGTCCTTTGAAATTAGTGTCTGGCCCTCAACATCCCCACAGACCACTAGAACTGCAGAATAGAAGTCTACCCTCACCGTCATGACACATCTCAAATTGGAATGAAACCGAATAAAACACACAACAAACTTGACAAAATTAATAGTAAGTCTCTTAATAAGATGATTTTTCATTAATTAATTAATTTATTCATTCACTCATTCAATGAAAATTTGTCAGACGCAGAATGGCAAGAAAGAACATTGGACTGAGGATCAGGAAGAACTGAGTTCAGCTTCCACCTTTGACACTTACTGTGTGATGAGTCACATTCTGAGCCTCCATTTCCTTGTAATGTATACTGAAGGAGCTAGACTGTATGCCTGCTAAGGCCTCTTCCTGCTTAAGATGTCTGATGCTGTAAAGCTAATAACCTATGAATTAAGAAGAACATCTCAACATTCATTCCTTGGAGACAAAGCAGTGGTATTTCATAGTGTCATCAATTTTATCTGTGATAGGTCCATGTCAAAATCAGAGTAATTAGATGGCACAAGGACCCTGTGAAATGTGTTTGCACTACTGCCTTGGTGATAAAGGATAGGCAAATTTACAATTAAAGCTTGTCTGTCTTTCACCTACACTGCAGAGAATTGAGATGAACACAGGCAAGAGGATTTCAGAGGGAGATTCATCAAAACAAAAACATCAGGTGATACACTTCCTAGATGATAATATCTTCTTGGTCAGTTACTCATTTTCATGGCAAATTTTTCTACTGAAAAATTTTCAATTGCATTTGTACTGAGAAAAGACAACATCAGCTAGTTTCAATCTGCTTTCATTAGGGTTTCTTTTTCTCTTTCAAGGTTTGAAGAGTCATTCCTGTTTATTCAGATAAGGGTGTATTTGTTCCAGGTCTTGACTTCCAGAGGGCAAGAGCTCCTAACCTCCAAGAGAAAAGCTGGGGACAGAGATCTGTCCATTCAGCTGCATGAGGATGGAGTGGTTAATGTCCAACTCTATCACTAGGAATCATCAAGCTAACAGAGATAAAGAGGGGTGGGAAGGCTAACCCAAGCCCTGAGTTGACAGCCATCTTTAGCCACTGTGACCCAAGGATAACCCTGAGCTCCCTTCCTTGGTGGTGAGGGATTTAAAGCTCTTACTGAGCAGGGGATCAAATGACTAGGAGGACGCAGGGAGTCCCTTGCAAAACTATACCTGAGTCACTTCCAAAAGCAAATGTACACAGAGGTGATAGAGAGTAAGGTAAATTATGTGTGTCCATGTACATACACTTATAAATACATATACCTGTATGTATATATAAGTACTGCTCTATTCTTAGGCATTCTTGATGAATCATATTTTAATTAGCATTTTTGTTGCTGTCTTTAAAAACATCTTAGCTTGGCATAGTGGCTAGAAGGCCCACTTTGGAAGCAGCCTAACCTGCATTCAAGCCTGCCTTTGACACACATTGGCCAAGTGCCCCTGGAGAAGTCCCTCAATCTCTCTTAAGGTATCACCAAAGGAGAAGATCTTAAGATTCTAAGTGGCTGAGAAGGTGCTGACCAGCATGGGTAGAAGGAATTCCCTTACTCTACACCAATGAAATCCCAGGTCCAGCTTCTAATCTTATTCCCATCCCCTTCATTTGCAATGGACCCAACATATCCCTCCCCCTCCTCCACCAGAGAACCATCCCTAATAGCAGAAAATAATAAAAATGATTAAAAATATCAAAGAATAATAAAAAAGACAGAGGGAAAAACATAGTTCAGCAAAACTGACTAATGCTATCCAGCAACATTGAAGTTCAACAGTGCATATATTAGTCTATGTTCACACATGGACAAAAAAGCCAGGGAGGTGCCCTCTCATATCTCTTTTTTGGGGTCACACTTGCTCTTAATTATACAGCATTAAGTTTCAATTATAAGATATGGGTTTTTTTTGCCATGCTTATTTTTTATTTTTATTTTTTGCTTTTTGGAGGGCAATTGGGGTTAAGTGACTTGCCCAAAGTCACACGGCTAGTAAGTGTGTCAGGTATCTGAGGCTGGATTTGAACTCAGGTCCTCCTGATTCCAGGGCCAGTGCTCTATTCACTGTGCCACCTAGCTGCGCCAAGATATGGTTTTTTTAAACTTGAGGGTAGTCGATGCAGCTATATTCAGAAACAAACATGTGTTTTAGATCGACAAATGAATGCCGGGCCCTGGGGACTGGAGCAGTCTGTCCAACCTATTCTTATTAAGAGGCCTCTCTTCTATGGACTGAACCATATAATATGTAATGAGGTCAGTCCTGGGGAAGCCTCGCTTCGAATTCAATGAAGACCAGATTCTTTTTTGTCACACTCTTCAGCTTTGAAAACTCCTACCTTGCAGCTCCATGGACAAATTTTGTAAAGTTTGGTTTTGGCTAATGTCTAGGTATCACCAAAGGAAAAGTAGAAAGATAGTTAGTGTAAAATATAAAGCACATATGGGACAGTTATTTTTTTCCCTACATACGAAAGAAAGACTAATGCATACAAAATACTCACAGGGCAAATTGCCACTGGAACAACTTAAAACAGTGTTCAGTCACTATTTGACAAAAACTGCTGGGAAAATTGGAATATAGTATGGCAGAAACTGGGCATAGACCATCATCTAACACCGTACACCAAAGTCAAGTCTAAATGGGTGCATGATCTAGGTATAAAGACTGATACTGTAAATAATCTGGGGAAGCAAGGAATAGTTTCCTTGTCAGACTTATGGAGTAGGAAAGACTTTATGACCAAAGAAGAGTTGGAGAACATTATAAAATGCAAAATGGATAACCTAGACTATATCAAATTGAAAAGTTTCTGTACAAACAAAGCCAATGTAACCAAGATTAAGAGGGAAGTGGGAAACTGGGAAAGAATATTTGCAACCAGTATCTCTGATAAAGGCCTTAT
>CM053581.1:572803451-572823355 GCA_028627135.1 Pseudochirops cupreus
CCATCAATTGGGGAATGGCTGAACAAGTTGTGGTATATGAATGTAATGGAATACTATTGTGCTATAAGAAATGGGAAGGAGATGGACTTCATAATTACCTGGAGAGGCTTATACAAATTGATGCTGAGTGAGAAGAGCAGAACCAGGAAAAATTTGTACACAATGACAGACACATTGTATGTGTGATGGCCAACCTTGATGAACTGGTCTCTTCTCAGCAAATCACAGCTATAAGACAACTCTATAAGTCTCAGGATGGAAGGAGATATCTACATTCAGAGTAAGATCTAGAAAGACTAGAGTTTAAATGGAGACTGAAGCAATACATTCTATTGTTCTTTTTCATGTTTGATTTTGTTTCTTTTTTCCCTTTGTTCACTCATTGGTTACAACCCTTCTGTACAACCAGACTGTTGTACAATGTGAAAGTATTTGCAGATCCTGTACATGATTGCACACCACCATGGGGGGGGGGGAAGGGAGGGGAGAAAATCTGAAACTCAAGTGATTGTGGAACTGAATCTTGTGAACTAAAAGTAAATAAATCATTGGAAAAAAAAAGTGTTCAGTAACTTAACTTAAAAGTACCATTTTACTCTCCTGGTGGACTCATACATAAACATCCCTAGAACATGTGCAGGAGTGTACAGGAATACTGACTAGTCATTTTTTACTTTTCACTCTGCCTCTGCATTGTGCAGACACCTCCCAATCCATGACTTCAGGTAAATAGTCCAGGCGAGGGCTCATCCTCTTGTTGACAGTTGTCTTCCTCCAGAAAGCTAGAGTAGTTGCTGGGGACTTCTCTCCAGGTTATCAGTTAGCTTTGACCAAAAAGCTCCAAATCTCTGGACTCCTTGAATTCACAAGATTGCCTCTGAGGTTGGACACGTTTGTCTTGGGACAGATGTTTGCCTAAGATTAGGAAAGAATGAATACAAAAGCAGTAGCCCAAACTCAATCTGAGGTTTGCCTAGGATGCATACTTGGATAGGGCATGCCAGGTTAGCATCCTTTGAGGGATGACAATCTTCATAGAATCCAAAGTCAGTGGGAAAGAGGGTTCTGAGGTTCAGTCACTGAGTCATAAGCTCTTCCTGCTTAGGGACCAATGAGAGGATGCTTTCTCATCTCAAAGCACAAACCCTTCAGCTCTCAGGCAGGCCCCAAAGCACCTACATGGTGGATTGGAAGCAGATAGGGCATCCCTTATGTATACGCCATGGGATGGCCCCTGTATGCCAGCTCAATCCTCACTACACATGCATATACTCTCCTATATGTGTATACATATGTGTGCATATATGTATATATATATATATATATATCACTATATATATATTTATCTTGTGTGCATGTATAATTATTGACTGGATTTATATTTACTTCAAGAAATACACAGATGAGGAAACTCCATCATCCTAGAGGTCAGCATCTTTTCTGCAGCTTACAATATTAGGCAGCTTCCTAGAGCAGGGAGATATTACATGATTTGCCAGGGTCATACAGCCAGGACGTGTCTCAGGCAGGTCTTCCTGAACTTGAAGCCAACTCTCTCTATTTGATAAGTGGGTTAAACATTTCTTTTGGCTTTATTTTTTTATGACAACTGGGTGATGGTACATCCTCAAGTTTTAAATGGTGTCTGGCATGTCTTCAGAGGAATCGACACCTCCTTTGTCTTTTGCCAACTCTCCACCCTTAGAAATTCCTGTACGATAATAGATCACAATCCTCCTGTTTTCAGCGGTCCCTTTCAGCTTGGACATTCTATGATTCCAGGCTTCAATCCTTCAAACTGGGGCCTTAAACTATGATTTCTCAGCGAAGCCCTCCCTTCACTCCCCCCAACAGGCTGGCACTTTTGGTCTTATGCCTCTGGACTAATTGGTTGAACAAAGACAGAAAAGCTATGCAAAGTAGTTCTTTCAGTGAAATGAGTTACTTGGGAAGGCAGAGGAAGTTTGGAAGGAGCTCAAGGCATAGCTGGGCACCCTCCCCAATTGAGTCCCTGGGCCCAGAGAGGAGAGTTTTTGTACTTTTGTTGGCTGCACTGTATAACATTTTGTTTTTCAGGGTTCTGAGGGAAGCAGGAGTGGGCATGACAACCAGGCCCTGAAGCCCCCTGAAGCTAAAGGAGAAGGCCAATAATTCAGATTGTTAAATGTGGATTTGTTTTCGAAGGTGTAGGTGGGGTTATTCATTTATGCCTACTGATCAATCTCCATCTCTAGCTAATAATACTCTAGCTAGTATTTTATATGCATATATATGTATGCATACACACATAAACAAAAGGATGCATACATATATGTGCATTTACATAGATTGAACCTGCTCTGTAAATTATAGTTTCAGAGAATTGCCTGGCCCACTGAGAGGTTACATTATTTGCCCAGGGCCATAGTGTCAGTATGTCAGAAGTGGGTCTTGAACCCAGGTGTTCCTGACCCCAAGCTTAGTTCAGGTTCTCTGTTTTCTATACTAGATTGCCTCTAAATATAGATTGCTAGGAATATAGCCCATGCCCCTAAAATTAGATATCATTGAAAGGAAAAATGTATATATTGCATATACATACAGACAGCTGTTGTGTTGTATGTACCTATGAGGCAAGCAAGGGGTACAGTGAGAAGAGCAATGGCTTTGGAGTAAGGGGACCTGGCCTCAAATGGTGAAATTCTGTCTCTGATGCTTCCTACCTGTGTAACCATATCAAGTCCCTTAACCTGTTGTACTGTAGTTTCCTCACTTATAACATGAGATGGTTGGGAATTGTGGTCTCTGAGATTTCTCACCCCAGCTCTGGATCTATGATCCTATAAGCACCTATGAAAATCCACAAATATAGAGAATTATGCCATGTAATATTTTAACTCATATCTTTGTTAACTTCCCTTACATATGACATTACATTTAAAGATAATTTATTGATTTAAAAAATCATCACTGGCCTCTTCATCACTTTTGTTATTGTCACTATCTTCCTTGTCTTCCTATAATATGCCATCTGTGTGTACTCTTTGAGAACTTTATAGAAACAGAGGACTTAGAAAAAGAAGTGACTTGGAACTCCTCTAATTCAGTGGTTTGCAGTGTTTTTGTTCCACGAACTGTTTTCAAAATCAACAAAAAAAAAGTTGTGAATTCTCAGGACAATTTAATATACTACTCTTCTAACTTTATTAAGTTCCTAAAATAACTACAATGATAACTTTTGCCGCCCCCCCCCAAGCTCCTAATAAAAATATGCATTATGTAATTTTAGTTATAATTATAAAATATAAACCTAACCAATCACAAATAAATAGCTAGTTATGACACGAAATATCTACTTTTCTACTGGCTAGTGACAAGCACATTTAAATAAAAAATTTACTTAAGGTTCAATTGCATATATTAGTCTTTGTTAACATTTATGCACAAAGCACCCTTTGTAAGAGAAGAAGCTCTTCAGATATGACTCTCTTCTCTTCAACCACTGGCACACTGGCCACACTCTCACAAAGACTCTAGTGAACAACTGACTCACTCCAGTGTTGTCAACCAGATTACTGGAAAATCTTCCATATAAAAGAGTAATAACATAAGCAGATGGTAAGTTTAAAGCAGAAAACGGCTTTAGTGGTGCAATAAGAATATATGGTTTGTTTCTGCCAAGAGTTTGTGATGGTTGATGATGATTTCAAAATGTTATGTAATGGGATATCCAGCAATCAAGATTTTTAAGTAGCCTGGTCTTTGCACTGTGCGATCACAACATTTATATCTCATATCACAAAGTAATATCTTGGTCACATGACCACAATGCTCATCAAGTAAGATTATAGAGTAGTAGAAGGGAACAAGAAAGTTTTTCTGGTGCAGAGTGCAGGACATACATGAGGGTAAAGAAATCCATTGGGAATTGGTTTGTGATGAATGACGAATCCTTGTGGCAGTTTGAAAACAATTTGATGACAGGTTGAGAAATTGTAAGGATATATTGCACTTAGAAGTAAACAGCATTTGATGTAATTGCTGCATAAACACAAATTGTTGTGGACACAATCATTAAAGTTTTGAAACACTGTAGAAACAAATCTACAATGTTTCAAACATGCTTCTTGTCACAGAGAAAAAATATACTTGTAACATAATTTTCCTGCGTAAGGTGATGTTAAAGGATTCTTAGCATGAACTCCTTGGACCATTGTTATGAATCCCTAAGGGGTTCTAGAGCCACAGATTTAATATAACCCCCTCATTTTACAAGTGAAGGACCTGAGGCACAGAGAATTAATTGACCTATTTGAGCTCACGTAACTACTAAGTGGCAGAGCATAGCTTTGTATCTAGATCCTCTGATTTCAAATCCAATCTTCTTTTTTTTAATACCTCTTTGCGTTTCCCTCCTTCTCCAGCCTGCAAATAATATTCGAAAGTAATTTGTTGATTGGTTGAAAGCCAGGGCAAAAGAAAAGCACATATTTGGAGTTGGACAAAGGGACCAAAAAAAAAGTTTTTGTTGTCAGGGGCTTAGAATCAGAAGCTTTCAAGTACAATGGACTCCTGGCTCTTACCTACTGGCTGTTTCATGTAGCTTTGGAAAAGTCGTAAGTTATGGTTATTTCTTCCATCCTTGGCCTAATTATTATTGTTACTGTTTATTTAAAATGCTCTGCCTTGTGTTGACCTGGCTGACCAATGGTGAAGAACTTGAACAGATCCCCATGAATGTAGGTTTCATCAGAATGAGAGATAATGTGGGACAGTGGATGTAGGAATGGATTTGGAGTTAGGAAAACCTGGCTTCAAATATTAATCTGCCTCTTATTAGTTGTGAAACCTCTCTGAACCTGACTGGACTAGATGTTCTCTGGTTCTAACCTTATGGTGTTACATCTCTAATCTTAGGAATCATTTCCCTCAAGCCTCATCTGGGAAGCAAACTCAAATTTCAATGATTGCCTCTCTTTACAGTCTCATGCTCTTTCTAGGAAGATCAAAGAAAATTTGAGCTAAAGGAGGACTTGGGGAGCTGGGTCCTGGGTAGAAAGAATCTTGTAGTGATAAAGGTTTACAAAGAACTTACTATATTTATATCCAGGTCAGCTAGGTGGCACAGTGAATAGAGTGCCTGGTCTGGAGTCAGGAAGACCTGAGTTCAAATCCAGCCTCAGATACTTACTAGCTGTGTGACCCTGGACAAGTCACTTAACCCTGTTTGCCTCAGTTCCTTATCTGTAAAATGAGCTGAAGAAGGCAATGACAAACTCTCCAGAATGTTTGTCAAGAAAATCCCAAAGGGGTCATGAAGAGTCAGACATGACTGAAAAAACTACTAAACATAAAACTATGTCATCTTTTTTGAATTTCACAACAATCATTTGTGCTTGATAATATTATTATTACCCCCATTCTGCAGGTAAGGAAACTGAGACCAAAAGAGGTGATGTAATGTATCTCCAGAGTTGGAGAACTAAGAATTGTTGGAGGCAGGTTTTGAAATCAGATCTTGATTTGAGGACTCTGTCCAGCATACCACAGTGCTGGGCTGGGAATCAGAAGGCCAAGGTTTGGGTCTTAACTGAGCTCCTTATTAGCTCTCTGGGCCTCTGCATTCTTGTGTATCAAATGAGGTGGGACTGGGGCTAACCCATGATGCAAACTTGTCCCTTCCCCGTCCTGGGTCTGAGGTGGAAAGGTGGAAGAAACAGGCAGAATGATTCCATATGGTATTATCACTCAGCAGAAAAATAAATGGTATCAGTGTAAGTCAGTGTTCTTTTCTGGCTTCTTCATGGTTTGTAACCATGTTTATAACTTGTTTTGTTATTTAGTTTTGCTTCAGTCATGTCTGACTCTCCATGGCTTCATTTGGGGTTTTCTTCCCAAAGACTGGAGTGGTTTGCTATTTTCTTCTCCATCTTATTTTACAGATGAGGAAACTGAGGCAAACAGAATTAAGTGACTTGCCCAGGGTCACACAGCTAATAAGTGTCTGAGGTCAGATTTAAACTCAGATTTGCCCCTTTGGTAGCTTATTTGAAGTACAAAAAAAAGTGCCCTCAGAATGGAGGAGGATAGTGGGCTAGAACAGAGCTGGTCATTTCTTAAGAGGACTGTCCCTGGTCTATGGCATATTCAAAGGCCAGGACAACATGTGGGTGCCAGGGTTTTCTTCCAGCTCAATCGTAGGACACCCCATTTTACAGATGAAGAAACAGAGACCCAGAGAGCAGATGTGAATTGGTCAAGGTCACACAACTAGTAAGTGGTAGGGCTGGGATTTGAACTCAGGACTCTAAGTCTGATACTCTTTCTATACAGGATGCAATTCCATATCTTTCTGATTCCACTTCCAGCTCTACCCACTCGCCACTAGCTGCCCCCCTGGGGCAAGTAGCACAGCATGAGAAGGGGGCAGCATCCTGTAGTTTCCTCTTTCAGATAATCACTCTGGCTAATTTGCTGGCAAGCTCTGTTTGTTCCATGTAACAAGAGGTGTCAGCACCTTCTAAATTTGCTGTCCCTGGATAAAGCCCCAGCTGCCCCACCCTAATATTACCAAAGTATTGTATGGTACAAAGTCCCCAGAGGAGATGACTGTGATCTGAGCCTTCTCTCTTCCCAGGCTCGTTGCCCTGCCTTCTCTGCCTCCATTTAGTGGTAAAAGCAGGTCGTTGTTGCTTTCTTAGCTCACCAAGGGATTGGCCCATATAATATCCAGGGATCTTCACAACCCCACTGTGAGGAGGCAAGAAAATCATCGTTCATTCTGTTTTTACAGATGAGGAAACTGAGTCTTAGAAAGCTTAGGTGTCCTGACCACTGTTACCCAGTTAGTAAGTGGCAAAGGTAGGATTTGAACTCAGAACCCTGTTGAGTAGTTAGTAATAATAATTGTAACATTTGTGAAGCTTTTAAGATCAGCAAAGCACTTTACATATATTATGTCATTGATCCTGGCAATAACCCTGGAGCTAGGAGCTATTATTAACCCCATTATAAAGAGGGGGAGAGTAGAATTTAGAGGGTTGAGGTGACTTGCCCAACTTCCTGAGTCAAGATTCAAACTAAGGTCATTCTGACTCCATGTCCAACTGCTTTCCACTAAACCATTGTAGGATAACTAGATAGCACAGTGGATAGAGTTCCTGGCCTGCAGTCAGGAAGACCTGAGTTCAAATGCAGCTGCAGACAGTCACTAGCTGTGTGACCTTGTTAAAGTCACTTAATCTCTGTTTGCCTCAGTTTCCTCCACTGTAAAATGAAGATACGGCACCTAAGTGGTGCAGTGGATAGAGTTAAATGAGTAGCAAATAGCAAAGCTGGGATTTGAATCTCAGTCTTCATTATTCCTTTCTCCTCCCCTTTCTCTCCCCATCCCTCTTCCCTCTATTTCCCTCCCTCCTTTTTCCCTCCTTCCCTCCCTTCCTCCCTTCCTTCCTTTCTTCCTTCCTTCCTTCCTTCCTTCCTTCCTTCCTTCCTTCCTTCCTTCTTCACAGATGCTTGTGTGACTGGGTCTATTTTATTGACCCAGATGCTATCCTGTATTACCACATTGGCACCCTGATCCAGTTAGTGTGAGCAAAATTTCTCCAGCACGATTTGATATACAAGAATTACTTGGCTCAACAAGTGGCTTGTGGTTGGAATTCCCGAGCTGAGAACTTCAACATGGGAGAGTTGTCAAAGCTATGACACGTCAAGATTCTGACTTGTTAATCTCAGGAGTTATCTCTTTAAGGAGGACACATGGGTTTGGCTCAGTTGCCAACAAGACTTATTCTATCGCAAACCTTTAAATCCAAGGGTTGCCTACCGCGCTTGAGCTGTAGCGGAACTCCCCCTGATGTTTACAATTGAGGATCCTGACTGTAGGTGGCTTGTGATGTAACTTTGATTTATTTCTCTTCAGTGGGGCTCACAGCTGCTGATGTCTATTCAATGAGCGGAAGATGCCTCTGCAGAGCAGAGGGAGCCAGCATCCTTGGAGAGAGGAGGGGCTGATGGAGGGGCACATTCCCTGGGCTCTTCGGAGGAACAAAGATAGGCCAGTCATGCTCCCTGTTCTAGCTGTCCCCTGGCCTGAAACAAGAGTCATGTACATCCAGGGAGGCAGGAAATGAGGTGACAGATGCTCCAGGGCCAGACTTTGTCACCCTCCTGGGTCTGAGCTGGGAATTAGCTAATGATTACAAGTATCTTAACTATGCTGCTGAAAAAGAACATCAAAATATGTATGAGAGATTGAGAATTATTTACATAATTGAAACTTTCCTTTTACAAACCATGGATTTGTGCATGGGGTTTTTCATTTATTTTGTAAAGAAGAGGCTAGTTATTTGTCTTCTCCCCCGATCACTTTATTTTCAATTTGTCTTGATTTTGCTCTTATTTCTAGGTGTACATGCTGTTTATCTCTAACAAAATGTTGGCTCCATAAAGGCAGATCCAGCACCATTTCACCACTGGTTAATTTCTCTTATACTATTTATGCGTTCAGATGATTTAGAAATGGAAGGGATCATAGGAGACAGCTAGTTCAACCTCTGTCCCTTCTCCCTCTCCGTCTCCCTCCCCCTGCCTCCTCATCCCTCCCTCCCTTTCCCTCTCCCTCCCACTTCCTCTCTCTCCCTCCCTCCTTCCCTCCCTCTCTTTTTCCTCTTAACAATCAGGAGAGACAATTAGCCCTTGGTAGACACATAAGCTCCTTGAGGGCAGGGGCTGTTTGTTTTCACTTGTACAGCATTCCCAGCACTTAGAACAGTGTCTGGCGTATAGTAGGTACTTAGTAAATGGTTACTGACTGACTATCATTCTGTATATGTATTTGTTTGAAGTGTGTCTCTCATCCCACTGAATGAAGTGTCTCCATTGCATGGTTGGAATAGCAACCCTTCAAAGCTATATGATTGAGAGAAATCATCCTCTGCAGGAAGGGGGGGGAGGGAGGAGGAATGCGTGTCTCTCCACAGGTACTGTATTCCTTCAGACTGCTAATGTCCCTCATAGCTCAGCTCTGTGAAGCCCTCCAATGGCGTATTCAATTTTTACTCTTCCAACAATTTTGAAGCTGGGGCAGTGAATGGAGAACCAGACCTGGAGTCAGGAAGACCTGAGCTCAAATCTGGCTTAAGACACTAACTAGCTGTGTAATCCTGTCACTCTGTCTGCCTCAGTTTCCTCAACTGTAAAATGCACTTATCTCACAGTGTGGATCAAACGTGATAATATTTGTAAAGAGCTTATCACAATGCTTAGCACACAGTAGGTACTTAATCGATGATTTTTTTTTCCCCTTCCTCATTTCTCCCTTTAATTCAGTCAGAAAAAAATATTTGTACTTAGCAAGGCAATTATGGATGTTAATACTTTCCTAACACATTAGGACCTGTTACTTACTTTTTGATTTCTGTGATTGCATCAGCTACAAGAATTGTGGAACAAATCTCCCTCTCTCCCACCAATATTATATAGTACATTCCTAGTAGAACATCTGTGAATTTTTTTTTTCGATGCCTCATTCTCTGTTCCCTTTTTCTTTGTGAAAGATGCTGCATCTTAGAATTGAACAGGTCAATCTTTGTGGAAGGAAAAAGAAGATAGAAAAAACAAAGTTGAGGTTGAGACAGCAGGAAATTCACAAATGGGGAAGCATGATTATGGAGCACATGCAAATACCAACACAATAAGGGAGGGGCTGAAAGTGAAACTGACCAAAATGTGGGGCCAGGAATTCTTGAATGAATATTCTACAATATAAGACTTCAGTTAACCATGGATGAATCAATGCTTTTCCTCCCAAGTCTGGAAATTGTGAATTTCTAAACAACGAGTATCAATATATCTTCAGAGGAATAAGAATGTTGCATTGGGCACAAAAGTTATAGAGGTAAGAAAGAAAAGAAAATCTGGTTCAAAAATAATCAATTATAAATAGGATGTGGGACTTTTTACCTGTAAGTCATAGTCTTGGATCCAGTATGTAGCAGGCAGGTGTTGAGAGTTACGGGTTATAGACTCAGATTGCAGATGGAAGCCTATTTTTTTCTTACTCCCTCCCCCTATAACATGGTTACTGGAGAAATAAGTTTTGTATGATTATGAATATATGTATATATATATATATATATATGATGGGAATCATATTTCTTACATTCTGAGTGAGTGGGGGAAGTGTAAAGGGAAGGAGAGAATTTGAAACTTATAAAATTAGTTTTAAAAAGAGTTATGGATTGCGGTTGATGAAACCACAAGTCTGGGGAGCAAGGAGAGGCAATCCCTTTACATGTCTGCTCCATATGAGAATGGAAGCCCAATGATGGATTCAGTGTCCAGAAGTTCGAAGGCATAAGAAAACAATGGTGTTTGTTCCCAGGATGAACTAGAAGTCAAAAGCTCTCAAACAAGATGGGCTCTTTTGTAAAGCAGGAAAAATAAAATAAAATAAAATAAAATAAAATAAAAAATGGAACCCCTCCCATCGTAGAAACCATTTAAAAAATAAAATAAAATAATCCCTGGCCTCAAGAAGCATACTTTGGGGAGGGGAGAAGGGCAGAAAGAGCGCATCACACAGATAAGCAAATGCAAGTATGTACAAAGCAAAACATTTCATTAAGTAATACTTTCAAAGGAATGCATTTCACAAGGGAAAGAGCCCAAACAACTAAGTGATTAGGAAAGGAATTGTGTAGGAGGTTAAAGAAAAGTATTTGAGAGAAGAAATTCAAATGAGGCTCTCTATTTGACAGTCCAATTATTGAACCCTGCTGGTTCAAGATCTTTGATGTAGAAAACAGGTGAGATCTCTGCCCTGGAGCATGGGTGGAACAAAGATCAGTTTCATAAAAATGCTGATTTTATATGGAAGGTCTACAGCTGCTCTTCTCTTTATCACAGCAAGTTGCAAGGCTGTTTTAAGTACATTAACACAAAATAAATTACAGGGTTAATCAGTCATTACTTTTTCTCTTACATTCCATGGGAAAGTCAAGGTAATGGCAGAGTCTGTTTCATTCAATGTCAGGCTGTGAAATTAACAGTGGTATACTCTTCATTTAATTTATAACCACATGAAAGGAATAACAATGGTTAAGCAAAGTGGAACAGTTAAAGGGGCAGTAACATTTGCAAGATCAGCCTATTCCTCAGGCTTTGCAAAGGAGAGAGTGTAAGACAACGGTGGTAATCTATCAGTCAGCAAGCATATATTAAATGCCTACTGATTACCAGGCTCTGTGCTAGGCGCTAGAGATACAACGGAAAGAAGGGGCTGGTCCTCGCCTTCGTGAAGTTTTGGATGGGGTCAGGGAAGATGGAGAAAGAGATACACTGTATCCAGGAGCAGTATTTATATAAAAGAAGCTCAGGGGAGATCAGAAAGTCTCACAAGAGATGATCCTTGAAGCAACCTTTGAAGGAAGCAGGAAGGCACTGCGGAAATGGGGGAGCAGTTTGGGGTAAGACATGGAGGCCAGAGATGGGCTGGGCTGGAGTCTGCTTGTATAGACTCCAGAGAGTTGATTGTTAAATTCTCACTGGGAGCATGTACATATAAGATACAGGCAAATGCTATGAATTATGACTTGGTTTATTTATTTTGTTAATTATTCTTTCTCAAGAGACTGATGGAGAAAATGTTAATGACAATTAAGCTTAAAAGTGTATTGTGCATACATTTTTTCATTCATAGAGCTGATCATAAGCATCTACCAACCAAACCATTGGTTATGAACCAGAACCAGCAAGTATGCATGGTTGACCAGCATGCCGAGTGTGTAAAGGGGAGCAATGTGTAACCCTATAACTGAAACCAAAATGGAAAGGAGTTTCATTGACAAACAGAAGCATTTTGTGTTTTGTTCTTGAGACAAAAGTGGATGACTGGACCAGAGAAAGGTTATGGTCAGATCTGGGTTTTAAGAAAATTGTTTTGGTCACTAGGTGATTGGAGGAATGGAGAAGGGAGAGATGTGGTAGGAAGACCAATCAGGAGGCTATTGAAATAGTCAAAGTGAGAGTGTCTGAATTTGAGCAGCAGCAATACAAGTGGAGAAAAGGATAGATGGAAGATGTTTGAAGCTGAATTGACAACAAATCTGTAACTGATTGGTTATAACAGATGAAGGAGAAGGAAGAGTATAGGATGATTGGGAGGATGATCGTGCTCTCAGTAGAAACAGGTTAGTTCAGAAGAGGGAGATCTTTTCACTTACATTATTGCAGTAATAGTGTGTACTGTCATTTTGGCTCCACTTCATTTTGCATCTCTTCATATAAGTCTTATCACGCTTTACTGCATTTTTCACATTCATCTTTTTATTACCCATGATTCTGCTCTATGTAGGTATCACAGTTTGGCCAGCCTCGCCTCAATTACAGGTTCCTAGGTCTTTGCTATCAGAAAAGTGCCATGAAGGCACTGCCATCTATGGGTCCTCTCTTCCTGTCTTCAACTTTCTCGGGGACCTATTCTCAGAATAGCAGGGTCACTGAAATCCATTTCTTTGGATCTAGATCTTAGGAGTTGGTAGAGAATTCACAGCACTCAGATTGCTTGTGTGTTGTTAGTACTACAGCCCATTATTTCTCCACTATTGCCTCTCTAGAGAAGGAATGAGAATATAAAAAGATTTGAAGTATAAAAATTATCTAAATCAGCAGCAGCAGAAAAATGTATTAAGAGAAGTTTAGAAAAAGAAACCAGCCTCCCCCTCCCCCCATCAAGACCCTATTGTGCAGCATTTTTTTTATTGTAAATGTGTGTGAATTGCATCTCCATTCAATTTTTATGTCTTAAAATGATGCATCTCCTCCTGCTAATAGCAATAATCCCTATGGAGAGTAATGTTCTTGTTATTGTCATAATAGATCTCTATTCGGTCGTTTAACAGCTTGAAGGTGCACTTTTTAGACACTTTAGTGGTAATTAATCTTGTAATATTTCTGCAGTGACTCATGCAAAGTTCCATCCAGATAAAAGCCTATCATTGCCAGTGATGCATCTGAGAGACCTTTGCCTCTGGGACCTTTGACATTTTTAAATGGGAGATTCCCACTGCCAATTCTGCAGACTCATCTTTCTTTGGAACCACTGCTTGCTCACAGCAGTCTCTGGTGGAGAGAGAGATGTCCGGTGAGATGCCAGGCTACTCATCTCACTGAAAACTCCAGGCCAGAGGGTTGGGCAAAGGTGACTTCCCTAACTAATGTCATAATTTAAATGCCGTGGTTAAGAGTGCTAAGTACTTTACAGAACCTTGTTGTCTGGACTAAATGATGACAACGCATCTTTCTTTGGGATACAAGCGGAGTCATAACAAATATTCCCTCCTCAGTTGCTGTGCAGTGGGGTCTGTGGCACAGGAATTTAATGCACCATTTTCCATTAAGGTCACATTTTTCATCAGAGGCTTTTAATTTACTTTCTACGTCTATTTCCTGTAATAGCCCCATTCATTCCTCTTTGAAAGAGAAACTGGAGCACTGGGTATGAAATGTCTCCCTGGGTCACAGGGTCACAGTGATAGAATCAGAGGTGTGTGTGTGTGTGTGTGTGTGTGTGTGTGTGTGTGTGTGTATGAAAACAAGATTCTTGGTTGGGCCCATCAGAACCAACCGGAGATTGAGCTGAATGTAGTATCTCGATTTATGGGTGCTTAGTAAATACTTGTAAAGTTACAGAAGCCTCCTCCCATGAGCGGCAGTATGGGGTCATGATTAGAGCGGGTCCACCTTGGAGTCTGGAAGAGCTGGCTTCAGGTCTTGCCTCTCATGCATATTTTCTTTGGGACTCTGGGTAAAGTCAATTAAACTTTCAGTTGTTGTTCAGTTGTGTCTGACTCCTCATGACCCCCCCCCCCCCCCGACCATTCCATCCATGGGGTTTTCTTGATAAAGACACTGGGAGGGTCTGCCATTTCCTTCTGCAATTGACTAAGGCAAATAAAGGTTAGGTGGCTCACCCAGGGTCAAACAGCTAGTGAGTTGCTGAGACAGGATTTGAATTCAAGTCTTCCTGACTCCAGGTGAAGTGCTTTATTGTCTGAGCTTGTCCCCAAACTTGCAGTGATTTAGGCAAACGTCTAAGAGGAAATGGAAACAATATTGGTTAAATGCCTCTTATGCGCCAAGCACTATACGAGCCACTTTACAAATATGCTCTCATTTGATAATAATAACCATAATAGTAACAGTAAGATTGTAAGTTACAAGTAAGTTACTAATTTCATCAGTGGAGGGAGTTTCCACACTGGCTGGGAGCTCATTTCATCAAGGAAATCACAGGAACAGACAAGCTTTGGCCCCCTCTGACGTCCCCACCTTGCTTCAGGCTCAAACGCACTGTGCTGGATTCTGGGAAGACCTAACACACGGCAGTGAGACCAAAGCCCGAAAGGAGGCAGCCCCTCCCCTCAACGAGCTGATGTTCTATCCACAAGATTGAAGGACCTATGATGGCAATTAAGCTCTCAGAGCCTCTGAAAGGTTTCTTCCACTCAGGTGGCCCTATTGATCTAATTACTTGGTTGTATATAGAAATAGACCAATGAACTGAATGTCTTCTATCTGGGTAGTGGGCTGCCAAGGCCATGGGATTCATCAGTATGTTGGGGGTGAGCCATGGATGCTATCATTCTCCCAGAGTCTCAGGTGCTTGGGAGGGCTCATCCAAGCTTGTGCTCCTCAATCATAGCCTTCTAGAATCCAGAGCAACCACCATACCAGGATGGCACTTGGGAAAAGGAACCCACTGAGCTAGATGAAGGACTCTGGCATGGTGGGTGAATCCACTGGGTAAGAACATCAACAAGAGTTGCCTAGAATGAAAAGGTGGGGGTGGGCTGAGATCTGAAGGAACAGAGGGAATGTGTATTCCTGAGGAGAACCCCTCATCCTCTGGAAAACAATACCTCCTTCTCTGCTGCTTGTATAATATGCCAAGTTCTCAGAAAAGCCATCAAAATCCCTTCCCTAATAAGGGAGCACCTGATAAGAGCAATGGACCAGAAGAAGCTCCAAATGACAATATTTCTGAGATGCTTGCTTACAAAGAATCTCATATTTTGTGCAGGTACCAATTACAGCTTTTGTTTTAACTGAGAATTTAAAGGAACGTCTCCAATCATACACCATCTATAACCTCCAGAATTAAATAGAAATCCTCTTTTTGCTTTTCAAAGCCTTACACAACCTGACCCCTTCCTACCTTTTCATTCTACTTACTCCAAAGACTCTACCATCCAGTGGCAGAGGCCTCAACCATGACACTCTGCCATTTGACTGTTTGCCTTTTTACCGTGTATCTCTCCCCCTGACCCCCATTTCACCTTCCCCCTCATTCTTTCCATCCTTGCTTCCTCCTTCCCTCTTCCTTTAAAATAACTCAAACCTCACCTTCTGCAGAAAGCATTTCCTGGCCCCTTCTTACTGCTACACCTTCTCTCAGAGACTACCTTCCACTTAGACTACAAATCTTGGCTCTATGGAATTGTCTACATATTGGCTCCTTTCGGGAGTGGGGAAGAGCTTTCTTTGTAACTCCAGCACTTAACACAGTGCCTGGCACATCACACATGCTTAATAAATACTTAATCTGGCCTCGGACACTTACCAGCTATGTGACTCTAGGCAAGTCACTTCACCCTCTTTGCCTCAGTTTTCTCATCTGTAAAATGAGCTGGAGAAGAAAATGAGAAACGAATCCAGTATCTTTGCCAAGAAAATTCCAAATGGGGTCACAAAGAAAAATGGCTGAACACCAATAAATGCCTGTTGACTGACTGACTGATCCAATAAGGCCCAGGAAAGCAAATGGTCTGTCACCTACAAAAGCTATTTGACAGCACCTCCTCCCTCCTCTTACCTTCCCATTATTGTTTGAATGCTAAAATCATGGAATCATTTGTAATCACTTTAGAAATCTGGACCTGTGATTTCATCAATGCAGGGAACTGATATCAGAAAGTCCCTCTATCTTGAAGATCCATATAGATCTAGGACTTCCAGCTTTAGCATTGCCTGGAGGCTCTGAGAGGGGCAGAGAATTCCTTAAGGTCTTGTGGCTTGTGTGTGTAAGAAGCAAGACTCCAAGTTCTGTCTTTCTGATTCTAAGTAGGATCTCGGGCTATGTTGAGGTCCCACTGACTCTCTAGGTATTTATGACCATTATGGGTTGTTGGAAATACTCTGGATGACTTGGTTTTTCAAAAGTAGTTCTCAGAGTATTTAGAATATTCACCTGAAATTTTTAACTAAGACTGAGTTTTTTTGACCACCAGAGAGGTCTCTGCCAAGCCTCTGACTTGGAGATAGGAGAACTGGGTTCCAACCCTCTTTCTGACAATCCCATGACTCACTTAAATTCTCTGTGCCTCAGTTATCAAATAAGGGGGGGTGGACTCAAGAGTCTCTAAGTCCCAGCTCTATGATCCCATGAGCCGTGATTTTTCCACACAGATCTGTGTCAAAAACCCAATCTCAGCTCTACATGGTTCAACTAAAGCTAATGAGCATAAATCAAAGGCCAGTTCTCCAGATTTATAGGCTGATGACCGCTCTCTCTCACACCAAGTATAAATCTGCTTGCATCCAGTTCCTGAAGTCATGAGGACAGACCCATGCTCAGCAATTTGGTGTTGAAGAATTTTTTTCGTTTGGGAAAAAGCTTGATAATGGAACTGGCACCAAAGGATACTTTCTAGAGAAGCTCAAAAGTTTCTTTTTAAAGTCAAGGCATTAATTAAGTTCCTATTTGCAAATACTTCAATGTACTTTCTCTTAACATACTTGCCAACATGTATTTCCCTAAAGAATTGCTCCTGGAGGGCAATTTATCTCTGTACTCTTGGAGACATCACCTAACATAGAGGGTAGAGAGCTGACTCCACAGTAAAAACGATTGGGTTCAGGTCCTGCCCTGACCTATACTGACTGAGTGACTCTGAGTAAGTCATTTCACCTCAGTGTCCACATGTATTCTCTGAGATAATGAGCCTAGCAGCTTCCGCTCTTCCCTGGTAGAGGGAATCACATCTCCACACCGATGAAATCAAAGGTCTGGATGAAAAAGGAATCCATAGTGCCAGGGAGAGAGGGGAGGGGGAGGGGGAAGGTACTTAATAAATGGAGAGTTGAATGATTTCTTTTCAAAACTATCATGTGAAAAAGTTCACAGGAAAAGGAAAACTGAATTTTGCTTTCTCCAGCCCATGTGGTTCACAGATATGCTATTTTGGTCAATCAAACCACACATAAAACTACTTGGTGGCTGTTCAGTGCAGCTGGATACATAGCCTAATAAATTATTTAATTGCTTATTCCACTCTCGGGGACATTTAAAACTCTTTAAATGTGCCTGGGAAGCGGGAACTCCCAAGTGATTCTTTAGATAAAAATCGATCTCCTCAACGACCTCCCCCTTCAGGTAAGAGGTAACTTAGCCAAGTGGCCCAACAGTAAAGCCTGTTTCTAGACTCCACTCCCAACTTAGTTTTCTCCATTTCTCCACTCCTTGAACTTTCTATAACCCTTTTCAGTATTCCTACAGTTGGGCCATACCTGGGAGGGACCACATTTTAAGGTGGAATGTAATTGCTACAAAATGTACAATTCCCACTAATGATAATGCAGAGCAGTTAGGACTTACTTTGGGAACATTAACCAATTAATTCATCCAGCACCCCGGGGAGGAAGTAAGTATGATTAGGCCCATGTTCCTGGGGAGAAAATGTATAAAAACAGAAGCGAGATGACTTTGCTGGTACATCAGCGCTAACTAGTTCCTGAGCTCAGATTAAAACTCAGAAATTTTATGTTCCTCTCCTGCAGTCAAACCATTGAGTAGGTTACTTGTTTGATAGAAACTCATTTAGAGAGGGGCATACACGTTTAGGCCATATGTCTTCTATCCATCCATCTTAGATCATTGTTCTGAAGTCTTTGTATCAAAATTCCTTATCAAACTAAATGGAAATCCTTTTCCTTTAGCTGAGCACTCTATAATGATGGATACTTTTGAGCCTACCTTCCCTACCCTCCTCTCCCCCACCCCAAGCTTTGTGTAACCAATGGGGACTTCTGGGCATCATGAGTCACCAGGGTCAATGAAACAAGTCAGTGGTGTAATCGGGGCTCAGGGGCTGAAAAGCACGAGTCCATGTTGCCACCCTCTTGTGAGTTATTTAGCCAGAGTTACATCTCTTGAAAGAGGTCTGATTTTCACTCAACTCACCAATTAGTAGAAAATTATGCAACCTGAGTTGTCTCTACAGAGCTGAAGGACCGTCTAATTGAAAAAAGGGTGGGCCTTGGAATCAGGAAACCTGAGTTCATATGTTGGCTCTTTGGCCTCGATCCTGGGCCAGTTACTTCTTCTTTATGAGCCTCAGTTTCCTCACCTGTAAAATGAAGGGGTTGAACCTCTTATACCCATTCCAACTCTAAGTCTAGGATACTATAATAGTGGAGAGTGGCTCTGTTTAGGTGTCTTTCTCTCTTTTTAAAACATTTCCCTACCCCCATTATCAAGCATTTATTTTCTTTCCCTCACATTTCCCCTCCCCATAAAGCAAAACATAACAAATATCCACAGTCAAGCAAAAAAAAAAATCCTTTATTGTACATGTTCAAAAATGCATGTCTTGGGGCCCTAGGTGGAACAGTAGAGAGAGTGCCAGGTCTAGAGTAAGAAGACCTGAATTTAAATCTGGCCTCAGACACTCATTAGCTGTGTGACCATGGGAAAGTCACTTAACCTTGATTGCCTCTAAAAAAAAAAGAGGAAAAAATGTGCATCTCATTCTATATCTTGAATCTCATACCACACTGTCCAAAGATTGGTATCTGGAATCATGGGTGGTCATTTCGTTCCTTAGAGTTCTCAAGTTTTTCAGAGTTGTTTAGCTCTACAGTGAATAAATTGTTCTGTTGGTCCTGCTTACTTCACTCTGCATCAGTTTATACAAGTCTTCCATGGTTCCCTTTCATAACTTCTTGTGGCATAATAGTATTATATCAGATCTATGTGCCCTAATTTCCTCATCCCTTCCCCAACTGACGAGTACTCCCTCAGTTTTCAGTTCTTTGCCAACTGTTATAAATACTTTTGTACATTTTCCTCCTTTTTGATCTCTTCAGGGTACAGACCTAGTACTGGGTCTGTACTGGGTCAGAGGACAGGCAGTTTAGAGATTCTTTGGGTGCCTCATACCAAATTGCTTTCTACAATGTCAGGAGCACTTCACAGCTCTACCAACGGTGTCTTAATATGTGAACTTGTTTCCCCATAGCTCCTCTGACATTTTAAATTTTCCTATTTTCTCAACCATGCCAATCTGCTGAGGGTGATTTGGAGATTCCTAGGACTTCAATTTTTTTATTTCTCTAATCATTAGTGATTTAGAGCATTTTTCTGTGGTTGTTGATCATTTAGCCTTATTTTTCTAATTGGTGAGCCACAAGATATGGTCAAGGGAAAGCCTGTATACTGACAGAAAAGGGGCCTTTGAAGCTTCTGGGAGTTGAAGCTTCTGTGGAATGCAGTTCTAGCCTGGAGAGGCAGTGTGGTATAGCAGATAAAATGTTTCACTTGGAGCCAAGAATGCCTGGGTTTAAATGAATGAATGAATGAAGGAACAAAAAACACTTATTAAACACTAGCCATAAGCAAAGTGGGGCAGCTTGGTGGCATTGAGCCAACTCCTTCACCCTGTTTGCATTGAGCCCATCCACCACCTGCTGCATCACCACTCAACACCTGATTTGTAAACCCAATGGAGCTTCCTGCCTCGAGTGTTTCCTTGACTCCAGAAGAACATGCTTTCTTAATGTCAGCTTTGCAGCCTGTTCTCCAGCTGTAGCAACCCACACAAAAAGAAGTATCCAGATTATCATTAGGGACTGTTTAACTTCTT
>CM053581.1:572823855-572841664 GCA_028627135.1 Pseudochirops cupreus
GCATTGAGCCCATCCACCACCTGCTGCATCACCACTCAACACCTGATTTGTAAACCCAATGGAGCTTCCTGCCTCGAGTGTTTCCTTGACTCCAGAAGAACATGCTTTCTTAATGTCAGCTTTGCAGCCTGTTCTCCAGCTGTAGCAACCCACACAAAAAGAAGTATCCAGATTATCATTAGGGACTGTTTAACTTCTTCTGTTAAGTATATTATATATAATCTATTTCCATATAGTTCCAAATGGAATCAAAACCCAGAGGGATAGAACAATTTAGGGACAGCTTTTCTCTAGCCACTCACACAAACAGGTTCAATACTTTCACTGTTCCCAGAAAAGGCATATTCAAAGAACGGCTAAGAGCTAAATAAATTGAACTCAACAGCATGGTGGAAAGAGAAGGTACTGCGCAGGCTGGGAGATGAGGAGATGTAGCTTCAAGTCCTGCCCCAGATTCCTAGGCTCCCTGGATTATAGCTCTGCCTTTTGAAGGGACCAGGAGGGTCATATTGTTTCATCTGTAAAATGGGGCTAATAATAGCCCCTCCCTTCAAGAGCTGTTATGAGGATCAAATGACATAACATCTGTAAAGCCCTTCACCCAATAAGGAAGTGCTGGCTATTATTTAAATTTTAAACCATGTGCCCTGGCATCATCCATCCATCCATCTCTATCTATATATAGTTATATCTGTCTATATCTGCCTGTCTCTATATTCATACACACATATACATATACATACAATATACACATAAATAATACATATATACACACGTACATACATACACACAGACACACAGACATACACACACACAGACAGACAAGTATTTATGAATCATATACCATGTGCCAGTCAGTGTCCTAAGCACAGGGGATACAAACTCAAGGGAAGAGAATGGACAATCCCTGATGAGTTTACATCCAAATGAGAGATGAAGAAAAACAAAAGGGAGCTGGAAAGGACATGGATGGGGGGAGGGAGGCACTTATGTGGTCAAGTATCGAGGGGGCAGAAGAACCAGTGGGAGGAGAACCAAGTTGTCCTAGCACTTACAAAGTTTTTTATCTATGCCTGTTGCTTTTTTGTGTCACCATTGTTTCTGCCAGCATCCCTGCCCCTCCCTGTCTCAGTGAGCCATCTACCCTATGTAACAAACAGTACTTTTTAAGACTGAAAAAAAGAAAGAAAAAGAAGAGGAAAAACCATCCTAACTGATCCATATCTCAGTGCATGCAATGTGCAATACCAGAGGACCTCCCTTCTCCACCAAGGGAAGGCAACTCTCATACCTCTTCTTTCAAGTCATCTTGTTGCTTATTACTTTGTGGCATTCATCTTTTAACTTTGTTTTTCTTTTCATTTACATTGTTGCAGTCACTATGTCTATTCTCTTGGCTCTGCTCACTTCCTTCTGTATCAGTTCATGTAGATCTTTCTGTCCTCTGACTTCATCACATTCATCATTTCTTCTAGTACAGTAACATCCTGTTACATACATGTATCACACATTTTTTTCAGCCAATCAGTGAGTATTAAGTTTGTTTCTAGTTCTTTGCTTTCACAAAAAGTGCTGCTACAAGTATCTTCATGTATATGGGAACTTTCTTCACACTAGTTTCCTTGGGGTATATGCCCAGTAATAGGACCTTGGGATCCATCTGTTTTAATAACTTTATTTGCATAATTCCAAACTGCTTTCCACAATGGTTGTGCCAATTCACAGGTTATCTTCTTATGCTCCCCCCGACACAAACTGGTGCCGTCTTCTGACATCTTTGCTAATTTTCAGGGTGTAAAGTGAAACCTCAGGATTGTTTTGATTTTTGTTTCTCTTATTATTAATGATTTGAAGCATTTTTTCATGTGGTTGTTTATATCCCTTGACCATTTACCTATTGGGGAATTGCTTTTGGCCTCATACGTGCACATATATATTAATGCACACATCTATATCTATTAATTTCTATACACACCTACATGTATATGTATACTTACATATGTATACATATATGTATACACATGCATATACATATATATGTCTGAGCTTCCAAACTCTTATCTTAGAAATTTGATACAAAGATTTTTTTCCCATTCCATTGCTTCTCTTCTTATCCCAGCTGCATTAATGTTGTCTGCACAGTAGCTTTTTGGTTTCATGTAATCAAAGTTATCTATTTTATCTTTTGTATCTGCCTCTGTCCTTTGTTTGATTAATATCCCAGGACTTTCAAAGCATTCCTTCGAACTCAGAGGATCAAAGATTTTTAACTGCCATGAACCTTTGAGCTCATCCAGTCGTCTTCTCAATTTACTTTTGAGGAACCTGAAAGGTGACTTATTCAGCATCCCACAGCTAAGTAGGTGGCAGCACCAGGACGGAGCCCATATCCTCCCAGTCCAAATCTAGCACCCTTTTTATGGCTCTTCAACTATTCCAGGAGATTGAGCTATCGGTGGTAGTTTTTCTTTTTAAAAAGTCTATATCCCAAAGCCTGTTTTTCTCTTGTTAAACATGTGGATAAAAACCAGAGACGCTGGTCCCATGATAGCGGCTCTTGCTTTGTTCTCAGGTCAGTCAGCGGGTATTTAGTAACTCCTGTAACTTAGTGTTCACCTTGTCCTTCCTAGCTCATATTTAATGAACCCCAAGTGAGGTTTCTCCAGACACTGAATGGCAGGCAATCAGCAGCTGAGTACAGTATGTGCTTACAGCAAGCTAATGATGGCCTCACAAGCACCGTCAGGTCTCCCCTACTCTTCAGTGATTCATTTTGCTGAAGGCAGATAATTTATGCTACATCCCACAGCCAGCCCTTCAGACCCCGCACAGAAAATCAGGCAGGAATGTTAATGGAGAAAAGGAGAAATTCTTCAAGCTGGACTGTCCTTATTAGGAGAGTTGATGTACAGAGATTGCTGCATGTTGATGATACTGTGCAAAAAATCTAATTGAACCACACAGCCCCCTGATGTGAGAGAGAAGCTTGCAAAAGTGAGGATGTACTGGGCTCATGGAATGTCTGATTTCATTCCACTGTGACTGGATTTCACTGGAGTGGCCGAGCTTTGAAGTCCTCTGAGTGAACACTTGCAATACTGATTATTTTCCCGTTAGAGCTCAGGCTAGAGGGCCCAGTTTTCTTGTTTGGGTTAGAATTACCTGACTAGTGACAGTAGTTACACACCCTGCTTGGCAGGAATGAAGGAATGAAGAAGTATTATCAATTAAATTTTATTTTCAAAAGAAGATCTCCCATCTTTTCCTTCCACCCCGGAGTGTGCTGGAATCAGTTCAAACTGGTTCAAGAGCCAATGATTAAATGTTCAGTGTGAGCATTGACACCTGGGAAATTAGCAAATGCTCTAAATCAGGGTTTGATTTATTGTTTTGTTGATTGTCTGAACTTAAGAATGCATTGGATAAAATATGAATGGTGTAGATTAAATTTAAAAATCTGTAGTGTGTGCACTTTTTGGAGAGATGATTGTTAAACATTTATTAGCATGCCCTCCATCCCACCTCCCTATGCCTCCCTCCTCATTGAGAAAGCAAGAAAAACCAAAATTCCCATTACACGTAGAGTTGAGCAAAACAAATTCCTTGCATTGCCTGTGTCCAAAAAATATGTACTATCTGTACTTTGAGTTTCTGTCAGGAGGTGGGCAGCATGTGACACAGCATTTATTAAAATTTATGATGGGCGCCAAGCATTGTACAAAGCAAGTGTGGATACAAATGCTAAAGGAAAGACTCTCCTTGCCCTCAGGGAGTTTACCTTTTAATAGGAGAGACTACACACAAGGCATATGAGGCCAATGAGGGACACTTTGGTTCAGGAGGATATAGGGACAGTGGATGACATAATTGGAAGCAGTGATATCACCCATCCAGGAACAAAGGTAACGCATTTGGTGTCAACTTCTTAGGTGAAACTTAGATGGGGGGGAAGGGTCTTGGCCAAGGAGGTGGTGAAGAGGAGATGGTCAGAGTAAGGTAGGAAGCTCAGGGGGCTTTTCTAAAATACTGCCCTGAGAGTAGCCATAATCAATGGAGGTGGATCAGCAGTGAGATGGAAGGGAGTTTCCTCCCTTCTTGAGGGCAGCAATGTTGGTAAGGAGAGATCTGGAGACTAGGGAGTGATACAGATTTTATGGCTAATATTTTAGGATTGAATAGTTTTAAAAATCCAATATTGACTTTGAGATTGAGGATGTGGGCTCAAAATCTGATTTTCCCAGTGGTTTCTTCAAGACTCGGCTCAAGTCCCATTTCTGTAGGATGCCTTTCCCAGCCTCCTCAGCTGCTGTCCTCGCCCTCCCAGACTGCCGTCAACTCCGAAGATATTTTGTATGTAACAGCTGGTGGTATGTTGTCCCCTCCCCCCATTAGAATGTGAGCTCCTTGTGGGCAAAGACGGTCCTTTATCATTCTCTGTATCCCCAGCATTTAGCACATCCCCACACTTAGCTCAGCATATAGTAGGTGCCTAATAAAGGCTCATTGACTGCCCAAGGAAGTCTAAGATCACAGACTGAGAGGTGGAAGGAAACATAGAGATCATATTGTCCAATCCTTCATCTTACAGATAAGGAAACTGAGGCAAGAAGATTTGTCCAAGTCACCTAGGTAATAAATACCAAAGATAGAATTTGAACTCAGGTGGTCTGACCCCAGAATCAGAGTTCTTTCTTCTGTAGTTCTTTCCAACCCTATGTCTGTGCAATCAGTAAAACCTGAGTTCAAATCTTGGCTCAAATGCTATCTACTGGGTGACAACAGGAGATCACTTTGCCCCTCTGACCCTCCTTTCCTTCTCTGCAAAATGGGAATGATCCCAGCTTCCGTGTATGCCTCACAAGGCTATGGGGAGGCTCCAGTGGCTCAGAGAACTTTCTAAAAGAGGATGTGCTCCCATCCTTGGGAGAGGAAGAGCAGGCACCCCAGTGGTAGCAGGGAGTCTGCCAACGCCCGCTGAGAGCCAGGCTTTACCATCTGCCAGAAGGCTGTTTGGAGATGGATAAAGCCAGGGGCAAGCTGATGGCAGGGATATGAAATGGGCACTTAGGGAGTTTTGAAGCAAAAAGAGGGAAGCTTTTGTTGCTTCCTATCCCCCCTCCCCTTGCCAGGAAGGGATCAAAAAAGCCCCTTGCCCCTTCACACATTAGCGTCCTGTCCTTGTTCAGATGGAACCATATTTTAATCCCTTTTGAAAACAAAGTGTTTTCTTGTTTGTAGTAAATGACTTGTTTTGCCAAGTGGAATGGCCTTGTTCTTAGGAAGACAGATTGGAGGGCTCCTTGGATCCCCACTATATGGGGGCCCCTTAAGGACAACCAGGGCAAAATCTGCTGTAGACATGTCTGAGAGCAGGCTCACACACCAGTTCCTGGGCCCAGGAGCCCACCACCTTCCGCTGAGCCCAGCCAGGCACCTGGGCCAATACCACCTTGAATCAGACCCCCATGGAACTCACTGGCCCTGTAGGCTTGATTCTCCATGCCAGAGAGGGTCTATATAGATTTCTTGTGAAGACCTTGAGATTCCCACAGGGAGGACACCCTGGGTTTTCTTTCTTTCTTTTTTTGGGGGGGTTTTGTTTTGTTTTGACATTTGAGATGCTTAGCGATTATGGATGGAGGGTGGAGTCCACATCTGTCTCTGAGCTGCTCCTCTCTCAGCCACAAGCTGAGCTGCCTCAGGCCTCTTGCCTGCCTCTTGTCACCACCACCACCACCCCTCCTTTCCAATTTCCCACACTTTTTTTGAGGTAAAATGCTGATCTTTCTGTTTTGTGTCAAGCCAGCTGTCTGAGTAGGCCCTGCACCTCTTGCAACCAACAGGGACAAATGGCTTCTGGGAGGGCATTTGTTCTCTGTCCTGGGGGCAGAGGACTGTTGGCTCAGTGGGGCTTCTCCCCCTGGGGGGCCAGGGAAGCTTTGTGCCTGTGAGCCCCTCTCCCTATGGGGTCTCTGGAGTTCCTGAGGCTTGGTTTCTCCCAGGCCTCTTCCTCTGTCTGGCTATGTGTCCAATAGTCAGATGGTTGTTGGGGGTTGGGCCCTCAAACGTAGGCCATGTTATGGGTGCTGTTTGGGGTGCAGTGACCTCAAGACTCAGTTCTGCCTCTGTTTAGTCAGTGGTATCCTCCTAGAAGCCCAGAATTGGAGCTGGAAGAGTCTTTAGACTAACTCCCTCATTGTACAGATGAGGAAACCAGTGACCAGTAATTCAGCAGAGTTTGGATCAGGGCACAGGCCTTGGGATGCCAGTCCAGTCTTTAGCCTCTTCATGACTCATATTCTTCATTAAGTGGATAGGATGATGCCAGGCATGCCAATGTCCCAAGATAAAGTATGGTCCAGTCCTGTCCTCCCCCTTCTCCCTAGGCCAACAATTGTCTTTGGGAGCCCGAGGATGGAGAATAAGGAAGCCCCTGCCAGGAGGTACATGCCATTCTGCTCTCTCCTTCAGGTCCTATCAGACATCTCAGGCGGCTCTGGGGAGGACTTGTCCCAGAAACTCCATAGGAACATTCTAATGGCTAACTATATTCTTCATGAGGAAGCAAAGGAAAGAGAAACCAGGGTGAAGAGAAGGGGTGAAGGCACAGGCCTGTGGGAGCAACGCAGGGAGGAGAGACCAACTTGAACCCCGGGGGAAGGGCCTCTCTTAATGGGGAACAAAGACAGAGAAAAAGGGGGAAGCTGCTGGGGAGGCAAGTAAGTCATGCTCTCTGGGACATGGAGTGATAGGCAGGAAAGGGAAAATTGTCATTAAAAAAGTAAATAAATGCATTTATGTATTTACACAAATTCATGTGTATGTATGTGTTTACGGTGTCCCAAAAGTCTTAGTGCAATTTAAGGGCTTACTTTACATTTTAAAACTGCACTAAGACTTTTGGGACAGCCTGTATTCATTTTATATATTATATAATACCTATTATACATGTCAAGTGTGTATAGACTATTGTATATGTTTGCACAACAATATGCTTACATTATACAGAAATATTACATATGCCATATTTATGTATAAATATACATATGTATATATACACACACATAGAATAGGAAGGGCTGAAGAAGGCAGAAGGAAAGCCATGCCAAAGTCCCCACCAGGATTGTGATATTCCTGCTCAGCACTGAAATCGAGACCTCAGAAGTGGACAGGGTCATAGGGCTGGAGGAGATCCTGAGCAATGTCTCTGTCTTAGCTCAGCTGTTCATTATGGCCCTTCTTTCTGTTGGAGAACCATCCCTTATAACAGTGGCCTGAAAAGGAAGAGACAAATTACAGTTCAGCAAAATGAACCAGCCGTCCCGCCAAACCTGCCACTCTATGCAGTGCCCCCCTGCCCCCTCCTCCTCCCCACCCAGTCACTCCTGGAAGAGAAGAGGGTGCATTCTCCTATCTCTTCTCTGAGGTCAAGCTCGGGCACTATAATTTCCCAGGATGCTCTAAGGGATTTTTAGAGATCATTCCAATCTGTGCCAGGGTCATGCTGAAAATCATTTCTCTGCAGCCTTTTTGTTGTTCTTCTCTACCTCGCCACATGACTCCCTCTGTTTGGCTGCAGTGCCTGCAGTAGGGTGACAGGATCACAGGTTTATTCCCAAGATCTGAGCTCTGTAGCCTGCATGGAGCGGGGTGGAAAGGGACCTGAGAGCATCTGGTGCAACATTGTCATTTTACAGATGAAGAAACTGAGGCCAGAGGAGGCAATGCCTGACCCGACTTACAGGTAGCAAGTAGCAGGGGTGGGAATCAAACCCAGTTGCTCCGAGTAAAGTTGAGCTTTTGGCTCTAAACACCCAAAGACCCTTGGACACTCTCAGAGATGGCACGGCAGAGGGGTCAGAGGCCTGGCCACCGGAATTCCTAGCTTGGCTATTGACCACGTGGGAGGAGAGCTAACACAGTGGATGACCGAGTCAGGCTCCAAAAGGACTTGGACAATGCAATACAGTGTCATAGCAGAGCCCAGCACAGTGTCCTACAGCACACAACACAACATAGCGCAATGGAATGCAATAGAGTATAATACAGTGCTACACAATGCAATACAGTGCCATAGCAGAACCCAGCACAGTGTCCTACAGCACACAACACAATACAGCACAATGCAATGCAATAGAGTATAATACAGTGCTAGACAATGCAATAGAGTATAATACAGTGCTAGACAATGCAATGCGACTGCATTAAAGGCCTACTATGTGCCAGGAATTCCGCTAAGCACCAGGGATGTTGTTGTTTAGTTGTCTCAATTGTGCCTCCCTCTTTGTGACCCCATTGCCAAAGATACTAGAATAGTTGGCCATTTCCTTCTCCGGCTCATTTTACAGATGGGGAAACTGAGGCAAGCAGGGTTAAATAACTTGCCCAGAATGACACAACTAGATTTGAATTGGGGTCTTCCTGACTCCAGGATTCTATGCACTGCACCACCTAGTCTTAGGGATAAAGATAAGAAAAAGAAAGAGAGCCCTTGCCCTCAAGGAGCTTACAGTCTTATGGAAGAAGACAACAAACACAAGAAAGCTGCAAAAGAAGGGAGGCAAAGGGCATCTGGAAAACAGGGGGTGAGTGGGAAGGCAACGGTGGTGGAGCTGGTGGAAAGTGAGCAGATGGTTGGGATGCTGAGCCCTCTACCCAGAGAAGCTTGGGCCGGAGTTTTTTGCTCTGCCCTCTAGCCCTCCAGTCAGAGGAATAGAAGCTACTGAGGGGACTGATGAGGTCTGTGGACCAAAGACAAAGCAATCCCCAGGCTAGAATACTGGGCAAATTCTACTAAGATGAACTTCAACAGGGATCCAGGTCAACTCTTGAGCCAGGTGTAAAAAATGAGCTCCACAAATAGAAGATGGGAAGGGGTGCATTGAGAGTGAGTCTCCTGGGAAAGGTCTGGGCCCTTTAGCAGACTGAAAGCTCAAGCTAAGTCAGCAGTGTGATGCGGCAGCCAGAAACTTTAGTGCCATCTTGGGGTGCCTCAAGAGGGGCCCAGTTCCCAGAATGAAGCAGGTGAGAGTCCCATTGTCCTCTGTCCTCATCAGACCTTGTTTAGAGTGCTGTATTCAATTCTGGGTGCCCACATTTAGAAGAGCATTGATCAACTGGAGAGTGTCCATTGGAGGGCAACCAGGATGGAAAAGGGCCTTAGGTTCATGGCAGATAAGGATCAGCTAAAGAAGCTAGATCTGCTTAACCTAGCAAAATGAAGGGGGGAGGGGGGCATGACAGCTCTCTTCAAGCCTTGAAGGGTTGTTTTGTGAAGGGGGAGGGGTCTGGATTAGACTTGTCCTGTTTTGCCTCAGAGGTTACAACCAGGAGCAGGAAATGGAATGCACCAAGGGGCATGTTTAGATTGGATAGCAGGAAAGCTTCCCAAGCATGAGAATTGGGGAATGGGTTTCCTTGAGAGGTGATGAGTTCCCTGTCCTTAGAGGCCTTTCAGGACTGGTAAGTTTGCTCTAACAAGGAGTCCTTTGGGGGTAGTGCTTGGACTGGATGACCACTGGGTGGTGGCCTTCCAACCACATTCTGTGAAAACTCTTCTACTCTTTAAGAGATTCTTAATAAAACATTCTAAATTTGCTTAAAAGCCAGATTCTGCAAGCCTCTCACTTTGAAGTTTTGTATAAATCTGAGAAAGGGCTGAACTTACAGAAGTATCCCATACATGGGTTGGCCAGATGGTGGCCACTGCAGTATCTCCCAGCTCACAAATTCTGAGATCCTGTGGTATGACCTTCTTCTGAGCCTCAGTTTCCTATTTTGTCTTAAGAAGTCATGGGATGAGACAATCTTGAGGGGCTCTTCCAGCTCTAACCCTACCACCAGATAAATGTGCTTCTTCCCCAGGGCCTCTAGAGCTGACAAACAGTACTGTTTAAAATGGTCCCTGGGATGTATACATTTGTTATGAGATATTTGGGCTTTTTTCTTGTTTTTCAGTGGATTGGGAGGGAGAGTAAATTGATTTCTATTAACGTTTTTAAAATAATAAAGTGGGGGGGGTTCTACAGAGGTGAAATGTTACAGGTACTTTCAGATAAGGCCACTGTATTATTAATTTTTCTTAACGATTTTACTTTATTGTCAGAGATTTCTCATTAAGGATGAGTATTCTATAAACATCTGTAATGTCAAAATGAAACCTCTCAATTAAACTGAAAAGTATCAAAAAAATAAAATGGTCCCGGGGAGAGGGTAGGGAGAAGGTTGGGAGAGGAGGGAGAGGGGCTTAGGGAACAGAAAGAGAGAGCCCAGACAAAATCTCTAGAAGCAAAGTCATGACCCAGAAGGCAGGTGGAAAGAAGTTCCAGCTGCATGAGGCATCATCACATCTGGAGAGCCAGAGGGTTGCTTGCCTTCCATCTCCCAGCCCTAGTTGGGGAAAAGAGAAAAACAGTGATCGGCTTTGGTCCAGCGCACCTGAGCTCCTCAGCCTGCTGCAAATGCTCGGGAGGAAAGCAGATTGACAGCTGGTGTGTGAGATGCCCAAAGGAAACTTGACTAATAGAGAAATTGAGAGTATGATAGATAGAGGCAAGATAAGAGCGATTATCCCAAGGTAAAGTTATTTCAACACACTGCTACCAACCTCTGTACATAACTCAGTATGGGAAAAAAAAACCAGGCCAGCGTATTAGTCCAATGGCTTTGTTGTGCAGCCCCGTACCAGCTCTGACAGCTTATCAAAGAGCCAAAGAGGAGATCTGTCTTTGTACTGTGGACAAATGTCAAATAGGAGACGGCCACAGATTAAAGTCTTTAAAATAAAAAGGATCCCCTCTCCGGTTATCATATCTGGCAGGTTGCTAAATGTTTACATTTGGTGCTGCCTCAGATTCATGGGCTGCTGGCCACATTTGACAGACTCAAGACCAGTTTTAATCTAAGGCTGTTTAGCAGGAATTTGCCCAAGTCCCTAATGATAGCTGACATTTCCAGAGCGATTTAAAGGCTGCATATGGCTTTATTCTCTCATTGAAGCCTCATGATAAGCAAGAGAGGTAGATACTTATAGGGATTTCAGAAAGGGTCAGGGCTTTAGGACCGAAAGGTACTTCAGAGGCCATCCAATCTGACTTTCTTATTTTAAAGATGAGGAACCTGAGGCTTCTACATGAGGCTGCTTGACCAAGCTTGTAGAAATAGCTAGTAGACTTGGGATTTGAACCTGAGTCTTCTGACTCCAAAATTCAATGGAATTTTTTGTTGGAATCACATAATTTAGTGTTAGAAGGAACTTAAGATGGTCAGAGAATCACAGCTCTAAAGCTGGAAGAGACTTCAGAGGCCCACTACTGCTTCAACTTTTTCATTTTACAGATGAGGAAACTGAGGCCCAGGGCTGTGAAGTGCCCTCCTAAAGGTTACAAAGCAGTACATTGGAGAGCCAGGATCTGAACCCCACCCCCAGCCCAAATTCAGCACTTCCCATTGTGACAAGGGGCCTCCAGCAAAGGGCTCCATTTATGACAACTTACATTATTTCCTAAATTGAAATTGCTCCAAGGTTGGTATCATGGAAAAGCCCTACCTGCATTAGGCAAGTTTCCCACTGACTCAGGAAATGCAAACCAGGGTCGCTGGAGTCTTGTGTTACTCACCCCTATTGCAGATTTAGCTGTGAAATGTTTAAGACCTGTGACTTGTTATCAGGCATTTCCTGACTTGTGCAGTTAAGGAAAAAAGCTTATGATTTCCATAGGTTTTCAAACTGAGCCCCTGAGGACTGTGTGTGTGTTCGTGTGTATGTGTGTGTGTGTGGGGGGGGGATATGTGTGTGTTCATATGTGTGTGTTTGTGTATGTGTGTATATGTATGTGTGTGTGTTTATGTGTGTGTATGTATGTGTATGTATAGGGGGGATATGTGTGTGTAGAGGGGTACGTGTGTGTGTGTGTGTGTGTGTGTGTGTGTGTGTGTGTTTTAAAGTACAGCAACAGAAAGAGATCAAGTACAAAAAATATTAACGTTCCATCATTTGGGGCTCGGTAGATGCTGTACCTTCGTGGGAGTCATGAGCCTGTGAAGAACGAGCTTGCCTTTTCCTTCATAGGATCAGGGGTCTAGACCCCAGTGGGACTTATAATCCCCTCACTTTATACCTGTGGAAACTGGGACCCAAACAGGTAAATGACGTAGGAAGTGGGACTTGAACCTAGGTCCTACCGTCAGGGCTCTCTTCCCTGTGCTCTCTATCCTTCCAAGTTATTTTATTGTGGTTTTGAAGTGATAGGAAACCTTTACCTACAGAGCCATGATGAGCGTGGAGTGAGTGAATTGGGCTTCAGATGTTGGCACATGTCCCACAGTGACAACGTGGAAGGGGGAGATGGGAATCAGGCTTTCTCTCGGGGCTGCGTTCTCCCTTTCTCTGCTGCCCACTAACCCGTTTTTGCGGGGTTCTCTGCTTCCTGGCCCTCAGATCCTGAAGATCTCGTCATCATGGTCTCTCTGTCTCCACAAACCCTTGTGGACTTCAGGACACCTTCTCTCCTCTCCTCAGGGCTGCTTCCATGTGAGTCTCGCCTCTGTGTGAGCCACCTTTCATCCCGAGTGGAAGAATTCCTTTTTACGAATCCCATTGCTTCTTTATAGCAGTTGAGATTTAAAGACTTCCTTTCTGCTTGTATTTATGTCAAAAACACTTACTTCAGTGCCTGTCATATTGTAAACCTTCAATAAATGCTCCTTGAATTGACTGAGATAAAATAACCACTTCTTTCTGCCTTGGTTGGGAGGGAAGGAGAAATATTACTTAAGTTAGTGATTGTTGAGCATTTGATTTTAAACCTTTGTCCATTTGGATCTGGACTGAGTCCAGATGGTGAATTCTCTGTGGTCACTGGGTGTGTCTAGGAATATCCCTCAGCTTCAAGAATGTTCATTGAGGTCAAGTAAAGAATGAGCTTCAGCATCCAAAGGAGGCCTAGACCTGTTTCAGCAAGGTCAGGAGTACAAGAGGTACAAACCATCCTGACTTGACCTTTTCAAAAATGAGAGCTGTACTAGGTCAAGGGTCATTCTCACTTGGGCCTCTGGAAAGGGGAAACCTTGGAATCTGGGTCCCAGAGAAATTGTGGTTCAGTTGTAGCTAAGTGTGCAAGAGCAGAAAATATTCTGGATTAGAAGTGAGAAGAGGCCTGGGTTGTGTTCTGACTTGGACCCTGGGCAGGGTTTCATTCAAGCTCTACAGCTGTACTGGGAAGGAGGCATCCTAGGCGCTTTTATCAGCTCCCTTTTTAGATGAGTAACTTGGCCATTCCAATTCCCCAAGGTGGCACTGAGGACAGAGTGCTGGGTCTAGAGTCAGGAAGGCTCATTTTCCTGAGTTCAGATCTGACTTCAGACATTTACCAGCTGTGTGACCCTGAGCAAGTCCTTTAACCCTGCTTGCCTCAGTTTCCTCAGATGTAAAATGAGCTGGGGAAGGACATGGCAAACCACTCCAGTACCTTTTCCAAGAAAGCCCCAACGGGGGTCACAAAGGGACAGAAAATGAAATGATTGAACAATAATAACAAGACTGTCCAAGATCACACAGCGGGTAAACGTCAGAGATGAAGATGCTGAGTGAAGGCGACTGTTGATTTTGGTTCTGACCCCACTGGACACTGATTTGATTCTGCATAGTCCTATCTAGCCTCTTAATGAAGAGGTGATCTGATACTATCTAAATACAGATTTCTTTTTTGTGTTGCTAAGCTGATTGGTGTAGAATTGGGGGGCAAAAGGGCTGGATTTGGAGCCCAAGGAGCCCCTGCTCCTTTCCTACTTGCATGATTTGGCATGTCCCCATACTTCAGTTTCCTCATTTGTAAAATTCGAGGGTTACAATTATATCCAACTCTCAGTCAACGATCCCATGATCCTCTTAGGACACCATATGACGAGTCAAAGGATGATCTACTTGACGAGAATGAGAAATGGGCTCCACTTTCACAGCTGAGGTGTCTACCCTGCCCCCACCCCAGCAAAATGAAATGGAAGTTGGAGGCAATTCTTTGGATAATTCATACCCCAAACTGGGTATGTGAGTCTTACCCCAAATCCACCCTTACCTGAAAAGCTTGCCTGATGAAATAAAGGAGGGAAAGTTAGCCACTAAGGAGAAACCACAACAGAGCCCCTGCCCTTCTCTCCCACCCCTCAAAAAGGCCTTGCTTTTGAGGAAAATAGCTAAGTATATTGATTTATTCTACACCACTCTCAGATGAGGATGCTTTATTGTGGGGTCTAATGTAGCACAGCTCATCACGATATCAGGCAGGGAAAATTTTCTCCTTGGTCTCAACTGAGTAGAGATAGGATAGTACATACAGTGGTTGGAGGGTTGACCTTGGTGTCAGGAAGACCCCTGTGACCAGGGGCAGGTTATTTCATCTCTCAGGGGCTGAGGCAACTCTCTAAGACTACAAGTTACTGATCGGTCACTAATTGGCATGAGGGTGGTGAAGTCCACACTGGGAGTTCCCAGTATTGATAAAACCATAGGTCTAAACTCCCTTTCCCCATTGGAAGCTGAGCCATCTGGGTTTCAAAAGCAATCTAGGAGCCTGAGGAAGAGGGGGAATCAGTTCCTAAAGGAACTCCCAGCTCCATCTTCAGTCTCAGAAGTCAAACTTTGCTAGTTGTTCTCAAAGCCCCTGATGCCAGCGTTCCTGTCAGAGGCTCACTAAGGCTGACAGACTCTTCTAAGTCTGCCAATTACACTTTGAACAGGTCAGGTTTAAGCCCTTGATCCCAACCACGATAGCAACAAGCACCACAGATAATATCAGAGAACATTTTACTGTTTATGTAGCACATCTGTGCCCTGTCTTGGCCTGTATCCTTGGGAACTTAGTCAATAAGTCAGTCAGTAAACATGTATTAAGTGCCTAGTACGTGCTGAGCCCTGTGCTAAATGCTGGACTCCGGCTGTATTTCTGACCTATTAGGACACAGAACCCCTTGGGAAGACAAGCTCCATCTCTCTGTGGCATCAAATGTGACAATGGCCGTAGTGTTTGTTAAGATGCTCTTTAAAGGTGATTATTATTGTTGTCATAATTTTTAGTTTCTTTATTTTAATAAGCCAGATGTATAGATGTAGTCATTAGAGGCTGTGTGGCAGAGAGGAGCAAACATTGTCTCTGCAGTTAGAGGTTTTGTTGTTGTTCGGTCAGGTCCAACTCGACGAGACCCCATTTGGGGCTGAGATCCTGAAATGCTTTTCCATTTCCTTCTCTAGCTCATTTTAAGATGAACTGAGGCAAACAGGGTGAAGTGAGTCACCCAGGGTCACCCCACTAGGAAGTGTCTGAGGCCAGATTTGAACTCAGGAAAATGAATTTTCCCGACTGCAGACCAGGTGCTCTATGCACTACAGTGCCCTCTAGCTGCCTAAATTATGTATATTGTCCTGGTGTTCGTTCTAAATCAATTCATAGTTTCCATCTTGATACAGCCATTATGGATCCACGGGGAAAATCTGCACTTCCTCTAGGATAGGAGAGAGTGATGTCAGGGGATTCTTTGCTAGGGCTCTCCATTCCCTAAGTTCCCCCTGATTCCTCTACGGAGGCAGCCTTTGGCAGTGATCCGATTATGTCCTCCTGCTCAGTGGAGGAGTCATCGGCAACAGGGGAATGAAGACGGGCATACACGGCCTCCTTTCTCAGTCCCTCTCAATGTATGTCACCTGTTTGCGGTCACTGATAATGAATCTCTTCGGGAATTCCTTAGGGCAAACCATTTTAGAAAGAAAAGAACCAGATGCTTTTAAGACTTGGCACTATCTGTGATGGATCAAAGTGCCATAACCCCCTTGGCTCAGGTCCTCAGTGAGTATTTCATTCTGACCAACCACTTTATCTCTGAGCACATTCTGGCTTTGGCTGATTTCCTCAGTGCAGACCGCAATGGGTGTCCTGGTTTGTTGGACTCACCACATTGCTCATTTGTCCAACAGAGGAATTAATTTCTTCCCCTCTATGGATCCAGGTGGAAGAGATGTAAGTTTAGGGAGCCATGTTATATGGGTGATAGCCAAATGCAGGCTACATTTAACAAATAATGATTTGTAAGCCTTTGATTGAGAGCTAGAAGGGAGTGTAGAGGCCATTCAGACCCATACCCTCCTTTTACAGGTGAAGAAACTGAGGCTCAATGAGTGGAAGTGACTTGCCCAAGGTCCCACTAGTAGGTCAGAGGATCACAGGATTTAGTGCTCGGAGGATTCTCAGAGGCCATCTAATTGGACACCTTCATTTTACATATAAGGAAACAATCTTATGACTCTGATTGACACAATGCTAACCAAAATTCTAGAGGACCAATGATAAAATATGCTACCCACTGCCCGATGGAAAAGTGACAGCCTCAGGGTACAAAGTGACACCTGTTTTTTAGACATGGCCAATGTGGAAATGTGTCTTGCTTGACTGTGCATAATTGTTACAAAGGGCTTTTTTTTTTAGTTTTTCTTTCAAAAATTTTTTTTGGGGGTGAGTAGAATGAAGAAGGAAACCAGGGAAAAAAGAAAGAAGAACAATGAAGCAGTCTTTCGTGTACAGAAAAGAGGAGAAGAAGGACAGAAGGAATCATGTACAAGCAGGAGGGCTTTGGATATTCCACGTTGAATTATTTATTTAAAAAGTAAAACAATCTATGCATAATAGGGAGTCACAGTTTCATGTGCAATCCTCTGTTCTATGAGGAATATGAGATGCTTTTTTTGGGTGTTTATTAAGTTTGTAATAAATGAATAGCCAGACAAGAAAGAAAAGAAAGTCTGCTTACAAATAGCTGAGCACCTTTTAGCTGGATCCATTACTCCTTTGTCTTCTGAATTTACTCAGACTTTTCCTGTTAAATCTAGCTGCTGCATGGTAGTACTGAGAACACTGACTTTGGACTAGTAGTACAGAAGCTCCCTGAGGGCAGGACTGTTTCAATTTTGTTACTGATTCCTCAACATCTCTCCCTTAAGCAAAGAATCACTTCCTTTAAAACATCAGTACTCTTCTAGGGATATGGCTGTGGGAGTGGTGTTAGCAATACAATCTCTGAAGAATTGAAATTAGGGTTCACTCAATGGACAATGGAGAGGCATTCTGTGAGCTTGAATAGGCTAAAACCCATTTTAAAAATCTAGCAAAGAAATGTATGACTAGAAAAAAAGAGATGGGCTCCTCACATAGCAAAGGTAAAAGAAAACCAATAAGCAACTCTTATGCCCCAAAACACAAGAGATGGCCTCCAGCTTCTCGAGTGGACCGTTCCTTATGGAAGAGCAAGGCCGACAAGGTGCACAGGACAGGCACACCTGGCTGGCTTAGTGTCTGAATCACTGAAGAGATGAAAACATCAGTCCCTCTGACTCTCAGTACCTACAACAGGTTTTGTTGTATTGAGAATACTGGCCCTGTGGTCAGAGGACCCGGGTTCAAATCCATTTACCGAACCCAAGGGTCATACCTCAATTGCTTAAGGTTTTTTTTTTTTTACTTTGTAAGATCAGTCCCAGGGTTGTTGTTTTTTAATTAGATTTTTAAAAAATTTTGCATGACTATTTTTATAAAGTTCTAGAGAATTTTCAGTTCTCTAGAATGGAGTATCACATAAAACAATATTTATGAAAGGCAGAGTGTGATCCCCATCCTCCAACTCTGGATATAGTTGTGGGATTTAGTCAATGTAATAACAAGGTATTAATTAGAGATTAAAATAACTGAAAGGATATCTCTATACCAAGGGGGCTGTGTGAGGATGTTATGGGAATCTGAAGATCTTCCCTGCCCCTAGGCCCTTT
>CM053581.1:572851900-572864602 GCA_028627135.1 Pseudochirops cupreus
TGTAAGGGTCAGACGCTGGAAGCCGTCTGCTGATCTGTTTTTCTGTTTGTTTGTAACTTCTGTTTGTATTCTCTGAAGTTCAGGGTGCTGACTTTTCCCCCTGAACTAGGTAAATGATATTTGATCGATTAAAGTAAGATTGTTAACCCATTTTGAGTTGCTTTCCTTTAGAAAAGCGGATCTAAGAACCTGTGCTAGCAGCCACCCTGGGTGTGCTGGGGTGCTTGCTGATACAACCACCTACCTGACTAGCTAGTAAGTACCTACTGTGTGTCAGGCACCAAGAACCCAAAGTAATTTCCCTCAAGGAGCTTATATTCTTAAGGAGGAAGCAGAATTTATAGGGGACTGGTGGTCCAGGAAGTGAGTTTGCCCTTTCCTAAAGCCAGGGCAATACGGTTTTTGTTTTAATGTATATTCCTAGAACCAGAAATGGATCCTCTAAGGGGCAAAGACCTTGCTTAAGGGCATCCCAATAACTACCCTGTGCATGTTAGGTTGTGCTTCAGAGAAAGGGAGAAGTAGTCCCTACTTCTCTTCAGAGAAATGATTTCTCTGTCTTTTCCTCTAAGATAATAGGATCTTGGGATTTTAGATCTGGATAGGATCTTAGAGGATGTTTCAGCCATCTTTAAATGATGCACTAAAAGGAGTTCTGGATCTGGGATCAGGAGGACCTCAGTTCAAATCCTACCAAAGACACTACCTACAAAGAGACAGCCGTGTGACCTTTGGCAAGTCACTTGATCTTAGGATGTGTGCTACAACAACCCCCTAGGATGAATGCTGCAGCACCCCCCCCAAACAAATGCTAAAACAACCCCCCAGGATAAAATGCTACAACAAGCCCCCAGGATAAATGCTATATCAATCCCCTCCCCCAAGATAAATGCTAAAACAACCCTTCCCCCCCTCCAGGATAAATGTTACAATGAACACCCCAGGATAAAATGCTACAACTACAACAAACCCCCCTAAGATGAATGCTGCATCAACCCCTCCCAGAAAAAATGCTACAGCAACCCTCCCAAATAAATGCTACAATAATGCTACATACAACAACCCTTCCAAGATGAATGCTGCATTGACCCCCGTCCCCCAGGATAAATGCTATAACAACAACCCCCCAAGATGAATGCTACATACAACAAGTTCCCAAGATGAACACTACAACAACTCCCCTCTCCTTCAACTATGGAGCTATTTTCCAGTTTGAAGCAATTGCTCATAAAAACCTTGCCATGAAGAAAAATACAGTGAGTTAATACACTTTGGGCCAAGTCCAAGCCTGAAATAATGAAGCTAGTCATGGGTCTTGCCCGCTAGGATTTGGCCCACAATAGCCATAAATCAGTCATATGTCATAAGCGGGGCCATCTCTTGTGCTCCCCGAGATTCCTGGAAAGAAGCTGAATACTCAGACACTGGTCATTAGAGTGAAACAAGCAAGACAAACAGTTGCTAAATTAGTTATGGATGTAAAGGGAAACCATTTAAAGCAGGCTCCATTTACTGGGCTTCTCTCCTGCTGTCCAGGAACATTGCAAAGGGGAGATGGATGTGTTTTCCAGTAAAGGTAAGGTCACTTCAATATTTCTTAGCTCTACCTGAGCTCTCCTGCCTTGGGAGAGAGGCAGCCCTGGTGACAGGCCCCCTGATGGACGGGCGGGTGGCCTGATTAATAGTGAAAAGAGAGGCTCGTTAGTAAAGGCTTATAACGACCAGAGAATAGAAAGCTGCTGGGATTACCTCTCAACATGTTCCCGGGAGTCCAGGACACAGGTAGGCTGCTGCCCTGCTCCTTTGCTGGCTGCCTCAGTTAAATGAGTTGCAAAATCAGATTGCAGCAACTGCAAACTCCATTTAGGTTCCAATCTTGACCAAAAGCCCCTTCTCCTTTCTTGCAGTGACAAATTTGATCAGATGAATGCCCAATGATATTACCTTTTCTTCTCAGCACTGCTAAGTCTAGAAATGGTTTGTGACAGAAAGCCTTTTTATAGCCTACCCTTCAAAACGCATTTACCTTTTAACGATACCTCCTCTGCTAGTAAAAATGCAATTGCGGCTCACAGAAAATCAAAATGTTTTAGGCTTTCAGAGTGTATTTGAACTGTCAACAGTGGGCAGTCGTCTGATAGCTTGTGTCTGCCTAGAGTGACCTGGCTGAGTTCTAGTGATGGTCCAACAACACAGGGTGGGCTCAGAGGGAGCCTTAGAGCATGTGAACTGCAAATGACCTGTGTGGGCAGGGAATCTCTGCCTGCCTGGTGGGCTGTCATGGACACTGGTATTGATCTGGAAATGATTGCTGAGGGCAATGTGTACTGATGGGACGGCCAGCTTCCAAGCTTCATGATAACCATCACTGAGACCTGTGTGATGCTCCTGGGCCCTCACTGGGTCTTCTCTAGCAATGAGTGAAACCCTTGGGCAGTAGGACCTGGTCTTCTGGGTCAAAAGGCTACTCTGCTCCTTAACCATTGCTCTCTCAGGGTGACCCTTTTAGCATCTTCTAGAATGTTTTTTGGGGATTGGTTTGTTGTCGTTGTTGTTTTAAACATTTGAAAGTCATGGCAAATGGTCTTTCAGGGGAAATATTCACTATGCCTTTGAGAGATTTTCAGACTAGAGAAGAAATGGTTACTTGTTTTCAAGCCTTCTGAACCTTAGAGAAGTTTTATTTATACTTAAAATTGTTTATGGTTACCTTCTGTGTTCATATCATCTTCAATTCTGAGTGCCTCTCTCCCTTCCCTACACAGGGAGCCATATCTGGTAACAAAGAATTAAAAAGGAATGGAAGGAGAGAGCAAAATCAACCGATAAATTAGTCTGATGGTATAAGTAATAGCCTGCACTAGGGGTGGGGAAGCTTCAGCCTTGAGGTCACAAGTGGCCTTCTAGGTCCTTGGGTGTGGCTTTTGTTTTGTGAAGTTTGGATTCAGTCAAAGCGTTGCACTTGAGGACCTAGAAGGTCCCCACCCCTGGACTCTGCACTCATACCTCCTCCATCTCTGAAATAAAGGGAGGGGGGCTGCATTTTTTTCAACTCTCATCCATTATCAGGGTTGGTCAGGTTCACTTTTAAAAAAATTTACATGGTTGTAGCCTTTATGTGTATTGTTTCCTTGTTTCTGCCTAATTCACTATGCGTCAATTCAAAAGTCTTTTTATGTTTCTGAGTTCTTTATATTGTCATTTCTTTCAGTGCTATGATATTCCATTTACATTCATATAACATCATTTGTTTAGCCACCGCCCAACGGATGGTCATCTACTCCATTCCTAGTTCTTTGCTACTATAAAAACATTGGTGTGTATGGGATTTTTTTCTTTTTTCTTTTTACCTCCTTGGGATATATGACTAGCAGTGGCTTTCTTGATCAAAGGGTATTGACATTTTTGTCACTATTTTAAAAAGATAACTCCAAATTGCTTTACAGAATGATTGGACCAATGCGTAGATCCACCAATAATGTATTAGCATGTCTATTTTTCCACATCCCCTCCAAACTGATTATTCTATGACTTTAAAAATATATAGTTTCTAAATAGTGAGTACATATATATGTATGTATATATATAATATATATGTATATTATATATATGTATATATCTTTTTTGAACCAGCAAGATAGTGTTGAACTTGCCATCTGGAAGACCTGAATTAAAATCGTGCCTCAAACACTACTAGCAGTGTGACCCTGAGGAAGTCATTCATTCAACTTCTCTCAGTGTTTGTTTCCTCATCTGTAAAATGGGATAATGATAACATTACCTCACAGGGTTGTTGTGAAGATCAAATGAAGCAACGTATGTAAAGCATTTTGCAAACCATAAAATGCTATGTAAATGTCAGTTATTATTATTATTATTGTTAAACACAGTCATTCCCCAATATATCCCATCATCCTTTATGCTGCTCTCCTCCCTTACACCTTCCTCCCCAGAGTAGAAACTTCTTTGTAACAAAGAAAAAACATGAAGCAAAACCAAGTAAAAGTGGGATGGGATTTTATAATGTATCTAACCTCCTGCATCTCTGGGCTGCTCCCACCACATGACAGAGAGGGGAGAAATAAGCATTTTTGTCCTTTTTTAGGTAAGTGTAAATTCCAGTTGGCCACACTGTCAGGACATTTAATTAGAGGCATTGTAGTATACTGGATGGGAGTGCTGAACCTGGAGTCAGGAAGATTGAGATTCAAATCTCACCACAATTATCTCTGGGCAGGTCTCAGCATCATAGACCCAGGGTTGGAAGGGACCTGAGAGGCCCCTTATTTTGCAGATGTGGAAACTGAGACCCAAGGAGGTAACTAATTTGCCCAAGGTCACACAAGGATAGTAAACACTGGTAAAGTGGGGAAAATAAATAATATTTATGAAAAGCTGTGCAAACCATAAAATTCACTATAAACATGAGCTTTGATTATTAATTATCATTAACAATAATTTCCTTTAAAAAAAAGTCTGAATAGAAATTCTAGAACAAGGACTCTGTGGCTGTCCATTGAGAGATGAGATGACTTTTTTTTTTAATTTGTCTTTTCCTTGTGCCTGGGCACACTGTAAAGGAATGGAGGGTGACAGCTCATTGAGTGCTTGAAAGACTGGCTGAGCTAAGAACTTCCCTGTTCCTTAGTGGCTGGGGCCCCTTGAATGGTCACACTGGGGCAATGACTGCTTTATGAAGATGATGATGAGGACCAGCTGCATTGACTAATGCCTCTGCATTGGTCCTTTGTGCTCCTTTTCCATTTTGTCTTGAATGTCTGACTTTTAGTAGCCCTGGGTCCTTTTGGATTAGGGACAGGGAACAAGAGGCCAGGAGGGTGATAGACTTGGAACATATGGCAAGAAACAGGAGCATGATAAACTGTATTTTCTAAAATGCAGAAGTAAGCCTCATGGTTCAACTTCTTCCCCTGGTCCTGTCAAGAAGCCTCTCTACATTAAAGATGGTCCAAGATGGTACCTTAAATTATTCAGTGGGCACTGCATGAATGTTAGCTGGTGTTGACATACATGCAGTGGCTAGCTTAGCAATAGCCTCCCTTCACCCTTTCCCTAAGAGGATCCCAAAGAATATTTTGAAAATGCCAGGAAGAAAGAAAGGAAAGGCCCAGTTTTCCAATGATACCGGTCATCTAGCTTTGGACTGGAAATCATAGATGGACCTTAGAAACCAGCGAGCAGCTTGCCTGGCACTCCAATGTTTGGCCACCGATCATGTTTTCCCTCCTTGTACCTTGCCCTACCATCTCCAAGTCCCACCCACCTCAGTGTAAGTTCCTTGAGGGCAAGGGTTGTTTCCATTTTTTGTCTATGGGTGCCCAGTGCATGGCACTGAGTTGACTCTTCTTATTGCTTGTTGGATCGAGGTTAATCCAGGAGTTCTTTGCCTTAGGGTCCATGAGATTTGTGAAGCTGGATGAGGGAAAGGAAGCCGTAAGCATTTATTAGGCACCTACTGTATGTATCAGGCACTGTGCTAAGAACTTTATAAGAATTATGTCACTTGCTTTTCGTGACAACCCAGAGAGGTGGCTGCTGTTATTATCCTCATCTTACAGATGAGAAAACTCAGGCAAACAGAGGTTAAATGACTTGACCAGGGTCATAAAGCTAAGAATTGTTTGAGGCTGGATGTGAACTCAGCCTTCCTGATTCTAGGCCCAGGGCTCTATCCACTGCATCACCTTGCCTGGCAACATTAATTGTTGTTGTTTTTAATGAAATTCAGATCCTCTTGTCAGAGCTGGGAAGCTGCAGCTGTGCTTATAGATTCTGTAAGGTCTCTGTCCCTCCTCTTTGCTCAATAAATATTTATTAATGATGAGAGTTAGTTGGAGAAGAAGCTGGGTGGGTTCTGTGCTCACTGATAATTAGTAGACAATACAGTGCCTCTAAACCACTTTGCAATATTTGTTTAAACAATCAGAGAGCTAGGATTTGGCTTGAGTAGAACAGACTCTCAGAAAGTGCCTTGAAACCACAAGTAAGGTCAGTCTGGATGGGAGTCCCTCAGTCACTAGGGTTCTCTGGAAACATTTGGAAATAATAATGTTAGAAGTGTCCTTTCTAGTTTTTCATGTTAGAATGAGTCTGTGCCTGTGTTACCTCTGACCTGAGTGGGGAGCCCCAAGGGACCTGGATTTAAGTTGAGTTGGACCTATTGGAAGGTGTGACTCCTGACTGGCTGGAAAGAGAAGCAGAGGAGGGAGAGAGTGATAGAGAAAAAAGAGGCAAGGTATGGGCTTTGAAGGAGGAATGGGAGACTGCTAGCATGGAGGGAAAATGTGCCACCCCAGAGTTCCCAGTGCCGGTAGCCCCAGACTGCCAAGATTGGAACCACTGGGTCAAATCTTTCCCTAGTGACTTAAGATTCTCCTAAGTCATCCTGGTTTTCTGGGTGTGTTCTGTCTCCTAAATGCATCTCTCTGATTTCCTAGATGAGTATTGAACTTACTGCCTTTGGTGAATGTCTGTGGTTGTCTTGGGTGTAATAAGCATGTGGTATGCCCACTACTTCTTCCCTCTTCCCATATACCCTCTGGTAAAGGCAAGCACAAGAGAAAGTCATTTAGAGAGATGAGGCAAAGTAGTTTTTATCCTTGACCCCAAAGGTCAAGCCACGGGCTTCAAATAGCTGGTGTGTAAGAGTTGTGATTCTGGTCCAATATCCCTCTTGAAGTTAGGAGAGCAAGAGAGTGAGCGCCCAGGCACTGACAACCTCCCACTGCATAACCCAAAAAGGTGTAATTATGGTCTCTCTGAAGACTCAGGATGGGGCATTTTCATGTCTAGTATATATATATATCGGTCTTACAAATGGGCTGCCCAATCACTGTCACAATTAAAATATGAAAGAGTCATTTAACCATAACATATATTCTCCCAGGAGGCAAAAACAATCTTGTAGGAGCTGCTAAACAGAGAGTTCATTTCCATCTCTGACTTGTGTTATCCACCTAACCCTCAGGCCTGGAGCTCCTGTCAAACCAAGCCATTGAATGGGTGTGTTGACTAGGAAGTCCTCCTGGCAGTATTTCCTGGTACTGCTGCTTCTTTACCCATTTCTCAGAATTGCTGATTGGTGACCCAGGCTCAGACAATGATCCATAAAACAGAAGAAGCAGCCAGAGACTGGATGTACAATCAGGTTTGCTTAGGCAAACACCTGTTTTTATTGCTATGTGCTGATAGCTACCACCACACTGGGCATAGAACGAGAAATTCTCTTCTCCTCGGCTCAAAGTCCAAGGGAGAGTAGGCAGTGTCAGTCAATAAGCATTTCTTAACTCCTTGCCACGTCAGGCACTGTGCTAAGTGCTGAGGATACAAACAGAGGCCAAAGACAGTACTTGTTTTCAAGGAGCTGCCAGTCCAATGTGGGGAGAAGATGTGGGAACAACTGTGTAAATAAACTACAGACAGGATGTATAGGAAATACCCAACACAAGAAAGGCACCAGAATTACAAGAGCAGCTAGGAAAGGCTTCTTGTAGAAGATGAGATTTGGATAGGATCTGGAGGAAGCCAGGAGAGCCAGGGCTAGAGATGAAGAAGGAGAGCATCGTATGCATGGGGGACAGAGAGAGAAAATGCCCAAAGCTGGAGTGAGAGTCCCGAAGAAGTACACACACACACATACACACACACACACACACACACACACACACACACACACACACACCCCGCAGATATATTATATATACATATGTATGTATGTAAATGTATATACATTATATATGTATATGTGTACACACATATATGTGTTTATGTATGTATGTATGTATACACATATATTTTTCTTTCCTAGACCTTTTCAGTCTTCTTATACTTTACTCCCTGACCCATACTCTTCCATCCACTGACTCTGGTCTCCTGACTATTTCATGAATAAGACAGTCCATTTCTTGGCTCTGGGCATTTTCTCTTGCTGTCCACTGTGCCTGAAACTCTCCCTCTCCTGCTCCAACTACTGACCTCCCTGGTTTCTTTTAAGTCCCAGCTAATCTCCCAAGAAGTCTTTGCCTTTTAATTTCAGTGCCTTTCCTGTTTATCTGATTTATAGCTTGCTTGGTGTGTGTTTATGCACTTGTCTCCCCCATTAGACTGTAAGCTCCTTGAAGATGGGCTGTCTTTGGATTCTTTGTATTCCCACAATTTAGGACTGCCTGGCATATAGTAGGTGCTTAATGTTTATTGACTATCATCCAAAGCACAAACCTTTTATGCTGAAACAGAGGGCACGTCCATCTTCAGGGCCCTGGAGAGCCCACCCTAGCGTCAGGGGACTTCCCCCATTAATCAGATCAAGGGATGCCTCTGATCATCCCCTTTACACTTGAAATGCAGTTCCTTCTCACCTCCAGCTCTTAGGATCCTTCCTATGGGAAATCTTTCTTGACAAGTCACCAGGGTTCTCTTCATTTTCAAATTATAACGAAGGACCTCTTTTGTTTCCACTTTGTATCTCCCCCCGCCCCCCACTCCCCATCCCATAGTATGTAAGCTCGTTGAGGGTAGGCATTACTTGGCATTTGTCTAGGAATTCTCAGCCCCAGGCACAGTGTCTTGTACACAGATTACAGTTAATAAAATCACGCTCTATTGGATTGAAATAGAATGCTTTGAATGGAGAACCGGGATAAGACAAGAGGTTCTCAGTTCCATTAACAGAGTTTTTAGGAATGTTGTCTTTCAGATATGTCCCTGAATTTTCTGAGTTCTGAGTTGTCACAGAATGATCATGCCTTTGCATCAAGTCCCTTTACAAGCTCTGAACTGCTCCTAAAAGCCACCAGAAATGCTGTGAATTAGTCCAGCTGTTCTGGAAAACAATCTGGAATTGAATAAAATGTTCATACCCTTTAACCCAGCAGTCTCACTGCTGGGCATAGGCTCCAAGGTCAAAGACAAGAAATAACGGCCCCATTTATCAGAATATTCATAGCAGCACTTCTTGTGTGTGCTTAAAAAAAACAACCAGAAAAAAGTTGGTGTCCATTGGTTATGGGATGGCTGAACGATTTATGGTGTATGAATACGATAGAACATTAGTGCGTCCATAAATAATGAAATTGAGGGAAGATGTGTGTAAAAGGCTGTAAAAAGCTGATTCAGGGTGAAGAATAATAATAGTACAGTACTTTAAGGTTTACAAAGAGTTTTACACATATGATCTCATTGGACCTGGGTCAACGTCAGACTTTGCTTGAAGAGTTGTTTAAGGGGAATCTACCATCTCCTGTCCTTTCGGACAGCTCTAATTGCTAGGAAGATTTTCCTCCTTAAGGCTAAATGTGCACATTTGCAGCTGGATCTGCCTCTCCAAATGCCAAGCCTAATTCTTCTTCAATGGGAAAATCTTTCAAAGACTTGAAGGCAGTGATCATGTACTCCACCAGTCTTTTCCAGACTAAGCACCTCCACTCTGTTCAAATGATGTTCATATAACACATTCTTTCAAGTGGACAGAATACGGGGTTTGAATCCTAGCCCTCAGTCTTCTCATCTGTAACATGAGGGGATTGAACCCTCTAATATTCCTTCCAGCTCTAAAATCTTTGATCTTTTGGTGACTTTGGTTGCCCTGCCATCATTAGGGTCACTTCCAGTGCTGAAAAACCAGGGGCATTCTCCAGGGCTCCTCCTGGAGTGTGGTGCCTAGTCCTGAGCACGATAGTCCAGAAGTGTCTGACCTGAGCACAGGACAGATGGGCAGGTTTCTGGACAACACACTCCTGGAAGCAGTCCACAACCATCCCTGCTTCATTCTTTATTAAATATTCCACAGCTAAAATCTTGAGAACTCTCGTTCGTTTACTGGGTTCTCTTGGATTCAATGGAAAAAGCATTTCTGAGGAGGCCATTCTGGGTAAGCTGTGGGGATGGATATAAAAATGAAAGAAAAAAAAAACACCACAGTCCCCACCCTTTTCTTTAGTCCTGGAAGGTCTGGCAATATCAGGCTGGAAGGTGTCTCTGCAGGGGCTTTTCTCAGAAGGCCACCTCCCTTTGACATGCAGGCGAGCCCAGCCTGTACAACTTTTCTGGCCAAACATTGATCAGAGTCAGAGGAACCCATTGAGAGGTGGATGAAGTGTACACCAAACTTGAAAGCTCTGAAGACTCCTTCCCTCCTTTCTGTCCCCAAGGAGAATCTTACTGCTAGACCAGATTGCATAATGGAGCTGGGAGAAACTTCTGAGCCAATGTTGTCCTGAACTGCTCCATTTTCAAGCAGACAGCTATGACTCAAATGTCCTGAGCAAGTCTGCCTACCACTAGTAGTGGCCAAGCCCTGTGAAAGATCCCCAAGGAAGAGTGGAGGAAAGGCCATGCCCTCATGGTACTCCTGGACCTGGAAGAAGCTTTCTTAACTTGATCTGGTTGAAAATCTCTCCCTTTCCTGTGGAGTAGGAGAAAGGATGTGAATAATGCCCAGCCAGTGTTTGAAAGCCCTACCTAGCCCTCTAGCTTAATTCCTAGCTTAGGTAGGAAGAGTGAGGCCAGGTCCTTATGGTACTATTGGACCTGGAAGAAACTTCTGTGGAAAAACTTCTGGTTTTCCCCACTCCCCAATTAAATCCAGTAACAAATGGGCCTCATCACTGAGAAGGCTGCCTGTATTCTTTGGTGTGTTGGTTCAGACTGGCTACCTTCTTCTTTTAGACTTGGACATTCTGGGGTCTTGTGTCAATTCAGTGAGACTGCCTATTAATGAAAATGTGAAAAAGGCTTTAGTCAAACTCTTACTAATGAAATAAGGTAAAAGAAATATATGAACATGTCTGGTGCTTCCCTCCAACCCTCTTCCCCTGCCCCGCCAAAGTAGAGCCCAGTAGAGTTTTGATATCTTTAATTAAGGAAATAATGTTATAAGAGAGAAAGCATTTTCAGTTGGTGAGAATCAGGGAAGCCTGTGCGGAAAAGGAGGTGCCTGAGCTTTGTCCTGAAGGAGATGCGGAATTTTACCAAGGAAAGCTGAGATAGCCTGGAGTATATTGCCAGTGTGTGTGTTAGGGGTGAGCGCGGGATGGTCGCTTCCATGAATTCAGAAGCAGGAGACATTTGGGGAATAAACAGGAGAGAATCTCCAAGTCACATCAACCCCAAAAGCCTTTGTTGAGTAACACCCATGTGCCAGGCACTGTGTTGGGCTCTGAGGACACAATCACAAAACATGAAATAATCTCTCCTCTCAAATAGGCGTGAGCCAATGGGGGAGACAAAAATATGTATGTATGCAGAATAAACCTAAAGTAAATATGAAAATGCTGGAATAGATGTTCTTGATGCTTCCTTCCAGCTTAGAGGCTGTGATCCGATTAAGGTGGGAACTTACTTGACCCCCAACGGAAGGATTTTTCAGCCCAGGAGTCCTGGGATCCCTGCTACATTTGGGAGGTCGTTCGTATCTCTGCAATGTATCATAACTTTTTGGCCAGAGCAGGTCTTCTTTGTGAGGCTTCTTAGAGCCAGAGAGATAATATGAGACTGGAACACAGCTGCTGATCAGTGCTGCCAATGGCATCGATGTTTAGTCTCTTAAATATGGGCCATCCAAATAGATTAGCAGGCTTGCCTTCCTCTTAGCTCACATCTGTCCCCCACACTTCAGTGGAATTACCAGCGAAAGTATGACAAATAAAATGGGTCATGAACCAAAATTCAATAAAAGCAAAGTTAATTACGTGTTTGTTAGAGAATAAACACACTGTTGGATCAATATGCAAATTCTGACCTTCAATGGTCTTTTCAGATGCTTTTAAGCCTTTAGTCTTGCAAAGATTAATTTACAGCCTTGAACTTCCTTTTGGGAAGTTAGAACACACAAGCCTCCAGGAATCACTGGTTGTCTAAGTCCCCAGGATGGCACTCTATTTTGGGAGCTGGGGAGATGTTAAACTAGCCACAGCAGGAACAAAGATCTAGTGCAATGGAGGGGATAATGCGATCAGTCACTTAATAAATGTTTCAGTGCCTGCTATTGGCCAGGAATTGGCCTGAGTGCTGGGGATGCAAAAAGAGGACAAAGCTAGTCCCTACCCTCAGGAAGCTCCCAGTTTAATGGGGGAGACAACAAGCAGATATGTATAAACAAGCTATATACAGGATAGATAGGAACTCATTAATAGAGGGAAAACACTAGAATTAAGAGGGATCCAGAAAGGCTTCCTGTGAAGGTCCTGAGTTAGAACTTAAAGAAAACCAGGGAAACTAGTGGACAGAGATGAGGAGGAAAAACATCCCAGGTATGGAGGCAGCAGAGTGAATTTCCAGAGCTGAGAGATAGAGAGTCTTATTTGTGGAATAGCCAGGAGGCCAGTGTTACCGGATTGAAGAGTAGGTGGTGGGGCCTGTGGTCTAAGAAGGGGGAAAGGTGTCTGTGCTATGCTGTGAAGATTTTGGGGTGCTAAACAGAGGATACCATATTTGAGCCTGGAGGGAATAGGGAGCCACTGGAGTTCTTTGACTGGGATGTAATACCATGCACCAGCAGATTCCCAAAGGAATGCTACTGTGAACAGCCTTTAGAGTTCAGATTACAAAATATAGTGAACACTCTGTTTATTCCATTACAAATCAAGACAAACATTCAAAACATTCTAATATTCACAACATTACATCTTATCACAGAAAATGGCCACACAGTTTTCACTACAGTGGCCACAATATTCAGAACAA